>NW_004624736.1:37935151-38037620 GCF_000247695.1 Heterocephalus glaber | reverse complement strand
TTTTGAGGCAGGATCTCCCTTTGTAGTTCAGCCCGGCCCCAAACTCACTATGTAGCCCAGGCTGGCCTCGAATGCGCAGCGATCCCCCTGCCTTAGCCTCCTGAGTGCTGGGATCACAGGTGTGTGCCAACATGCCCAGCTCTATTTTTATCTTTTTAGATAGAGCTTCAGTAAGGCACTAAGTTCCCTGGGCTGGGTTTGAACTTGCAACTCTCCTGCCTCAGCCTACCAGAATACTGGGATTATAGCAGTGCACCCAGCTTCCCTTTTCAGTTTTTTGTGCTAACTCCTATTCATCTTTCAGGTCCTGGGCCTGTACTTCAGTACTAACTATGTTTGATTCTCCCACTAGGGGAAGATTCCTTTGTTAAGTTAGATTACCATGTTCCTATGGTATCTCATTTTTCCCCAACAGTGTGTGTTCTTGTAATTAAATAATTACTTGAAGCAAGTAGGTTTATATTCCTCCCACTGCTAGAAGTTACATGAACACAAGAATCTTTTTTTTGGTACTGGGGATCAAACTTGGGACCCTGCGCTTGTGAGGCAGGCATTGGCACCACTGAGCTAAATCCCCAGCCCCATTTTTTTTTTTTTTTTTTTGAGACAGGGTCTTGCTTTGTAGTTTAAGGTGGCTTTGAACTCACTATGTAGCCCAGGCTGGCCTGGAACTCACTGCAATTCTCCTGCCTCAGCCTCCTAAATGCTGGGATTACAACCATCCACCATCAATCTCAGCCTACATTTATTTTTTTCAATGCTAAATCCCTAGCATCTAGCACAGAGCCTGGCATATAGTAGATGAACACTAAGTATTCACCAACTACTGTTTCTTAATTTGTTTTGCTCTTCTTAGGAATAAGACTCCAAATAAGAAAATAGGGAGAACAAAATCAAAAGGAAAACAGCAAGGAAAGGCCATGTTGACCATACTTTAGTGTTACTGATGGAGTTTGCAAGTCTGATGCAGGTAGCTCAAAGGCTCTGTGCCTGAAGACTACTGAAAGCTAAGTCTCAGGGAACCTGGATAGTAATTTTCTCTAGCATTTGGGAAAAGGTCTCAGACAGTTGTTACTTTCAAGCTCTAAAGTAAAGCTACACTGCTTTTCTCACAACTTACCTGCTTCTAAGTCATCTTCATCTAATTCTGGAGTGCCATAACTGCGACTCAGTGCTTCTTGAATTTCATTTGCATCTTCCATCATATCCTCTAGTTGGTCTTGTAAATCCTATAGAAATAGGAGATAGGGTTTCCACTCATTTTTTTACCATCGTCTTTTTTTTTGGGTAGTAGGGATCAAACTTAGGACCTCGCGCTTGCCAGGCAGGTGCTGTGCTGCTGAGCTAAATCTTGAGCCCTTACCATTGTCTTTTTGTTATTGTTTTTGTTTGTTTTGGTATTGGAGAGCAAACTCGGGACCTTGCGCTTGCAAGGCAGGCAGCGGCACCACTGAGCTAAATTCCTTGGTCCACTATTGTCTTTTAACTACCACATTCCCTTCATTCTCCTTTGAAGCTTAGAAATTAGCAATTTTTAAAAAATGTACATAAAATATCAAGCACATAAATAATTCTCAACAATGTTAGTTTACTTCACTAACCCAATCCTTGCCTAGCAACTGCTATTAGTCAACAACTGAACAGACACTTTTCTAAAGAGTAGGTCTGAATAACTCCTGAATGTCCTTCATTTATTTTGTTGTTTGTTTGGTGCTGGGCCTCATGCATCCTAAGCACATGCTGTACTACTGAGCTACTCTCCAGCCTCTGGAATGTCCCTCCTAGTAAAAAGTATTACAAAGAAGGGCCGGGGATTTAGCTCAGTGGTTCCGGCATCTGCTGTGCAAGTGCAAGGTCCCGAGTTTGATCCCCGGTACCAAAAAAAACCCAAAAAACAAAAAACCCAAAAAAGTATTACAAAGAGTGCTTAAAGAATTATTTAAAATCTGAGGGAACAGCTTGCCTAACATGTATGAGGCTTGAGTTTGATTTGTAGCACTGCAAAGGAAAAAAAAAAAAATCAGAAGTCAAAAGCCCAAAGATTTCCCCTAACAATAACTGTGAATGCCATTTACCCTCATAATCCCTCTTCCATTTTGGTGGTGAAAAGGTGAATTTCAAAATAAAATATAGAATTGGTGATCTTGCATTTGATTTTAAAGGAGTGTCATGCAAATCCAAAGACCTAGGTGGGCAAGGTGGTACATGTCTGGAATCCCAGCACTCTGTAGACTGAGGCAGGAGGACTGCTGTGAGTTCGAGGCCAGCCTGCGCTGCATAGTGAGTTCAAGAGCAGCCTGAACTACTGAGCAAGGCCTTGTCTCAAAAACAAAACAAGACAAAATAAAAACAAACAAACCCACAAAAATCCAAAGGCCTATTTTGAAAACGGATGCCCATCAGCTCTCTGCTATTAGAGAGTTCTATTCGCAACATTAAATCAAGAAACATTTAACTATCAATACTAAATGGAGAAAGGGAAGTAACTGAGACCAGTAAAATTACTCAAGACAGCCAAAGACATAAATCAAAAGCGAAATCAACTGGGTGGTAAAAAAGTTGTAATGGGCCACCTTGAATGGGGAAAAAGAAATGGAATCAGGAGGGCCAGGAATTTAGCTCAGTGGCACCGTGCCTGCGTATCCCCAGTACAAAAAAAAAAGGGATGGAATCAGGAAACGCTTAATACCTGAGACCAGGCTGGTGAAAAAAAAATTGGCTGAGAGAATAAACCATCTGTTAATGATCTACATGTAGTACATGGCAGGAAACAATGCAAAACCAAACTGAGAAGTGGCACAGCATAAGAAGGGCAGTGGATAAAATGACTCAGAAGTCAGAAATACTCAAGTTCAAATTTTGCATTATTTAATGAGTAGTTAATTTCCTCATTTATAGGATTAGTGTAGGGATTTATGAGCTCAAAATGTTAAGTGAAATAAATCAGATACACAAGCTTAAATATTGCATGGTTTCTCATATATGAGAAAGCCAAAGTATAAATAAAGAGCAAAATAAAAGATACATCATAGAAGTAGAGAGACAGAGGGCCAGGCATTTAGCTCAGTGGTTCCGCCGCCTGCCTCACAAGTGCAAGGTCCCGAGTTAGATCACCGGTACCCAAAATAAATAAATAAATAAATAAAATAAAATAATAAAGGATTGTATCAACTTATACTAGCAGTAAATATGCATTTCCCCCATTTAAAAAATAATTTATAGAAACAATAATCGCCTAATACTGTATCTATTGTTTTAGGGATATACAGAATAACACTGTATTTCACATAGAGAAGAACAGACTAGTGTTGATCGTGGTCCAAATCAGCACCATTTACCCTTCAATTTCTATAGCAATGCAAGACATTTGAAATTCCTTCCTGGTCTCTTGGTTTGTTTTCCATATAAAAGTGAAAAGCATAAAAAATAAAATGGAAGAGGAAAAACTTTTAAAAAACTCTTAGTTTTTTGTCTTTCCAAGTGCCAAGTGATTGTCCTGTATATATGTAACAGTCTGCTAAATAGAGAAGCACTACAGTAAACACTAATTAAAAGGGAAAAAGAATAACATAGAATAAACTAATCAAGTCAAGTTTGTATTATACTATTACATATTAAGAGAAATCTCCCCAAATCATCTTTGAATAGGATTTCTAGTAGTAGACTCTCGGACAGACATAAACAAAAAATTATCTCACAAAGAATTGTCAGGCTAACCTGTCTTCAAATTCACATAAATCAATATTATATAATAAACAAGAACAACATAAATACAGGGACTAAACCAAAAAGAACATTGATGGACTGATGTGCAGAAACTAAAAAAAAAAAAGAAAAGACGAAAACAGAGCCACACACACAAAGGCAAAATAAAAAATTAGAATTATATAGGTTGGGGATATAGCTCAACAGTAGAACATTTGCCTAGCATGCATAAGACCTTGTGTTTGATCCCCATCACCACATAAAGAGAAAAAAATAACCTATAAAACCATGAAAATGAAAAAACAAAAAAACAAAAACAAAACAAAACAAAAAAACCCATGAAAATGTTTTACAAATAAAGTATTTTAGGAAAATAAATCCAACAGAAAAATTCAGAATATGTAGCCTGGCCAAAAGACACATATACATATGCACCAAAAGTGTTAAAGAGGCTTTCCACCTCTCATATTGGCAATTTATTAGGGGACAGGAAAAGGGTAGGAACAGAGACTGATATACAACTACAGATGAAAGGTAGAGACATACAAAAAACCCAAAATGACCAAAGTTTTTCTTTTGTTCATATTAAATAGCTTTAAATAAAACACAAGGAGCCCTAAAAGTAAAAAACAAAATTGCATTTTGTATTTTATTATCAAAAAGTACTACACAAATAAGACAAGCACATATAGAACATTTTTCTTAGTGAATTTCTTGAAAGATATCATGAAGCTTAACTCCATAGCAAAAGACTTGTAGACCAGTGGAAATGGTAAAGGGCAATGTGAAGAGGGTTGGTGAAAAGAAGTATAACAGGGAAAAAATGAATGCCTTCACACTGCCAGAGAATACCTCTGTAGAGACAGTCAAACACCTGGGACATCCTAACTACTCACTCAACAAACACTTAACTGCTTTATTTTCTTTAACAGTCTCTTACTCTAGGCACCAACCATGGCCAGATATTGTCTAGGCATTGGGGATACAAAAGTGAACAAAATGAAGTTTCTGACCTCAAGGAAAGAGACAGAGAGAGCAGGGGTAAAGGGTGCTAAATAAATATACATGAACAAAGGAAGCTTCCTTCCTGACTGGTTACCACTCACTCCCTCTGCTTGCCATTTGGCTGTTCACCTGACAGGTGAGAACCGCCAGGCTCTCAGGGATTATCTCCTTGCCAAAATCTAATCTCAAAAAGAAATGCTAGGGCCAGGGATTTAGCTCAGTGGTTCCGCCGCCTGTGCAAAGACCTGAGTTGGATCCCCAGTACCAAAAAACAAATAAACAAAAAGAAATGCTAATTTTAAGGAATTATATTATTGAAATATAAACATAAAGAGAATTACTAGAAAAGGTCACCAACTCAATGTCAGAATTGTGAGCATTAATCCTGATAATATTAACTTCACTGAATTATGAAACAATAACCAGACTAATAAAGCACGTTCCTGGGTGTGTCTGGGTGGGCCATGGAAGTGTGACATTGGGTTCTATATATGGTCCCCTGCATTCCTCTCTGGCAGTGTTCCCTGCTCTGCTTCCCAACTGTCAAGAAGTTGAGTAGCTTTGTTCCACCATGATGTTTCTACCTTGTAGCCAGCTGATCATGGACTGAATACCCTGAAACTGTGAGCCAAATTCAGCCTCTCTTTAAGTTGTGAGTGTTGAGTACTGTATCCCAATTACAAGAAGCTGACTAATGTATTGTATTAAGCACTTTACAGACATATCTTTATTTAACATTTGTGACAATACTGGGAGATAGGCAGCAATATCAGTTGAGGAAACAAACTAAAATTCATTAAGTTAGAAGTAACTACTGAGTATTTATTATGTGCCAAGCACTGCATTTTGTATTTTATTTAAAATAGTGTAGGTATACTAGCTCATTTATTTCATCTGCATAATAGCTATACTGTATGTGATTTTAAGATCTTTGCACTAACAATGAGGAAGCTGAGACCTTAGGTAATCCTTCCTGAAGCTACACTAGTAAATGGTGGCCCAGGATTCAATCCCTCTGATGTGCTTTTCCCATCACATACACATTCATTTGGATCCTTTCAGAAACTGGTGCATATTCTTGCAGAAACTAGCATACACTTTACCTCAATCTGGTCAATTTTCACTTCCTTGTATGCCTTCTTCATTTCTTTTACTCCCTGTTTCATAGCATCCACCTAAAAAAAAAAGAAAACACAATGTCTTAAGAAGTCATGTTGGTTAAACTATCTTTTAAAAAAACAAGAGAAAAAAACACAAAAGTGAAAAAAAATGCTTTGGGATACCGTAGTCTTGGTGTCCTTCAATGACTGGATGGTGTAATTGGCTTGTTCCATGTTAAAGGACTGTTGGGCAAGGTTGTCCCGCTGCTGCTCATACCTTTTTAGAGTCAATTGAGAATGACAAATGTGAACCAGATAGAAATCTTCAGGAAGAAAGCACCCTTAACACTAAATAGAATTTTCATAAAATAAAGGACCAAAATCCTTAAAAATTAATTCCTCTAACTCAGTCTCTCCAGTCTTTTTCCTATACATTTATTTTAGTTATAACACTATTGTTTTCTACTTTGTATTATACTATTCACTTTTTCCTATGTTGCTATTTGTGTGTGTGTGTGACTAGGAATTGAACCCAGGGCCTTATGGACACCAGGTAAGTATTCCACCACTGAGTTACAACCTTAACCCCCGGGTCCCTTTTATGTGTGTGGTACTGGAGACTAAACCCAGAGCCTCCACACTGAGCTTATATCCGAGCCCTTTTTAAAATTTTTATTTTGAGACAGGGTCTCACTAAGTTGCCAAGACTGGGCTAGAACTTATGACCCTCTTGCTACAGCTTCCCAGAGCATTAGTATTATAGGTACGTGCCACCATACTCAACTTTTTTCCCCCCAGTACTGGGGACTGAACCAAGGACCTTCACAGTGAGCTATATCCTAGCACTTTCTTTTATTTAGAGACAGGGTCTTGCTAAATTGATAAATTGCTCAGTCTGGCCTGAAATTTGTAATCCCTTCTGCCTTAGCCTCAGAGTATGGGATTATAGGCATGTGGCATCATGGCCAACTCTCTCTCTTTGTCTTGCTAAACTGCCTATGCTGGCCTCTCTTGATCCTCTTGCCTCAGCTTCTTGAGTGCTGGGATTACAGGTGTGAGCTACCATGCCCAGCCCACACCTTTATCTATGTTTTTACAATTATATCCTATGGTAATTCTCAGAAATATGAACACTTGGAGCATAGGGTAAGACCATTTTTAAACTTCTTCACATAAATGTTTTTGCAGTAGACTGAACTCCTTTTCTTATTTTGTTTTTTGAGATAGGGTCTCCCTACCTAGTCCAGACTAGCCTTGAAATCCCTAGGTAGTCCTAGATGGCCTTGAACTCAACAGTCCTCCTACCTTTTTCTCTAGACTGAGCTCCCTGAGATTACATTAACTCTGTACCTATAATTAAGCTGATAGTATATAATGTCTTGTGCTTAAAACGTGTTCTTTAAAACAAAGTTTTATATCAAATTATACACTACCTCAATGATTGCAGTTAATATTGTCTTTATACAATATTTAGAAACTATCTCACTATCCAATCAGAAGGAAAATGGTCAATTCATATTGCAGGCAAATGATTGATTATTTTGTTAAAAAGTGTAAAGTTTCTATAGAATAGTTAAAAGGACAAGAAAATGCTCAAGATTAAAAATTAAATGGAAAGGATGACATGTACAGTAATAGATACACTATAATTTAAGTTTTCCTCTACAAATTTTATGTACACATGCCATGTACATATACATAATCATAAAAAAGAAACTGGAGGACTGGGGATTTAGCTCAGTGGTTCCAGTGCCTGCCTCACAAGCGCAAGGTCCTGAGTTTGATCCCTGGACCCCCGCCCCCCCCGCCAAAAAAAAAAGAAAGAAAAGAAACTGGAGAAAGTATTTTACTGTTCTTTTTTTTTTTTTTTTTGTACCAGGGATCGAACTCGGGTCCTTGGCTTGCCAGGCAGGCAGCAGAACCGCTGAACTAAATCCCCTGCCCTGGAAAAAGCATTTTAAAGGTTATTTCTAGAAGCAAGAATCTAGGTGAATTTTCTTTTCTTCTGCTTATGTTTATATATTTTCCAAATTTCTACAATGAACCTGTATTCCTCTCTTTTTATTTTGTATTCCTTTCCTAACAAAAAAGAGTATTTAAAAATTGCATGATACCAATCAAGATTACTGCTTTTGCTCTCACAATAGGCCTGATTTCTTTTTTTTTGGTACCGGGGACCGAACTTGGGTCCTTGCGCTTGTGAGGCAGGCGATGGAACCACTGGGCTAAATCCCTGGCCCTAGGCCTGATTTCTTTTTGCAATGTGATATAATCTAAAATAAGGAAGATGACAACTGATGTATTATAAAAAGTTCCTTAAAAATTGGAATAGAGAGAGCAACAAGTTTTCAGGTTCCATATTAGCTGATTACAGGGCTGGGGATTTAGCTCAGTGACACTGCGCCTGCCTCACAAGTGCAAGGTCCTGAGTTCGATCCCCAGTACTGCCCCCAAAATACCCCAAAACAAAAAAACCCCATATCAGCTGATTACACCTGACCTCCACAACCTTGCAGATGATCTCATCAGCTTAGCAGTTCTCAAGGGTGTCAAAAAATTATTTGGGTTCTCTCAAGCACTGGGACATAATCATCTAAAACTAATTAAGGACCTTTAAATCTATTTTGGTGAAGCCAGGAATGGCAGCACACACCTGTACTTCCATCTACATGGGAAGCTGAGGCAGGAGAGTCACAAGTTCAAGACCAGTGTGGGCAACTTGACAGGACCCTATCTCAAAATGAAAGGGCTAAAGTGAGCGGAGTATGGTGACACACACCTACAATGCTATCATCCAGAAGGCTGAAGCAGGAGGACTTCATGTTTAAGGCTAATCCTGGACTACACAGGGAAACCTTATTTCAACAAAAAGGTGGGGGAGGTGTAGCTCAGTGGTACAACATTTGCTTAGCACACAAGAGGCCTTGTGTTCAATCCTCAGCAATGTAATAATAAAAAAAAAAAATCCATCCATATGAGAAGAAATATTCAGCATTCCTTTTATAAACAAAATCAAAAAGCGTATGCTAACTAAATGAAAGAACCAAATGCTATAGATCTAGCCAGTCCAAAACAATCACTAGTCATATACAGATACTTAAATTAAAATTAAAGAAATAAAATTAAAATTTCAGTTCCTTAGTCACACTAACCACACTTCAAGTGCCAAATAGTCACAAGTAGCTAATAGCTACTGAACTGGATATACAGACATAGAGTATCTCCATCATAGCAAAAAGTTCTAATTAGACGACAACGCTATCACAGATGTTGCTGTATATGTGGAGGGTGAAGGAAAGCCCCACTAATTGTATGTAATTAGATGTTAATGAAAAATTTGAATTATATCAAGAATACTTAGAAAAGCCGGAGATTTAGCTCAGTGGTTCCGCCGCCTGCTGCGCAAGCACAAGGACCCAAGTTTGATCCCCGGTACAAAAAAAAAAAGAATACTTAGAAAATACTATGAAAAACTGATGGTTTTCCCTTTACTTAAAGCTGGTAGAGGGAAAGAGATCATTCACATAACTTACATCCGCTTTTGCTTTAAAACTCGCAAGGCTTTCTGCTTGACCATATTCTGAGGAGAAAAACAGATTTAATTTTTTAAAAAGTAGAAAACATACATACAGTAAAAGAAATCTCCCCTATCCTCAAACTTACATGGCCCCTTACTTTCTTCTTCAAAGAAGCAGACATAGTAGCTTCTGGATTCTGATCTTCCCCTCCCAAGCACAGATATCTCTGATGTCCAATCTTTAAGCCTTAGTTCCTGTCTGTCCTTGCATCCCACATTTCAGTATCCTGACCTAGTTTCTCTTTTCATAATACATAATATGTTCACTTCTAGGCCCAACAGAGTCCAACTTCAACATGCCCAGACTCTTCTATCTTTTTTTTTTTTTTGACAGGGTCTTGCTATGCAGTTCAGGCTGGCTTTGATCTCATAGTGATCCTCCTGCTTCAGCCTCCCAAGTGCTGGGATTTCAGGTGTGCACTACTGTACCAGGCTGACTCTTCAATCTTTTTTTTTTTTTTGGTACCGGGGATCGAACTTGGGACCTTGCGCTTGCAAGGCAGGTGCCAGAACCACTGAGCTAAATCCCCGGCCTTGACTCTTCAATCTTATCTCACCTTGGAAATGTCTAAATATGGCCCCAGCAACCTCTCACTTCTTCTGGTTAAGAGCCTTTACATCAAACTTATCTTTCCTCTCTGTTGTCTTTTACTGAGTTTTAAACAACTCTGTTGTCTTTTAAATTGATTCTTTTTTGGGGGGGTACTGGGGATCGAACTTGGGTCCTTGAGCTTGAGCAGGAGGCAGAGAAACCACTGAGCTAAATCCCCAGCTCACTGATTCTTTATTTTTATGACAGTCTCATGACTACCAACCATGGTTTGGGCTTTTATCTCAAGTCTAGATAGGCTTTCCTGCCTCTGTTCTTGTACCATACCATCAGTGAAGATTGCTGAGAAAAGCCTTTTCTTTCTTTTCCTTTTAATTTACTGTACTGGGGATTGAACTTAGGGCCTTCACACTAAGCTACATCCCCATCCCTTTTTTACTTTTTATTTTCAGACTAGATCTTGCTAAATTGCCCGGGCTGGGCTGAAACTTGTGAACCTCCTGCCTCAACCTCCCAGAGTGCTAGGATTACAGATGTATGCCACCACATCTGGTGCCTTCCCTTTCTATAATGTTCCATATATTGCTTTGTCTCTTCCATTAAGAGAGAAAAATCAGATATCATTATCTTTCAAATAATACCTAGTATTCATCAAATGATACTATGTTCTAGACGTAGTGCTCTGCAGGTCACATGAATTACTGCATTTAATCCTCACATTATAAAGTACATCTTATCCCCTTTCGCAGATGGGAAAATTGATGTTCAGTAATGCCCTATCTCACATGGTTAATAAGTTATGGAACTGGAAGAAATAAAGATAGTTCTACTAGTCTTTGTGCTTAAATACACTAAGTTCCTACTTAACAGAAGCAGAAAATAAGTGGCTTTATCAAGGTCACAGCTAGTAGGTAGTCATAAGGATAGTATTAGAACATTGGACCACATGCCTAATTCAGTACTTTTTCCCAGTGAGCCACTCCTTAGCCAGTCAATATCTACCTAACCTGCCCAGCCTGGCAACTCACTGATCCTGAGCTCCACCCAGCCTTTCTCTCCAGATTATAATCTTCTCAGTAGAATATGCTGCTTCCCATGTACATGCTTCTGGACATGTGATCAGCACCTTCTCTTCACCAAGTCAAATCCAACCTCCCTTTTATATGTGGCTGCAAACTCTCCTGCCTGGATACATCTTAATGCATATTTTCTCTTTAACAGACTGTATCTCTTTCGTATTGTTCACTAGCCCCTATCACCAGGCCCTATTTCTATAGGTGCTTAGACTGTCACAGTACCTTCTGCAGCAATTGCTGCCTACGTTACCTTTGCAGGGCCCTCTCTCATCTTCTTGATTTGATCCTTGTACTTCACTAGCTCAGCATCCAGTCGGGAAATCTTCTTATCAATAGATTCTGCCCTGCTGTCCACCTTGGGGGAAAATAGAAATCTGTAGTAGTTACTGCTTTATACTTATATGGGAAGGGGCAGGAGAGGAAAAAATATGGAGAAACAAAACAAAGTCTTTAGTGAAGTATGTAAAACCGTGCTTCACTTGAGGGGGAAGGTGATTCCCTGGGGGGCTTCAAAAAACTACTCTTTCCCTCAGATTCTGATATACCAGACACCCCTCAAGAGTGAAGTAGAAAAATAATTTATCACTGGGCTAAGTTGAGATATCCTGACAATCAGAGACTGGTCAGGCTAAGGGCTCAAAAAGTAGGTGCCCAGGGGATACCACCTAAGACTGTAGCACTAAAACCATTTCCTAGAGTAGGGGTGGTGGCTTAATCTGAGGGGCCAAGGTTTTGAATTTTCTGTTACTGAGACTCAGGACTAAGGTACAGATATGGTGACCTAGGATAACACAGAGAGGGCTCTGATATGGATGAGGGATGAGGTATAGAAAGGGGGTAAGAGATTCGGCTGGACGAAGTGGGAAGGGAACACGGGCCTCGGGCAGTTTGGGGTGACGAGACCAAGGTAAAAGAGAGCTGACAGGTCAATGGGCATCAGAACGGGATGAGTGCAAGTAGGACGGGTTATTGATGAGGTGAAGGGTCCCTGGTTTGTGGTGTCAGGAATTAATAGGGAAGATGGGATGAAGGGGGCGGATGGAGAAGGCGGACGTGTAATGGGCCCCGGTACAGGGAATAGGATAGAGTAGGAGCCTAGGGACGCGGATGGGCGGGGTTGGGAGAGTCGGAGGCCCTGGGCCTGGTTATCCATGGTCAAATCCCCACCGTGCCAATGCAGTCAGTCAGGCTGGGCGGCGGAGCCTTGGGTTTCGCTTTCCCGAAGAATCGGTTCATCTTGAGCGGCCGCGAAGAAACCCAAAACACTGAGCGGGGGGGAACTAAAACGGAAGCGGAATTACTCCCACTTCAATTTCCGGCCCACCCAGGCGCAATCGCAGTGCGCTCGCTGGAATTTCTTGATCCTTTTCCGGGTTTTCAGTTCGGCCTTCGGGGAAGGAACGCAGAGTTTTGGAAGGGCGGGGAGGGAGACTCCAGTAGGCGGGGCCTCGGTGCGTGGTGGGCGGGGATTCGGTGAGCGAGGCGGGACCCTGGCTGACGGGGTGGGGCTTGGAGGAGGCCGTAGCGGATAGGCCGGGGCAGCAGCGGGGAGGGCGTGGCGGACAGACCCGGGCAGGGCCGGGAATTAACTCGGGGGTGGTCTGACTCGAAGCTCAGCTCCTTCGCAGGGCGGGCTGCTAGCGCGGGCCTGGCTGAACACAGCGGCGCGCCGAGACCACGAGGCAACCAGGAGCGGCAGGGCCGCCGGCGGCGCGCTCCTCCGGCCTCCCGGGAGCCGCGCCGGTCGGAGTCCTCGGTCACCCGCGGCCCTCCTCCCTCTCAGCGTCCATCTGTCCGGAGGGCAGCCGGTGGACATGACCGATCCACCAGGAGCGCCGCCGCCGGCGCTCGCAGGCCGCGGGTGAAGAAGAAAGCACGTCCCCACTCGACCTGGAGCGAGAGGGTGACCCAGGCCGAGGAGGTGACCAGAGGCGAGGAAGTGAGTCGGGCGGAGGAGGTGGCCCCGACCCAGGAAATGGCGGCCGCCGGTCTTAGCGTGACCGTCACCCATGGTGAGTGCGGGGAGGACGGGTGGGCTTGTGCCGGGCTTTGATGGTCCGGCGGGGTCTGTGTGGGTTTGGCCACCAGTTCTCGGAAGCGTAGCTCCTTGTATTTGTCCTGGCGTCCCAAAGCAGATTCCTGGCTGCGTTCCTGAGGCTGGCTTTAGTCTAGGGCTTGTGTCAGCACTCCTTTCCATTTGGCCGGTGTATTTTGTCTCTGACATTTGTTGGATCCTCGATGTTGGAGCATATTCGAACATTGTGGACCTAGTTTGTGTGTGTGTGTGTGTGTGTGTGTGTGTGTGTGTGTGTGCTTGCAGTTATTGTATGTCTTTGTGTCAGGCTTGTATTTGGTCACGTTGTGCAGTGTGCCTGGGCACCTGTGTTTGTGATGAGTCTAAACTTCGTGCTTGCCGGGCTGTTCATTGTTTATTGAGTGCCCTAGGTGCCACACATCCACTGTTTGAGTAGACCATGAATCCAGTCATTACACTCTCCAGTGAGTCCGTGAGGTTTCCTCCTAACCACCTAGGGGAGGAAGAAATGTCTTGGAATCTGGAAACCAGGATTCTAGATCCTCCAGTTTTGAGTGACCTTGTGGATATCTCCTTTCTAGGCCTGTGGTTTCTTCTCTATAAAGTAGATTTGGTAACCCCTGCCCCCACCAACCTCATGGAATTGTTGGGAGAACTCAAGACTTGGTGTAATGCACTGGACACAGGCCACCTATTGAGTATCCACCTACTTGGAAAACAGTACTTGTGCTTCAAAAAAAAAAAAATTTCACTGCTGCTTGACTGTATTCATTTGTCTTTACGGATTACCACTTGTGGTGTACCTAGGTTTGTCTGGTGGAAGTCTTGGAAGAAACAGTTTCTTACACATTGCAGCAAGGGAGACAAAACAAGTACAATCCATAGTATAGGGCAGCTAGGCCACAAGCAGATAGCTTGTGAGGAAAAATGTGGGCTTTGGAATCAGCTGGATTTAAGGTCATAATCTTCTTCCGCTAGTTAAGTTGCCATAGGCAAGTGTTAATTGAATTGGCACTTATAGTTTGCTTGTCTATGAAATGAAGAATAATATGTAGTATCTACTTCATAGGATTTCTCTGAGGATTTAATAAGATAATGGATGAAATGAGTCTAGTACAGCCCCTTATCCATAAGTGTTTACAATATTAGCTATTGTTGAAGTTGTCAGTTCTTAAAATAGAGGGGAAAGAAATCCTGGAAGCAGATCATGGAAAGAAAGAAAGCAGATGGCAGAAGGCACTTTGGAGTGGCATATGAACTGGTCCTTCAAAGGTGGGTAAAATAAATGTGATAAAGTGCCGGCCTCTATTGTTTTATTTGAAAGAGATCAAGTGCTTTTCTTTGTGCCCAGGCAATGAAAAGCACGACCTTCATGTTACCGCTCAGCAGGGCAGAACTGAACCAATTGTCCAAGACCTGGCCCAGGCTGTTGAAGAGGCCACAGGGGTTCCATTGCCTTTTCAAAAGCTCATATTTAAGGGTAGGTATTTCTCTTCTAGCTTTGATCTCATATGGCTAAAGGAGATTTAAAACTACCTAACCCTATATAACGGTAACTCAGTTTTCAAACTGGGACTGTGTTTGATTGTTTATTCATTCATTCATTCAACAAATACTTACTGAGGACCTCCTTTGTACTAGATTTTTCAAGCACCTGGACAGGTATCAGATTTAAACTAGCATGATGGTAGAATTCTCATCATTTTTGATGTCTTCCCTGGCTAGGTTAGATCCTCTTTGCTCACATGCTATGCACTACCACTTCTGCATAATTTGTACTGAAATTTTCTTAGTTGGTAAACATCTGTTTCTCTGTTAGGATAACAAATTCCACAAGGGCAGAATAATGCTATGTTTCCAGTGCTTGGTGTTGTGCAGACTTGGAAAATTTTGAACAAACTTATCAGAATGTGGCAGGTCCATTGGATGATGTTGGTTTCCACTAGGACCCACCCCCTCCTCACCCCGGCTGCCTTCCTGTTCCCATAGGAATCCATTATTCTGATAATCTGATAGGGGCAGATTTATTGTACTGGATACTAGTCTTTATAAAGAATTTAATAATAGGGAGTATTTTATTTATATTTCATAGTGCGTCTCCTTTTATTTCTTTTTATTTATTTATTTTTCCCCCCATTAAGTTTATTGGTACATTTTAAGTATAAAATACATTTACATACATCATTGGGATCTTGTACCATTACATGAGTATCTTGGTTCTTATTTTTTTTCCCCTTCCCCTGCCCTCCCTTCACCCCCTCCACCCTTCCCTATTTGCAAAGATTTTGTTTCCATTTTTTTCCTTTTCTCATATTTTTTCTTACCTTTTTTTTCTTTTAAAAACCATTTTCTGGCTGGGGCAACATTCAGGAGGCTGAGACAGGAGGATCACTGCAAGTTAGAGGGCAGCCTGGGTTACATAATAAGTTCAAGGCCAATCTAGAATACATAGTGAGCCCTTGTCTCCAAAAACATTTTCTGAATTATAAAGGCAATAGAAATTCATATTCCAAAATAGAAGAAAATACAAAGAAGAAAATGTTCCTCTGGATAAAGCCCCTTATAACTTTTGTTTTGGCTTTGCTAAGGTTTGAACCCAGAGCCTTATGGATACTAGACAAGTGCTCTGCCAGGAACTAAATCCCTTAACCCCTACATTTTATAACATTTTTTTTTCTTATGACATTGGATCATCAGCACTCATTGTATGATTGAAATGTCCTGAAAAAATAAACTTTAATGCCTACAAAGTCTTCTGTTTTACAAATGTATGATTAATCAGCCCCCAATTTCTGAATATTTGGCTCTTTATAGTTCATCATTATAAGATTGTACTAAGCCAGGCATGGTGGAGCACACCTGTAATCTCAGCACTCTGGGAGGCTGAGGCAGGGAGGATTGAAGGTTGGAGCCCAGTATGGACAATTTAGCCATCTAGTGAGAGCCTATCAAAAAAAAAGAATTTTTTTTAAAAGGGCTGGGATGTAGCTTAGTATAAAGCTCTGTGGTCCATCCTTAGTACTGCAAAAAGAGAAAAAAAGATTGTGCTGTGTAATAGTTCCTGTGTAGGAACATGTTCAGTTATTTGTTTAGGATAAATATCTCAAGTGAAATTGTGTCAAGACACTTTCTAAAAAAGGTTTTACCAATTCATCCTCTTCTCTTTAATAAACACATTTGTCTGTCTCCTGTATCTTTGCTAAAATCTATTTTCTGTGCTGTACAGTTGTTATAGTTTGACATACTTTTCAGGAAAATCTCTGAAGGAAATGGAGATGCCATTGTCAGCACTTGGAATACAAAATGGTTGCCGAGTCATGTTAATTGGGGAAAAGGTAAATTACTTTTTCCACCTGAATTCCTCAGAATCAAATGACTCTTTTATACATGTTTCTATTTAGAAGGCCAAATTGGGGGCCCAGATTCTGCATTGGCAAACACTTCTTTAAACAAATAGTTTCTGGGGCCAGGAATTTAGCTCAGTGGTTCCGCTGCCTGCCTCGAAAGCGCAAAGTCCCGAGTTTGATCCCCGGTACCAAAAAAACCAAAAACAAATAGTTTCTGTTTGATGGAATTACCAATTTTGTTGTTCTGTTGTTTATACTTTCCTACTCCTGTTGATTTGGATTTTTGCCTAAGAATTAGGAGACATTGTGCTGCCTCAGTAACAGATACTGTGAGCCAGGTGTGGTGGTACATGCCTGTAATCCCAGCACTCTGGGTGGCTGAGGTAGGAAGATTGCAAGTTTGAGTCTAGCCTGGGACATTTTAGCAATTTAGTAGGACCTTATCTGAAAACAAAAAATGGAAAAGGATTGGAGAGCCTGTCTCCTTTTAACCACTATTTTTATTAAAATCTCCCCCGGGGGAAACCCTCGCTGATAGGAAAGATTCAGACTAAAGAACTGAGAGGGAAGACGATTCATTTGGTGACAGGTGAGGGCAGTGGCCCCTAAGGTGACCAGAAAGCATTGTGACACAGTAGCACAGCAGAGTTTGGAGCATATGAAGTTTCCTTATTTCAGTCCAGGTGGCTGAGTGGAGAGGGGGCAGAGATTAGCAAAATAGAAGAAAATCTAATCCAGACCTGAATTTGCCAGGAGACTGTGACTCAGGATTTGGCCACGAAGAAGAATAAACAACTGAGGCTAGTGTAACAAAGCAGAAAGTTTCTGGCCCTGGTTACCAGTTGTTTAGGTGAAAGAAGGCCACATATTGTAAATTTCTTGCTGTAGGGAGAATAGAGATGAACAGCAGAGCAGCAGAGACCATGGATTGGGTTTGGAGAAGCTATAAGACCTCCAGTTGCAGTTGTCCCAGAAAATATAGACACTGGTCTGAATTCCAGTCTGCTCTATATTGTTTGGGTTTGAACATCTGCAAAAGCCTCAGTAAGCCTCGGTTTGATCGTCTGTAAAACAGCATCTCTTTCCTGTTTTTTTTTTTTTTAATACAGGGGGGGAAAAAAAAAGATACAGGAAATATACTTAGGATAGTCCCTGGCATGTAGTATGTAGTGGGTGTTCAGTGGAAGTATGTATTCATTAAATACCAGGACTCTGGGAGGCCAAGGCAGGAGGATCGAAAGTTCAAGACCAGCCTGGGCAACTTAGCAAGACTCTGTCTTAAAATTAAAAAGGGGGGGGGGGTTGTGCTGGTGATATAGCTCAGTGCGAAGGCCATGGGTTCAATCCCCAGTACCACCACCACCACCAAAAAAAAAATATTCTTCATTGTTATTATATTAAATAAGAGCATTCAATTGAAGTGTAGCATTTAGAAATTCCATTTAAAAGAATAGTTGAATTCTGCCTGTCTTGGCATTCTGGACTCCTCAGAGGTGTTCAGTGTAATCTGTTTGCTCTCCAGTCCCTAGACAGGCTGTTGATGAGCCTGGAGCTGAGGCTGAATCTGGCACTTAGATTGGCTCCAGTCTCTGAACCTAAGCTGTCATCATAAGAATGTTTATCTAGGGCCAGGGATTTAGCTTATTGGCTTTGCCTGCCTGCTGCATAAGCGCAAGGACCTGAGTTGGATCCCCAGTACCAAAAAAAAAGAATGTTTATCTAACACCTTCCTTCTGTGCAGACTAGGGTCTTTGTAGGTAGAAAACATTAATGTATAACCCTATGATTTGTTTTCCAAGCACAGAATACTTCTAGGTGAATGGTTTAGCCTAATTGTAGTCAGATTTTTTTTCCCATCAGAGGCTTCTGGTCTTGGTGATTATCAAGTTCATTTTATTCATCATTTTAGAGCAATCCAGAGGAAGAGGTTGAATTAAAGAAGTTGAAAAATTTGGAGAAGTCTGTGGAGAAGATAGCTGACCACTTGGAAGAGTTGAATAAAGAGCTTACTGGAATCCAGCAAGTAATGTGCTTCATGAACTTTGACTTTCTACCTTCTGTAATTTGTGGATATAATGTATAGTTATGAGGATAGACTCTACAGTCAGACTCCCTAGGTTCAGCTCCTGGTGTCTGTCTTTGTCTCTTTCTGTTTTCGTCTCAGTGCTGAGGATCAAATCCAGGGCCTTGCTCATACTGGGGAAGTTCTCTGCCACTGACTACATCCCCAACTCATGGTCTTTCTCTTACTATTGACAAGTTTGTCTTTATTTCAAGTTCTTCACCAGTAAAAAGGAATATTTAACACGTTCCTGCTGGCTTGAACCACCAGTGGTATATGCATGACTGTCCCATCGGGCAGCTTGTGCCACCTGATGGAACTGTCCAGTGCCACCCAATGGACAGTCATATATGTATTACCAGTAGTTTAGAGCCGCAGCCAAACATACAAATTAAGGCCCTGTAGTGAATCTGTTAATGTTATTTCCCTCTCAAGATTGTTTATTAGGGCTGGGGGAGTAGCTCAATGATACAGTGCTTGCCCACCACACTCAAGGCCCTGGTTTCAATCTCAGCGCTGGAAAAAAAAAAAGGTACTTTTAAAGTGTTGTCACTGTTATGTCAGACCCCAGCCAGCTTCCATTTGTGTTCGTAGGAGAGCATCTGCCATGTTAGAATCATGTAGTGTCTGAAATAGAACAGGTGGCTTCTTGCAGTCTAGGCTAGTGTATTGTGTTTAGGAAAGCAAAGAACATTTGTTGATTCATAAAAGATCTAAATTGAACTTGATTTTAGTGGGGTGTTGTAGGGGTGGAAGTCATCCTACTTGATTTCTCATATTAGAGACGAGTTACTAAAACCCAGTAAAGATTAGGAATAGCTCAAGACCATCTTTTCCTCCTTCATTTTATAACATTATGAGTGTGTTCTGTGTTTCCATTATGATGATGATTATATGGAAGTTTTAAATAAATATATTGGTACTAATACAGAAAATAAAAATTACTTATAAGGCACAAGCCAGTAAACCGCAGTCAGGATTCAAGTGCAAGCCTGTCAGACCTTAAAACCTGTGCTTTTACCTGCCTCTTGTGTGCAGGTGCATGCTTGGGACTGGGGGCATCATCAGAACCAGGCCTCAGGAAGCATTTGAAGTAAGATATACACCTCTAGCCTCATAGTGTTATTGGACTGGCCCAAGACCAGCCTTTCTGTTTTTCCCAAGAGATGAAGTTGTGGGTCTGATTTGTGCCCTGGCCTGCTAGGGCAGTGGTGGACTCAGGGTGTGATTACTTCATCAGTACTGTGGCATGGAGTTTTCTGTCAGACTTAAGGCACCCTTCCAGTAACACATTATTCCTCCACAGGGTTTTCTGGCCAAGGATTTGCAAGCTGAAGCTCTCTGCAAACTTGATAGGAGAGTAAAAGCCATGATTGAGCAGTTTATGAAGATCTTAGAGGAGATTGACACCATGGTAAATAAAATATGTAGCTCAGAAGAACTAGTTTTCCATGGCAATAGTTCAGTCAGTTTCACTCTTTCAGTAACACACTCCTGTTGCCTGAGCAAGCCCATCACTTGAGGATATTGAACATCTACCACTGTGTGCCAAACACCATGGTTGGTCCTGGATGAATACACAGAATAGTAGGCCAGTTCCTGATCTTTAGGAGCTTATAAGCCACTGACATGGGCTTTTGTCATATTTAAATTAAGTAAATAATGTAAATGAAATATAAAATATATAAAATATAAATGTTTGATTTTGTGTATGTATATACATATGTAAGAATGTATGTATGTATATAACTGAAATCTGTAGTTATGAAGTTGTGACTCAAGTGTTCCATGATCTCATGGTCAAAGAAACACAGGGCTTCATTTTTCCTGGCACTCAGGTGCCTAATGAGTCCACTGAGCTCATTTCCTATACAGAATTCTATCAGACCCAGATCTTGTGAGGCTGTTGAATCATTGACCCCAGGTTCTCTCTTATTTATTTATTTATTTATTTATTTATTTATTTATTTATTTTGGTACCGGGGATCAAACTTGGGACCTTGAGTTTGCGAGGCAGGTGGCAGCACCACTGAGCTAAATCTCCAGCCCCTCCCCAGGTTCTCTTTTACAGATGACAGTATTGATATCTTTAGCCCTATTCTTTATTCTTTTTATACCGGGGATCGAACTCTGCTTGCAAGGCAGGCGGCAGAACCACTGAGCTAAATCCCCGGCCCCCTATTCTTTATTCTTAAGGGTGAACTACTCTGGACTTGGGATCCTCTGGGCAGTGGTAGGGGTGTGTTATAAAAAAGAAACAAGTATTTTCCTGGGCACATGGTCTGGCCAGGGCATAGCATCCATACATAAGAAACAGTTAAAGAACAAAATGTGTTGCAGATCAGGTTTTTTCTTTTTTGTTTTTTGAGACAAGGTCTTACTATGTAGCCCAGGCTGGCCTCAAACTCAGCAGCGATCTCCTGCCTTAGCCTCCCGAGTGCTGGGATTACAGGTATGTACTACCACGCCTGGCCAGATCAGATTTTAATGGCCAGACATTGAGAACAAAGTTCCTTTTATGGGGTGAGAGCTATGGAAAGGGTCGTGTAAGTTACAGACCTAGAGAAGTGATTCCTAAAAATTCATTCACATCAGCAACCTATTTGGTATATTGTATGTGTTTCTGATATGTCTTATGTCATTGTCACTGAAGATTGTTTATATGCCAACTTTTTCTTCCATAGATCCTACCAGAAAATTTCAAAGACAGTAGGCTAAAAAGGAAGGGCTTGGTGAAAAAAGTTCAGGTGAGTTGTGTGATAGTACATGATAAACTGTAATGCATTAATTTATTGGTGTATGAGTTTATCTGTTCAAAGTAGGATAGTGTAGAAATGTGGTGTATGGCATGGAACTTTTTTTGGTTATTATTTATTTATCGACATGAACCCAGAGCACAGAGAAAAGTTGATTTCGTGTGCCTATAGTTACATTTAAATTTAAGCTATTTAAGAAGGAAGTTCACTGGCAAGCAGAGAGTGCTGACATTGTTCATGTTTGCAGTACCCCCTTTAGTTGTGTTGTTGTGGTACACTGTTCCTGGGGGAAGGCTCCCTTGTGTGTGACCCTTTTGGGCGTTATTGGCTTAGAATGGAATCAGAATCCCTAGCTCTATACTTCCTCTCCCTCACTTTCCTTACCTGGAACCCATACTGGGTACCATCCCCACCCATGCACAGCCTGTTTAGAGTCTCACCCACTGGTTCCAGAATGGCCAAGTGTAGGATGGGCAGTGGTTGGCTGGCTCTGGCAAGGCCCTCACTACCCTGTGTCTGTCTTTTAGGCATTCTTAGCTGAGTGTGATACAGTGGAGGAGAACATCTGCCAAGAGACCGAGCGGCTGCAGTCTACAAACTTGGCCCTTGCTGAGTGAGGTGCAGAGGAGAGAGGCTCTGCTGCCCTGAAGAGCAGCACCACCTCTCTCCCTTCTCTGGAATAGAAGCTCTCTGTGACTCCAGAGCTGCCAGAGGCAACCAGCCAAATGTCAATTTTCCTATTCCTATACTGGTTCTCAATGAAAAAGTACTGTCTCTGCAACCTTAAGTAGAACTGCTCTCTGATTTCTTGTTCTGCCTTTGTGTAGCTGTGCTATCCAGCACCATTTTTTTCTGGACAGGGCCTCCCTGCGCATGTTTTACCAGCTCTTTTGACCTTCAGGTGCTTTCTGTGGGCTGGTTAGCACTAGTGTTCAGTTTATAGGGGATCCTGGTCTTTAGATGCATAAAAGCTTTCTTTTTTTTTTTTTCTTCCTGGTACCAGGGATTGAACTCAGGACCTTGCACTTGCACAGCAGGTGCAGTGTCACCGAGCTAAATCTCTGACCCCCATAAAGACTAACCTTGCAATCTCAGAGTCCTCATAGTTATAAAACCAGAGTCATCAGGAAGTTGCATCTAGTCGGGTGTTTCGCACACAGGTAATTCACAGTGTCTCTCTTGACCTAATTCTTTCTGTTCTGTGGATTTCTACCCACTACCATTGCTATTAAAAACCAGTTTGTGTGCTTGTCATCAAGCAGAAAAGTATTTTGGTTTTGATTGGTGAGGTATGAGAAAGAAAAGCTTTTTGTGCCTCTAGTCAGTTTATGTTAAATAAAGTTGAGAGATTGTGTGTGGTGGAACCCCTCTTAAACTGGTCAACTGCTGTTTCCCCATTCTTTAGTACAGTGCCCAGGAAATTGGACCTTTACCAGCCAGCCACTTGAGGACCATGTCATCTGGCAGAAAGGAATTCCCTGAAGTCCCAGGAATTTAGGACTGGTTGGATTAGACCTCAGATCAGCAGATGGTAGAGAGACAAGTGGGTGAGGCTTAGGGCCCCACCCAACCTTAATTTTAATAGTAGTTCACTATTTATCTGTTTGGTATATAATATCTGTGTGGGCTTGGGCTACAACAGTTTAAGGGAGGGTCTGCCACTGAACTACATCCTAAACCCTTTTATTTTTTGTTTTGAGACAGAGTCTTTCTAAGTTTCCAGGCTGGCCTCAAATTTGTAATCCTACCTCAGCTGCCCAAGTAGCTGGGATTACAGGCATGTGCCCCGTGCCTGGCTTGGCCACATTTTATCAGAAGGTATTTTGGGCCAGACACTGTTCGGAGTGTTCAGTGAAATATATATATGACTAATATATAATCTCCAGTGACTATACTAGTCATTTAATCCTCATATAAAGGAAGAAGTGGCACTGCTCCCTCTGGACTCTTGACAATCTGTCATTGGGAGATCCTCATTGTCATCCTCTTGCCTTCTCCAGTGCCACTGACCCCTACATGTCCCCATAATGCATGAGTGCATCTCCATCCTTGTTGGCTAGGCTGGTGCCCAGATTGGCAACACCTGCTGGGGGCTGTATTGTGTAAAACATGACATCCAGCCTGATGGCCAAGTGACAAGACCATTGAGGGAGGAGTTGACTCCTTTAACTAAACCTTCAGTAAGACTGGTGCTGGCAAACATGCCCATGGCAGTGTTTGTAGACCTGGTACCCACAGTCATCGATGAAGTGCACAGTGGTACCTACCACCAGCTCTTCCCCCTTAAGCAGCTCATCACAGGCAAGGAAGATGCTGCCAGTAACTATGCCTTGGGCACTACACTGTTGGCAAGCAGATCATTGACCTCGTCTTGGACTGAATTTGGACTGGCTTGCACTGGCTGACCAGTGCACAGGTCTACGGGCTTCTTGGTTTTCCATAGCTTTGGCAGGGAAGCTGGCCCTAGGTTCACCTCCCTGATGATGGAACATCTCTCCATTGACTATGGCAAGAAGGCCAAGCTGGAGTTCTCCATTTACCCACCCCCCAGATTTCCACAGCTGTAGTTGAGCCCTACAACTCCATCCTCACCACCCATGAGATCCCGTAGCACTCTTGATTGTGTCTTCACGGTAGACAAGGAGGCCATCTATGACATCTGCCGTAGAAACCTCGATGGTTTCAGGTTGGGTGCCCAACCTGAACCACCTTATGAGCTAGATTGTGTCTTCCATCACCACTTTCCTCAGATATGATGTAGCTCTGAATGTTGATCTGACAGAATTCTAGACCAACCTGGTGCCTGATCCCTGAACCCGCTTCCCTCTGATCACATATGCCCCTGCTGAGAAAGCTTGCTATGAGCAGATTTCTGTAGCAGAGCTCACCAATGCTTGCTTTGAGTCAATCCACCAGATGGTGAAATGTGACCCTTGCCATGGTAAATACCTGGCTTGCTACCTGCTGTACTGTGGTGACATGCTCCCCAAAGATGTCAGTGCTGCCATTGCCACCATCAAGTCTAAGCGCAGCATCCACTTTGTGGACTGGTGTCCCACTGGCTTCAAGGTTGGATAACTACCAGCCTCTCACCGTGGTGCTAGGTGGAGACCTGGTCAAGGTACAGCGGGCTGTATGCTTGCTGAGCAACACTACAGCCATTGCCGAGGCTTGGGTCCACCTGAACCACAAGTTTGATCTGATGTATGCCAAGTGTGCCTTTGTTCACTGGTATGTGGGTGAGGGGATTGAGGAAGGGGAGTTTTCTGAGGCCCGGGAGGACATGGCTGCCCTAGAGAAGGATTATGAAGAGATTGGAGCAGATAGTACTAATGGAGAGGAAGAGAGTGAAGAGTATTAATCTGTCTGGTGCAAGTTTACACTCCAGTGTCTTACACATTTTTTTATTCTGTTCTGTGGAATTGTTTGAGCTCTAAACTGTCAATAAAAATGTTTGCAGGGGCCCGGGGATTTAGCTCAGTGGTTCCGCAGCCTGCCTTGCAAGGGCAAGGTCCAGAGTTTGATCCTGGGTACCAAAACAAACCAACAACAACAACAAAAAATGTTTGCATTTAAAAAAATCATAAAGAGGGCTGGGGATTTAGCTCAGTGGCACTGAGCCTGCCTCGCAAGTGCAAGGTCCTGAGTTCAATCCTGGTACCACAAAAAAAAAAATGAAGAAGTGTAGGAAACAATTTTCATAGTTTGCTCAAGATGAGAGAAAAAGTGAGAAAGCTGTGACAAAGCTGGGGAGTTAAGTGTTAGAGCTCATTTTTTTTCCTTTGGCAGCACCAGGGATCAAACTCAGAACCTTGCACTTGCCAGTGAGCTAAATCCCAGGCCCCAGAGCTCAGGTTTTTAATCTCTACACTTCTTCCCAACTGATACAGGGTTGCAAGTGCTTTGTCTTACTCTTTTTTTCTTTTTTTTTTTAAGTCTTAATCTTTCTTCTCTCCCTTTTTCTCTCTCTTTATCCTCCATGTTGGTCTCTCCAGTTTCCTCTCTGGCTCTTACCCAGTTTATTCTACACAGAGCAGCCAGAGTGATCATAGAATATCATGTCAATCCCGTTTAGAAACCTCTAGTGATGCCCTGTGTCTCTTAGGATACAGATCAAAGTCCTTGCCCTCTACCATTTCCTATCTCATCTCAGTCCCTCTCCTGTTTGCTCCACTGCAGCCACACTAGTCTTTCGGGTTTTCAGGTGCTATGTGCTTTCTACTGCCCTAGGGTCGTTTGTGTGTGCCACTACCTCTGATTGGACAACTCTTACCATCTTCCTTCACCCCTACCCCTTTGCTAGATGATGCTTATTCATCCTTCAGAACATTACTTAAATGTCTCTCCATGGAGAAACCCCCACCTACTGTCTGAGACCACATGAGGATGCCTCAGTGGCATCCTCTTAAAGCTTTCCATAGCTTTTCTCTCACATTTGTCATAGTCTGATTTTTTTTCTTTTTTCTCCTGTGCTGCTGGGCATTGAACCCAGGGCTCATGCATGCTAGGCAAGCACTCTACCACAAAGCTATTCCTGGGCCCTGTGATACTTTACTTGTGAAATTATTTGATTAGTACAGAATTTGCCTTTAACATATAGACTGTAAAGTCCTTGGGTTAAGGATCTTCTTTATCTCATAAACAGCAATATTTCAATTATCTTATCTGGTATACAATAGGTCCTCAAGTATTTGGAGAGTGAATGAATATAGAATGTATTCACCAAGAGTGAAATTTCCATAGATGTACTGACAAAAGCTCCATCAGAACTGGAATTTACAGCACTGACAAGTGTCATATAAGGCCCCACAGCACACACTGCTGGGCGGTATGTGGAGCAGTGACTGGGGCCTGTGCACAGACCTGCTCATCCACATGCCTGGGACCAGGAAGAGAATACCCCTGTCAGTCAGACTTTCCTGGGGCGGATCAGTCTTACTGTGGGGAGAACAAATGGGACATGTGATCCTACAGATTTTGCAGAGCTGGAAGAATTTTCCTCTATTGTCTTTTTTTTTTTTTTGTACGGGGGATTGAACTTGGGTCCTTGTGCTTGTGAGGCAGTCTGTGGAATCACTGAGCTAAATCCGGCTCTCCATTGTCTTTTTAATCAGTAATTTCCATGTGTTCAAGGCACAGCTTCAAGGTTACTTCTGAGAAGCCCTTCATATGGTGTTCAGGACTCTAGTTGAAAGTACCATAAACCTAATCTTAAAGAGATTGTGTGAAATAGAAAATTTATAGACAGCGAAATGGCAGAGACTGAGGCAGACACCCAAAGGCTGATCACCAACCCACAGAACCTGAATGACATCTATGGGCCGCCCAGCAACTTCTTCAATTGTCGTGAGCAACCCACAGATGGTGGGGGTTGGCCTGGCCACTTCACCACCTATGAGATCAGGGTCAAGACAAATCTTCCTATTTTCAAGCTAGAGGAATCTACTGTTAGAAGAAGATACAGTGACTTTGAACGGCTACGAAGTGAATTAGAAAGAGAGAGCAAGGTTGTAGTTCCCTCGCTCCCTGGGAAAGCATTTTTGCATCAACTTCCTTTTAGAGGAGATGATGAAATATTTGATGACAATTTTATTGAGGAGAGGAAGCAGGGCTGGAGCAGTTTATAAACAAGGTTGCCGGTCATCCTCTGGCACAGAATGAATGTTGTCTTCACATGTTTATGAAATAAAAGGTAAAAGCTATATTCCATTTAATAAATAAGACATGCTTGAAATTTGGCAAGAGGCAAAAACGTGACCATTAATGATTCATATGCACCAGCGAAGACATTCTAACTATCCCTTAGCATGCCGCACAGAGACTGGCGTAACATGCCTTCAGTACAGTAACACTCATGTGCTCAGTTTTGTTTGGCAGTTGACAAGTTAATTTGGGTTAGTGAAAGTCTCTCATTCCAGCCTTTCTATGTAGACACCTCTTCCTTTCTGTTTTAATGTGGTATACACTATACCCTCACAAACCTTCCCGTATAATCTTCAGTGTTCTAACTAAAGTTTCTGACTTGGTCTCATTTGCACAGTTTTTGTGTCATGTTTGCTTCTTCGATCTGATTAACTAGAATATCTCTCCCCCCCTTAATGTGTAATGTCACGTGATCTAATTTATGTATAGGAGCACTACACTGTTCGTTTTCAGTGCTGCACACAAAAGGTACACACTTGTGTGCAAACTGTATTTTCCTTCCACCCTATCGTACCCTTCACATGGAAGATTAATGAGGGAAATCTTTGTATTCTATGTAAAAACAAAATAAAACATATACTAAAATCATTTGTCTAAAAATTTAAGTTGTTTTCAAATAAAAATCCATCGCTAATATGCAAAAAAAAAAAAGAAAATTTATGGGCAGGATATCCGGTTACCTCATGTCACTTTGGGAACCTTAGGGACAGCTGGGTTTCAGAAACTGAAACGTTTTGCAGAGTCGCTGTCCCTGTCTCATCTCTGCACATGTCCTTGCCAGTCAGTTTCTGCTTCTTCCACAGAATAGGAAGCATGGTTGCTGTGGTCTTCATGTAGTGCACCCTCCAGCTCCATGTGAGAGAAGAACTGCCTCTGCTTCCTTATTTCCAATTTGAGGAGCCCAGGGAAGACTTCTGGCCGGTCAGCAACGGCCAGGGCAGCATGGTTGCATACCCAGACATGACCTTGAGAAGCCCACGCTGAGGTTTTAGAATGGTTCACATCTATATAAGTGGGGAGTCAAGTGTTTCTTCCAGTGGACTGTCTGGCACATTGTTCAGGTTTAATTTTTGTGACTCCTTAGCATATGAGTAGAAGCTTGGGAGTGAAGGGTCACAAAGGAGATACTTGGGTGCTGTATGCCACTTGGGTATAAGAGGGGCTTCCCACTTTGGGTAAAGACTTTCACATGTCACCAATATCTGTTTTCTTCTCCAGTAAGTGAACTAGTTTTTAGTTTAATACAGATAAAGATGGTATTTCCCAATCTCCTTGCTCCAGCATGACCAAGAATTATTTTAGCCAATGGGATTTGAACAGAGTATATATATCTTACAAGTGTCTTCAAGGCTGGGTGGTATGTTGTTTCCTTCTCTCTGTGGTCTGGAATATAGATGTGACGGCTGGAATTGGAGCAGCTGCTTTAGACCTCGAGGTAGAAGGTGTTATGAGGATGGCAGAGTCACAATATAGGTGCATAGGTCCATGTTAGAGAAATTAATTTCTATTTGCTTTAGCCACTACTGTTTTAGTTTTATGTCTCTAGCAGCCAAACTTAATCCTACATCATTCATATGCAGGTAGGAAGCAGGTTTATCAATAGTGCTGATGGGCTTGTAGATGATCTAGTCCCTGTCATTTGTGAATCTATCAGCAACAGTTCCTTCTGGTGTTCTCATTTTAGTGGTCGCGGGAATGTTGGCTCCTTCCTTCCCTGCCTGCTTTCCTCTTTGATGTTGTATGTTTTCCCATATCATTCCCTACTTGTTCTACTCCCTGGGGCAGAAATCTGAGTTGTGTGAAACTGCTCCCACGTGGCCAGGCCTCTACACACACACTGTTACTTAGGGCTCCTCCTACAGGCTTTGGCCAAAAGACAGGATATTTGGCATATACCACGACTGTGGGTCTCATGGGATTTCTGGATGCTGTGGGTCCCCATGGGGCACTGTGTGAGTGCATGTGTGCCGTGTGTTCCTGGAGTTGTTCTAACGTCAATCAGCCAGTCGATGCTGACTTAGAAAGCAGTGGAGGGCTGGAAGTCTTGCTGTGCCAGGAGTTAGTTAACCCTAGATGCAGGGTTTCCAGGTGACAATCTGAGTGGCCAAGGGGTGAGGAGGGCACTCAAAGGGCTTTGAGAAGCTTTTGGTTTTGAATATTAAAGACCTAGTTCAATATTACAGTAAGCCATTCAACTGTGCTGTATACAACAGCCTGAATACCTGCTGGGCCTGTGTGAAGTCGCTGTGTTTAGCTGTGTGTGAATGCTCCGAGTGCTGGGACAGCCTAGCAGGAAGCCATGAAGGGCATGGGTGAGGCTGAACCATACACCCAGAGGACATTGATCTCATCCAGATTCTTGTCCTAATAGTGCAGGCCAGGGCGGGCAAGAGCACTGGGGGAAATGTTCTGGTGTCAGGGGATGACCTCTCAAATAGGCAGAAGATAACGGACCTCTGAGGGGACATGTGACAGGGTTGAGGAGGATCAGAAGGAAGGACGAGCTGCACATCAGATTCAGAGCAGGGCAGACAGTGCAAGATCTGCAACCACCTCCCAACTCCCCGAAGACACTGGTCCACATCCCCGATTGGGCTGATCTTTTATTTTACATCATATCTTCCTGCTCAC
Source organism: Heterocephalus glaber (assembly GCF_000247695.1). The sequence goes on along the minus strand of NW_004624736.1, from coordinate 38,008,073 downwards.
TACTGTTCTTCAGCTTAAACCTTTATGGCTCAAGGCACTCCTTTGGGGTCAGCATTTTCCATCCTTTATGATCTGGATGTCTTTTTTGGTTTTTCTAGAATCATAGAAAACAAGGGTGAGGGCACCTCTGTTGGAACTGTCACATACCCTTCAAGGACCAGGCTCAGTCCATCCAGACACCCTGCTGAGCGCCCCCCCCCCACCATGTATCAATGTAGTGTAAATCCTAGGCCAGTAGTGACAAACCTATGGGATGCATGCCAAAATGGGCTGTTTGTATAACTGAAAGTTCTAAAAGGTTTGCCATCACTGTCCTGGGGGTCTGTGGGTATATCCTTTATAACCTTTTCCTCTTACATACCCTCCCCCCGGGAGATTTTAACCACTGCTGCATGCTAATGACTGCTAGATCTGTCTCCAGCATCAACCCCTCCCAGCCTGTTCATGCAGCTGCCCATTGTACATCTGCATTGAAATATACCACAGGCTCAGCTGTCCACAAACATCACCCCCTAAAGCTGCTACTCAACTATCTCCATAATCCCCATCCTGACATAAGACACCACCAGCCACCCATAAATTAGAAAGCACCTGTAGATTAGAAAACACGCACATTGCTCTTGCCCCTTCCCTCCCCTCACCCTTCACATCCAGTCAGACACCAAGCCTGTCATTTCTACCCGCAATGTATCTTGGAACCATGTGTCCTTAATTATCATGATCTTTTTAAAAGCTAGCACAAAGCCCTGATCCTTCTTATATTTCCTCTAATACAAACCACATCTGTCTAGAGCTTTGCAGTTTCTCTTCCCCAATCTCATTTAACTCTAGACTGACTGAGGATTTTATTGGGAAATAAACAGATTAAGTAGATGACCTGATGAACTAAGGTCATGCTCTGGCCCTTCTCATCTCACTGGACTTGTTTACTGCCTCTGTCTCATTCTCCCTTAAACTACACTCTGGCATGTCCAACTTCTTATACTTTCCTTCATACAAATGTCCTTTCCCTCCTGGGCTCTTCCATATATGCTTTTTCTACTTGAAATTATCTTTCCTTCTTTTTTCTAGCTAATTTCTACCTATCCGTCCTGAGGGCTGAGCACAGGTATTAACCTCCTCCAGGCAGCCTTCCTTGCCTTGCCCCTGCCCTGCTCCCCTGGCACCCTGTTTGCTCTATCTGAGCCTTGAGCATTCTGTGCTGTAATTAGCTGCCATCAGCCTAGCTTCCCCCTCAGACCAACTGAGCTCCAGAAGGCAGATAATACTGTCTTATCTTACTGTGCTCTATTCTATCCTCAGTGGCTTGCACAGAGTCGGTGTTCAATAAATAATTGTTGGGTTGAGTAATGAAAGAACAAATGAAAGAGTCAGGGATTTAGCTCAGTGGTTCCGCCTCCTGCCTCACCAGCGCAAGGTCCCGAGTTTGATCCCCAGTACCAAAAAAAAGAACAAATGAAGTTATCTAGCCGAACAAAGAAAAGAATCCAGAATTTTCAAGGCATGGCACACACCAGTAATCCCAGCACTTGGGAGGCTGAGGCAGGAGGATTTTGAGTTCCAGGCTAGCCTGGGCTGCATAGGAAGACCCTGTCTCAAAAAAACAAATGAACAAACAAACCAAACAACAGGGTTTCTACTCCCACCAAAGTCTGGAACCTTATGCCTCCCTTAAATTACACTGAGGCTCATCCTGTTAGGGGTTAAGCTTGGATGACTCTTCTCAGGCCAAGTGTTTGTGAAAAAAGAAGCCAGTCAACTCTTGCTCCTTCCAGATTTGTATGCCTATCCAAACAAGGTGGGTAGCACTTACATACGGGTCAAGCAGAGATGGCATTCATTGTTGTATGTGACCCCATCAGTGCCACAGATGAGATTAGGTGTCTGGGGACAATTTGGAGGCTCTGCCATGTGCTCGCAGATGGGCTGTGGAACAGAGAAGAGGAGGGAGGGAACTCAGATTAAGAGGAGTGAGGAGGGATCCAGGGGCCCTTCTTGGAGCCTGAGAAGCAAGGACCAGCAGGATTCAAGAAGACTCTTTAAGTCCAGTGAATTTGAAACCAACCACTCAGGACCCCATAGTGTGTTTGCACCTGTGTGTATGTGACCGTATATGTATGCCTGTGGCTGGGTATGTGTATAAGTACCACCTATGTCTGCTGAGCCCGGGTATGTGAACATCCAGACGCGTGCTTGTGTATGTGTGTGTGGAGAGAGTTTGTGCCTGCAAGCTCCTGGGGACTGCTTCACACATTCCTCAGACAGTCTAACTAGAATTTCTTCTTTGGGTCCACCTGGGGACCCCAGGAGACAGAACCACTCTCATTCCCAGGAGGCCTCTCTCCCCAGGGACTCCTGAACTCACCCAGGCCTTTGTGATCTATCAGGCCCATGGCAGGAAGATGGAACAGTGTGGGAAGCCTGGAAAATTGAGGCAGGGAACTTACTTGAGGCTCAGTCTCAAAGGATTTCAGGCTGTGCTTGAGACTCAGAAATTGGTCAAGACAAGTTGGGGCCTAGGATGGGGATGGGGTGAGGGAGGCAGTGTGGTACAGCAGTGCAGGCCTGGGCTCTAGAGAGTCCTGCCAGACTAGCTGTGCAAACTTGGATGCACTCTTTCCATTCTCTGAACACCAGTTTCCTCATCTTTAAAAATTATTATAAACAATAGTGTTCCTCTCACATAGGATAGATTAAAATAATGAACAGTAAGTCTCCAACTTGTGAACATTCGAGTTGCAAACTTCCACAAATATGAACGGACCTTGCATTACCAACATTCATAGATGGAAACAAATTGTGGAAGTAGCTCACCTATCCGCTAGACATTATCACAGTTGTGCTGCTGTGTGCTTACTGTGCAGTGCTATAGTTACTAATCAGAGGAGGGAGGGTGGGTGGGAAAGGGTGGAGCTGTTGGATCATAAGCACTAGGAGATGAAGGGAAAGATGGAATTTCACTGACACCTGATGTTGATGACACAGCTTTTTTTGATGGATTCAATTCTGTCTACCCTCTTAAGAAACAATCCAGTGATGTCTGAGTAGTAGCTCTTATTTCTCATCATAGATGACTCTATCCTACCCTCCCTGCTCCAGTTGATAACTCTCTTCTTGTCAGTTCACTCCATGAAATCCCCTACATGTCAGTTGCTCCACTGTACCACAATTCTGAGGTAACTATAAAAGTAAAAATAGTTTATTTACAATATTTGTGTGTTTGTGTTTTAATGCTTTACATTGTATATTTGTGTCAAAGGTGTGTGTAAGATTCACTTTGTCTGACTTACGAATGAATCCAGCTTACAAACATTCTCCCAGAATGGAACTCGTTTGTAAGTTGGGGACTTACTGTATGTAACGTACTGTATTTGGCTCTTTATCTGCCGCCAGAATGGAACTGGGTTCTGACTGACTGATGGGGAATGTGTGGAGGCTGCTTCATGGGAAGGTGGCTTTGAGCCTTTGCATTCACCTATTTGAAGGGATGACTTGAGAGTCCCAAGGATGCCAGTGCCAGTACCACTGCCTTGGAATCACTAGGGACATCAGACCCAGGCAAGGTAGAATCAGGGTTCAGGCGCAACTTTTGTTTGCCTTCTCAGACTGAAGGGATGAATGATGGAGTGTGTTTTGGTGTTTGTGGTTTGAGGCTGGCATATGCCACGGGGTCATTCTGTACACCAGGGTCACCTCTTTGGCCTGAACACTGTGGCCTGTGTACTCTGCCTAAAGCAGAGAAAGTCCTGTGTCCTGCTGAGATAGAGGGGAGAGCTCAGAGAAGGGGCCTAGGAGACCACGGTGGGGCAGATCCCAAGGGCATTGAGACCAGGCTAGGACATTGGTGAGGGGGCTGGGCCTGCTCAGACTGAAGAGGTCATCTGGGGGACTTGAAGGTTCAGGAGGCCACTCTGGCTAATTTGGGGCCACTGAAGATATGTAAGCAAGAATGTGGAGAATAACAACCCTGGTTTCCTAGCATGGATTGAGAAGACTCCTTTTCAGAGTATCAGAATTGCAAGCAGCTGCCTTACCATTCTGGAGAAAGTGAGCTCTTCTGCTGACACTGTCACTTCTGAAAGATAAAAAGCAAGAATTAGGTGATGTTAGCTGGAAATGGTGGTGCACATCTGTGATCCTAGCTACTTGGGAGCTCAGGGAGAAGGATTCCGAGTTCGAGGGAAGGACTGAGATGTAGCTCAGCACCAGCTGGGTTCAGTCCTGGTATACAAAACAAAACAAAAACCATGTTGACTTTGGGTCCTGGTCCTGGGATCTGAGAACTGTTTCTCCTTGGGAGGATCTGGCCTGGCCACTACTCAATCTGGAAAGAGAGTGAGTCACCAGACAGTGGTGCTGCCAGAAAGTTGATATGAGTTTATGTGATCTTAGATTACATAAATAGAAACAGTCTAGAATTAGGGAGGTGACCATTCAGCCTGTTCTTCATTAGATCCCATTGGAATTTTTGTGTCCCATATGACAACAATGATAAAATAATAATAGTAATAATTCAGCAGTTACTACATGGCAGGCATTGAGAATACGGAATATGTGATTGTAAGTACTTTTCACACCTCTATTACTACTCAAAGGAAAGGAGGGAGACAGTAGCAGATGCTATCTGTGATCTGCAACCCAGAGCCCATTGCAGGACTGACAAATTCATTTCCCCAATGGCTAGGAGTGTTGATTACTCACAGAAAGTCCCTTCCTAGGAATTATCCTGGGAGAATGGCACTGCCTTGCCCATAATTACATCCCTACCCAGGGACGGCTCATATCCAATGACATATTGATGTGAGCACAAAAGCCCCCACCCCCCATCTCTATTTGGAACAGTGCTGAAGGGCCACGCCAGATCCAGATCTCCCTGTGGGGTCATGTGACCCTTCTGTTGCATTGTCAACTTCCTGTACCCTCATTGGTTTCACTTCTATACACACTCCCCGATAAATGGAATTCGGATCCCATAGTCTGAATGACCTAGGAGAGAGGCCCGAAGAGGTCCAGCAGTGCCGGGCATAGTGGCACACACCTACAATCCCAACACTCTGGAAGGTCACGGAAGGAGGATCACACATTCAAGTCCAGCCAAGGCAGCTTACTGACTTTAGCAAGACCTTCTCTCAAAATAAAAGATAAAAATGGGGCTGGGGATGTAGTTCAATGGGGAGACCCTGGGTTCAAAAGACAAACAAAACAAAACAAACAAGTCCAGTGACACAGTTTGTTAGGGCAGAGGCAGAATTTGCACATGAGCCTTACTCCAGAGCCTGGCTCTTTCTACACACGCAGTTGTGCCCCTGAAGGTCTGGCTGAATGGCTTCTAGGATATGAGCAAACTGATGTGACATCATGTATGACAGGAGGGCGAGGGAACAAGATACATTTCTAGGGGCACACGTGGGAGGAAGTATGGCTATGTAAAGTGGAGAAGGGCAAGATGCTTCCTCAAGTCTCTGAAGGCCTGTCTTGGGGCTGGAAAAGCGCAGAGCCTCTTCATACAAGGCTGCAGGGAGGTGGGTCTGTTCCATATGAAGCAGAATTTTCTGTCAGTGGGAGCTATGTGATATTGAAGCTTGAAGGAGGCTGTCTCTGGAAGTACTGAGTTCCCCACTAGAAGAGTGCAAGGACACCTTTTTCTGGAGATACTATTATTACAAGAGATTTCCAAGGCAGTGTGGGAGAAGGAGATTGAGACTGTCGCCTCTGATATGCCTGGCAGTGGGACATCAAAATGTAAATCCAGTCCTGTTGCAACACTGCTTAAAACCCTTCCGTGTCTTAATTGCCCAAACTAAAAATGACTTAAGTGTCCTCCCATGGGAGAATGGATAAACTGTGACACTTCCATACAATGGGATACTACTCAGCAATAAAAATAAGCAAGTGATATACACCATGTGGCTGAATCTCAGAAACATTTTGCTCAGCAAAAGAAAGCAGACATAAAAGACTGCACACCATGTGTTTCCATTTGTGTGAAATTCTAGAGCAGGCCAACTGACCTGTGTGGAAAAAGGGGAGAGCAGTGGTTGCCCCCGGGCACTGAGCAGGTCTGCTCTGCTGCCTCTGAGCAGGGGGTGGGGCGGGAGGACTGGCAGGAGGGACATTTCTGCGGTGGTGGAAACATTCTGTATCTTGATGGAAATTTGGGTTGGCAGGTGCTTTGTCAAAGCTCACTGATAAGATCTATTAAGTGATACGATTTGTGCATTTCATGGTATGTCGCTGGTAGGCAAAAGAAAAACATTAAAAAATATAAAGCCCTCCTCCGGCTCCCTGTCCTGATCACCAAGCCTCCCTATGGACCTGAGCACTTAGTCTTTTGTTTAGGGTGCTATGAGAATTGGCCCCAATCATGCTCCTTGGGCTCCCTTTATAATACACTCTCCCTGTCCCTAAGCCCCTATTTCCCTCCACATTGTTCTTGGAACAGGCTCTTTGGCTCATGAAGTTCCCCCTGACTGAAAAGTCCCTGTACCCTGTCTTTTCCTATTGGGCCTTACCAGCCTTTCAAGACTCACACCCTCCCGATTGTCCCCCACGATTCCTGAGCAGACTTGGATTTAGATTATGTCAGAAAGGCATGTGCTGTCTCACTCTCTGGGTCACCCCTTCTTCTCCTTGTTTCTATCCCCATGTAGCATTTGCTCAATGCTGCACAAGGGAAGTGTTCAAGAATTGACCACTCAATGGGCCGGGGATTTAGCTCAGTGGTTCTGCCTCCTACCCCGCAAGCACAAGGACCTGAGTTCGATCCCTGGTACCAAAAAAAAAAAAAAAAATTGACCACTCAAGTGCATTGGGGGAGAGAGTATTCAGAACCCTGGGGTCTCAGATTTTCTTCCTGGGGATTTGGGGAAATGTTGCATTTATCCCCAGGCTTCCCTTGACTTGAGGTACCCTCTCCACAGAGGGCCAAGTGGGAGTCTAAAATGCATACAAGGATCTTTTTCAAGGCAGACCCTGAAAAGTTGCCAAATGAACTTCTCGGGGATGGGTGTCAGGCTGGGAGGAAGCCACCAGTGCCTAACCAGAGCCCCAAGACCCATTCCTCATCACCTAGGCTGAAGGTGGGGAAAATGGTCCTGCCAGGCATTGCCTTGTAACATTATGGCTTTTGTCCATGTGGGTCCCAACTGTTCTCCCCACTTCCCATTGAGTTTATTAACAACTAGAGCAATTCTTTGAAGCTATAACTGCTCAAACCCTTCATTGCCTCCCATTTCACTTAACAGTTTTCAAAAGCCAAACTCTCACACTGGCCCACAAGGCCTTACCCAGTAGAGTTCCCAGTTGTCTCTTGTCTCCTGTGGCTGTGTGTCATGTCTTTCACTCACCCCCAGCCACACTGGCCTCCTTGCATGCTTCTATTTTGGGGCCCTTGCCTGGAATCTCTTTCTCCCAAAGAACCACATGGCTTTCTCACCTAAACCTTGATGTTGTTTACTCAAACATCAGCTTCTCAGAGATACTTCTACCGATTTAAAGCTGCAAACTCCTCCCAATCCCCATCACTCAGCTCCTCCTCCCCTTTATTTTTGTGGTATGGGGGATTGAACTCAGGACCTTGGGCTTACAAGGCAGGTGCGGTGCCACTGAGCTAAATCCCTGGCCCTTCCTTACTCTTGATTACATACTAACATACTGGTTTTGGGATTGTTTCCTTGAGGTACTGGGTATTGAACCAGATATATCACCAGCCTGTTTTTAATTTCAAGACAGGGTCTCACTAACTCACTATGCTCAGCTTACCATAGTACCCCCTTTCTCTCTGTCTTTCTCTTTCTTTCTCTCTCTTTCTTTTCTTTCTTTCTTTCCTTCTTTCTTTCTTTTTTTCTCTCTCTCTTTCACTCTTCCTTCCTTCTTCCATACCTCCATTCTTTCATTCTTTCTTCCTTCTTTCCTTTCTGTCTTCTTTCTTTTCTCTCCCCCCCCCCTTTCTTTCTGTCCTTTATTTCCAGTACTAGGAACTCAACCCAGGGGCTTCTCACTGACCTATCTCCCCACTATTTCCCTAACCCCTTAAAAAACTTTTTTTAAAAAAATTTTGAGACAGCTGGTGATTTAGCTCAGCTCAGTGGTGCTGCCACCTGCCTTGCAAGCACCAGGTCCCAAGTTCGATCCCCAGTACCAAAAAAAAAAAGCATAAATTTTGAGACAGAGTCTCCCTAAGTTTCCCAGGTGGGACTTAAATTTGCAATCCTCTTGCCTCAGCCTTCCTAGCTATTGTACCTTTCTTGTTTATTGTCTATTTTTCTTTCTCCATATCCCATTGGATTTAAGCTCCATCAGAACAGTGCTGTTTCTGGTTTTGTTTTGTTTTTGAGGGGGGGTACCAGGGATCAAACTCAGCTCCTTGTGCTTGCGCAGCAGGTGGCGAAACCACTGAGCTAAATCCCTGGGCCCTGCTTTTTCTGTTTTGATCACTGATGTGTGAAGGTTCCAGAATACCACCTGACACAATTGTTTCAAGGCTGCTGAGGTGCCCCAGGCCTGAGGATGCCCCATCCCAAGTGCAAGTTAGCTCTGTACAAGAGCTCCTAAGGGGAGGCCCTCACATGCTCACATGGCTGTGCTCAGTCCCAAACTACAGCCTGTCGGGGCAGAACAGCAGCTCAGAGAACCAGGCTGAGTCTTTCTTAGCACCCATTTGCTTGCAACCAACATACTTGCCCATATCTCCTAAGGTCTGAGAACCACATTCTCCTCCTGTCCTCTCCACCTCCAGACTAGTAATTGCTTAGTGAAGCTTTGAGCTGGAACAACCTCCTACTTTATAGCTGGAAAAACTGAGGCCCTAAGGGGGAGGTGGCAATTATGGACCAAGGTCAGGATTTGGACCCAAGTTTCTTTCTCTTAGCCAGGCTTTGCCCTCTGCAATGGAGGGTACACATGGGAAATAAAAGACAAATGTGGAAAACCGAGCCCTCATGTGGTGTTCCAGGCTTGCTGTTGCCCACCCCCAAGGGCACTGGCAGACACCACGCTGCAGGGTCCAGGTGCACTCTGCCCACTCACCCCTGTCCACAATGAAGAGGGCAGAAAAGGCCAGGGGAACCACCCACAGGTGGACGGCCATGCTGATCCTGCGCCGGTGTAGTCTCAGTGAGCCGGGCCTGGGCCAGGAGGAAGAATGGACACTGTTTATAGTGCCCATCCCCAGCCTTATCTTATCTGGACCAGTTGGAGGCCAGAGTGTCACCCCAAGTTAATCTCTGCATCCTGGAGTCGGGAAGGAGACTTGCCAAGGCAGAGATGCTGAGTTCGTGGTGACGTGGGCTGTGGCTGTGGGTCTGGCAGATTTCCAGTGCCAGCAAAGGGTTTGGCAACCTGCCAAGGCGATTCCAGTCTGTGAAATGAAGCAAGGAGGGGAGAGTTGAAATAAAGAGAAAAACAGAGAAAGAGAGATCAAGGCAGGAGAAGGGAGGGAGGGAGGGAGAGGGAGTGGGGAGGCAAAAAACAGATGAAAAAAGGCAGCAAATAAATGGCAAGAGGCAGAGGAGAGGACTGGAGACATGGCTGCCTTTGCCAGTGCCTCCCCTAACCAACTTTGTGACTTCAGGAAAGTCACTTTTGTTTTGTTTGAGACAGGGTCTCACTATGTAGCTCAGGCTCTCTTCAAGCTCATAGCGATCCTTCCTGCCTCAGCCTTCCTAGTGCTGGGGTTACAGGTGTGTGTCACCATGTTAGGCTTCAGAAAAGTCACTTTTCTTAACTGGACCTCCGTTTACCCATGCACAAAATGGATGTGATAATCTGGCTCTGCCTCCCTCTCGGGACTGCTGTAAAGATTGTAGATGAGAGAACATTTTGTGGAGTATGAAATTAGGTAAATGTAAATAGAACTGATTCTTTTTTATTTTTTCTTTTGTTTGCTTACAATGATGTGAACACAACTAGCAGACAAAACAAAACATTTTTTAGACTCTTTTTTTTTTTTAGTAACGAGGATCGAACTTGGGACCTTGTGCTTGTGAGGCAGGTGCCGGAACCACTGAGCTAAATCCCCCGCCCAACAAAACTTTTTAATAGCATGTTTCATGTGCTTCATGGCCTGGCCCTACTCCTCTGGTCCCTCAAATAAAATAGATTAAAAGAAAGATAGGGCCGAGGATTTAGCTCAGTGGTTCTGCCGCCTGCCTCACAAGCACAAAGACCCGAGTTTGATCCCTGGTACCAAAAAAACAAACAAAAAAAGATGCTCTTTTGCTTTGCGGGTATTATACACTCCTTTGCATTTTAATGGGTTAAATATAGACATAATTCTTTTCTTTTCTTTTCTTTTCCTTTCCTTTCTTTTTCTTTCCTTTCTTTCTTTCTGCCTGTCTTTCTTTTTTGATTTTTTTTTTTTTTTGGTACCAGGGATCGAACTCGGGTCCTTGTGCTTGGGAGGCAGGTGCCAGGATCACTGAGCTAAATCCCTGGCCTTCTTTTTTGATTGTTTCTTGAGACTGGGTCTTGCTATGTAGTTCAAGCTGGACTTGAATTTATTACATAGCCCAAACTGCCTCGAACTCATGGCAGTCCTCCTGCTTCAGCTTCCCAAGCGCTGGGGTTACAGGCGTGTGCCACCATGCCTGGCTAGTTGTGATTCTTTTCTAGAAAAAGCAACATCGAAAACTCCCCCATACCTACATAATATGTATGTACGATTACTCTTGAAGAATTTCTGATTTATAAAAAGTATAACAAAATTATATTTACTTATGGTTTTCTGTAATTCATTTAAATGAAGGATTCTAAGCTGAAGATTAGATTTCCCTGGGGAGAGTATTAAAAATACAAATTCTGGGGCCGAGGATTCAGCTCAGTGGTTCCACTGCCTGCCTCAAAAGTGCAAGGTCCCAAGTTTGATCCCCAGTACCAAATAAAAAAAAAAACCAGAAAACAAAAAAAGAAATTTTGAGTTTCACTTTGAAATATTTAAGTGGGAGTGTAACTCAATGGTAGAGGTCTTGCCTAGCTTGAATGAAGTCCTGTGTTTGATCCCCAGCACTGAAAAATAAAATTTGTTTTTTGTTTCTTTTGGAAGATTTCAAAGCTACTGAGAAATTATAAGAATAGTACAATAAGTCAGTAGGAAAATTTGTATCCTAAAACAGCCCTTTGAGGGCATCAGGCAATTCATAGTCACTGTACAGACGAATAGAAGCCCCAGATTGTCAGCTGAGCCCAGTCTGAGGTGCCCAACAGTTCTTAACTCAACTTCAAAATCCTCTTGCTCCTTCTTAGGAACATGCACAGGTCTGTGATGTCTCTGAGGCAGGTGGCAGCTACTCTTCCACTGCTGAGCCAGGCAGAGCAAATATTTAATGATTATTTCCTGTCCTAAAGCAAGAACACCATCTCATAAAGGGAGGGGCACTCTGAAGGTAAACTAGGTCAGCCTCCCATCATCAGTTCTGGCCTTTCTACAGCAGTCCCACCAGGAAGGTATTCATCCTCCACTGATGGGGCGCTCACTACCTACCAGTTTCACTGTTGGATGGCTTGGAGCAGAGTCCTTCCTCACGCAAGAGATCAGCTGCCCTGAGACTCCTTGGGGTGTGTGTGTGTGTGTGTGTGTGTGTGTGTGTGTGTGTGTGTCCAGGCTTGTCTCTGGCCTCCTGCACCCACATGCACTGCAAGTGATCACCTTCCAGCCAAGTGGATCCAGCCTCTTGCCTGCCTCCTGCCTTTGCACATGATGAAGATTTTGGGCTTCTCTTCATTTCTCATCTGACTCCCTGGTGTGTTTTTTCCCATTTCCCAAGTTAGACTGAAACAGGGAATGAGCAGTGCAAAAGGGTTTTTCCCTTCCCTTTTTTGGACTTTAGCTCTCTATCGATGTGGCAAGAATGCTGCTGGCAAGGGACCAGGAAGCTCAAATTCTGCATCTTTCAAAGTAAAACCAAGGACAACAAATTTAAATGAAGGGCTGCCCATGAAGAGCTGAGCCTCTGACCATCCCATTCTAGAAAAACACCTCTTGTGCGGTTCACTCATAGTAACAAACTTCCTAATCTGTCCTCCTGTCAAAGTGTGGACCTAACTCCTGGGTCCAACTGCTACTGGATAGCACTTAATGTCAGTGCATCTGAGTAAACATCATTGATTAATGCATAATTCATTCATTCATTCATTCATTCAAGAAGAGTTTAATGAAGCTGGATGTAGCATAATTCCAGCACTTGGGAGATTGAGGCAGGAGGATTGCTGTGAGTTTAAGGCCAGTCTGGACTACATAGCAAAATCCTATTTCAACCAAAAAAAAGTGTTTAATGAGCCACCAAAAGCCATGTTCTGTGTTGAAGGCATCACGAATCAGACACAATTTTTGCCCTCAAAGAGCATGTTGTTAAGTGCAGTGATACAAAGTAAGCAGCAAAACTACACCTCCACCATTGGAATAAGTCCCCGGTGTGAGACATGTTCAGTGTTGTGAGAGAATCCAAGAGTGTCTTTCCATTGGGAAAGTTGGAAAAAGCCAAGAGGGGACTGGGTGGGATAGGCTGTGACTTAGAGCAGCAGAAGAAACAGAATGTGTGAAGCCCTGAGATGGGAAGATGCTTGTCACCTCTGAGAACAGAGAAGCATGAGGGGAGGCTGAGGTGAAAAAACTGAGGAAGGGTAAGGGATGACCCCAGGCCAGTCAGCCGTGGTCTCTGCTCCCCAGCCCCACATCCAAACAGCTTCATGTGTTGAAGTCTTGGAACCTGACCCTTCAGCTCTATTTTCCTTCCCATTGAGGTATACAGTTCTGCTTCCTGAACAGCACTCGATCCCACCTGCTCCTCCACACCATCTCTGTGCCCTAGCCCTGGCCACTGTTGTCTCTGACTTGGCCACCTCCATAGTGCCCTAACTCATTTCCACGGCTCCCCACCTGCTACTCCAAACCACTTTGCACTCAGAGGCCAGAGTCAACTTCTTGAAGGGCAAACCCGACCAAGTCACCTTGGTTCAAAATGCTGGGATGGTGCCCACTGACAACAGGACAGCCCAAGCACCAAACCTGGCATTCACGGCTCATAGATATCTAATTGCAACCTATCTTTCCAGCTTTGCCTTTGCCCCATCCCATCCTGGACCTGCACTTCTTCAGTTCAGACATTTATTTTCTTAGCTGGCAATGCCGGTTCTCCTTTCTCTAGAAGAACCAGATCAAGCTGGGTGTGGTGATGCACTCTTGTAATCCCAGCTACTCAGGGGGTGAGGCAGGAGGATTGCAAGTTCAAAGCCAGCCTGGGCAATTTAACAAGACTCTGTCTCAAAATAAAATTTTAAAAAGGGATGGGGAAGTAGTTCAGTGGTTGAATGCTTGCCTAGCATGTGTAAGGACTTGGGTTGAATCCTTATTATATTATCTGACTTTTTTTTTTTTTTTGGGTACTGGGGATCGAACTTGGGTCCTTGCGCTTGCAAGCCAGGCGGCAGAACCACTGAGCTAAATCCCCAGCCCAAAAATGCTTTTTATTGAGAGGAAGAAGACTATTCTTCTTCTTTTTTTTTTTTTTGTGCCGGGGATCGAACTCGGGACCTTACGCTTTCGAGGCAGGCACCGGAACCACTGAGCTAAATCCCCGGGCCTTGAATCCTTATTATGAAAAAGGGATAAATTCCTTGAACACCCTCCCCCCCGTCCTGAAACCTTCCCTTACTGCTCTTTGTCATCCTGGGCCCAACCATCATCGATGCCAAATGCTCCGCCACCTCCTTTACCTCTGCACTCTGATGGTGCTGCTCATTTACCTTGCCAACTAAGCTGTGAGCTCTCTGGAAATAAGGACATTGCTTCACTTATCTCTCTTTCCCACACCAGTCCTGAGCCTGGCACATAGTAGCTGCTCAATAAATGTTGAGGGACAGATTCAAGAAGAGGCAGAAGACAGTGGTCCAAAGGCAGAGAGGGTGCCACCTCTGGGGGGAAAGGCTTTGAAAGTGAGGCAGTTTCTGTTCCTGCTGATCCCCTCAAGCTCTTGGGATGCCTTGAGAGCCCAAGAGAGCCCCGACACACCCAGACCCGCTGAGGGCACAGCCTGGATCAGAGTGCCCAATGTGTCTGTGGCTGCTTCCTTCTAGCCTGAACCAAACCTCCTACACTCTTCCTATCCTCTGGCTTCTGGGATGCAGAAGTATTCAGAAGGAGAGTTCTAGACCAGGAGTAAGGCAGTCTGGGCTTGCTCATTTGCCCAATAAACATTTATTAATCATGTATTAGGCTCTGTTCGTGTTTAGTCACCAGGGATTCAGCTATGAATGAGACAGAGAAAGTCTGTGTCTCAAAGAGCTTACATTCTAGAGGAGTGACAGACAACAAAGCACTACAACAACAAACACATGACTTGTTATGTAGAAAAGAAACCCAGGGCTACAAGGAGAGAGTGACAAAGGGCAGGTGGCTGCCCTTTAAAATAATAACATGTGAGTGGAGAGGGAATAAGTGCTGCATAGATCTGAGGAAGAGCCTGCCAAGCAGAGGAGTTGCAAGCACAAAGGGCCTGAGGTGGGAACAAGCTTGGCATGTTCAAGAAGTAAAGACCAAGGAATATGTTATGTCTAGAGTGAAATGAAAAGAAAGTGAGTAGCAGGAGGTGACAGCCATATCATACTCAGGTTGCAGCTCAGCCACCACTTCCTTGGGTGAATTTGGGTGCATCCCCTTCCCTCTTTAGGCCTGCACATGATCTCCTATCTGAGAAATGGGCTTGCCAATACATGCTGTCACCAGCCCAACTCCCAGAGCAGCTATGAGGCCCTAGGAGAAGAATGTGAGGCGAAATATGTGCAGCCACTGTGATACCAAGGAAGGAGGTTAAGTGCGGATTCCTGGAAGCAGAGCAAAGGCCAAGGCCTATGTATGTTCTGAGATCAATACAAAAAGACAGATGCCCTAGGGCCAGGGATTTAGCTCAGTGGTTTTGCCGCTTGCTGCGCAAGCACAAGGACCAGAGTTCGATCCCCAGTACCAAAAAAACCAAACCAAAACAAAACAAAAAGACAGATGCCCTAAAACCAGGCTCCAGCAGGGAAGCTGGGCAAGTCCTCCGTCTCCTGGCCCAATCAGAGTGGACTGAGGGTGGGAGGGAGAATGAACCTTGACTGGGCCAATACTCCCAGCCTCACCCAGCGGCCTTTGTGCCACCTGTTCAATTTGGACTGGACCCAGCTTCTATAGGAGTACCACCACTCCTTGATGATGGCAACCCTAGATCTGAATCACGAATCCCACTGATGGGTGGAGGGTGCAATGTTTTACTTGGCTTAAGGTGGATTAGCTAAGCTCAAGTAGGCCCTGGGCCTGCCAGATGGCATGGCCAATATGCCCAGCTTGCCCTTGGACCACTTTCCCTGGTCCCTAGCCCATATCCTGCCCCACCCTTCCCCCAGCATGAAGTGTTCTCACCTGCCCATCTATCTGCTGTAAACAGCCCTGTGGGCATCCACTCCAGGGAGCCCTAGTGTGGAGCTAGCCAGCTCCACCAGCCTGTTCTATAGTGGACTCTCCAGCCACTCAACTCCATGTCCCAGATCTGGGACCCACTATACCCACTCTGCCTCATCCAGAATTGCAGGCCCCCTTCATGAGGACATCAGGGGGAAAGGGTATTGCTCCTAACTCTTCAAGGGGTGGATTCGTATACTTGTTTGAGCTCTGACTCCAAGTAGGACTTGATGATAAGAGTGGCTGGAGTCATCCCTCAACAGGCACATCCACCCTTCCATACATTAGACACTTTCCAAGAACCTACTGTGGAGCACTGTGCCAGACCTGTGACTGCAGAGATGAATGAGACTTGGAGCCCTGTGCTCAAGGAGCTTGCAGTTCAGGGTGGTGGGAGGTGGTATAGACACTTGAGCAGGTGGGTAGTTGCAAAATGCTATGGTCAGAGCAGGCATAGAAGTATTTCCTCCATCCCGGTAACCTATAGATCCCTTGCTCATTATGTCGAAAGTCCACTTACAATCTCCCTTCTACTCAGAGCTGCCCTACATCCTGGTTCCTCCATCTGGGTCGACAATAGCACCATCATCCTGGTGACTGAGGCAGAGCTGGGCATCACCTTGAACTTCTCCCTCATCTCTATATTCAAGAAATTAGAGGGCCAGGGATTTAGCTCAGTGGTTCTGCCGCCTGCCTTGCAAGCGCAAGGTCCCGAGATTGATCCTCGGTACAAAAAATAAAGAACATTTTGTTGGGCTGGGGATTTAGCTCAATGATTCCGGCGCCTACCTCGAAAGTGGAAGGACCTGAGTTTGATCCCCGGTACCAAAAAAAAAGGAAAAAAAAATTTGGGGCCGGGGGATTTAGCTCAGTGGTTTCACCGCCTGCTGTGCAAGCTCAAGGACTTGAGTTTGATCCCCAGTACCAAAAAAAAGAAGAAATTAGGACTCAGCTGGGTGTGGTGGTGCATGCCTGTGATTACACCTACTCAGCTGGCTGAGGAAGAGGACTGCAAGTGTGAGGCTAGCTGGTCAATTTAGCGCGATCTTGCCTCAAAAGCAAATAAACAAACAAACAAAAATCTGGAGGTGTGGCTCAGTGGTAGAGTACTTGCCTAGCCTGCAGAAGGCCCTGGGCTCAACCTCAAGCAATGGAAAAAAAAAAGAAAAGAAAGAAGCCTTACTGATTTCATCTCCTCATGCTCTCACATCCATCACCTCTGCTACATTTCCTCTATTTTTTTTCTGTTTATATAGTCACATGAAAAATAAACATCTTTATATTTTTGCCTATTTTATTTCATTTTTTCAAATAAAATTTAAATCTGTGCAAAGTATACTGTTACAGTGTATATGTTGTATGAATCAATGCCTGAAAGAATCACAATACTTCACTAAACATTACAGCAGACCTTGCTAGTTTCAGCTTTGATACTGAACAACTCAAGCCAGCTGATGCACAACACATTTGCTTGGTTTCCACATGGTGAGTTCCCAGCACTGAGATGGGAGAAAATGGCAGCAAATGTGATTATATTACAGCCCAACACACTGCGTTTCTTCATATGATAATATCTGCACATATGCAATACAGAATGCTCAAATTTACTTTTAAATTGCATTTGCTCACTTTTTAGTTGGCAAAATTCAACATTTTAAATGGGGTCCCCAAAGAGTGCAAATTAATGATATTCTATTATATATTGGCACTTTCCAATAAGGTTTAACTTGTAAACTCAGAGAATAGCAACAACTTCATCCTAAATTTTAACTAATGTACATATGGTCCATTTAACCAAAGTCATTTTGGAAAGATATTAAAGAACAATTCTGTTTCTGAGAGGATATTGTTTTGACCATTCTTTAAAGATAAATTTTAAAATTGTAATTAAAATGTTTTACTATAAAAATTTTACAAACTTGATTAGAAATTTCAAGATGATGACTCACAGCAGACAAATACAAACTGTTTACATTCCAACAATACCTACTCTTAGACTTTCAAATGGAGAACAATCATGTCAGTTGTCTTAACTAAAATTCTGAACAGTGTACTAAATTTGTTAGTGGTGCTGGGTCTAGCAAGTGTAAATACACAGTATATATTTCAATGAAAATAATTATCTTCTTTATACTTTGTCTTTCCGTGAGGAAACATTAATATTTACATTCTTTAATAGAGTTAATCTTACATCAGAATATAATTTAATACTGTCAGCAACAGGGACAGCACACAGTAAATAAGAAGTACATTTAAAATAAGTCTGAATTTGCATAGATTAACATTTGTTGGTTAATAAAATATCGACAGTATCAATCTTACAATATTTACAGTAAGAAAAATGTAGAGTAATGTATATCTTTCACAGCAGGATTCCTTTTTAAAAATTTCTTCCACTTTGGGATTGTGTATACATGAAAAGTTCAAATAAAGCAACACTGCAATATAATCTTAAAATACTGACTACTAGGGGGATATTCTATCACAACCATTGAAAATAATGGCGACTTCTCATGGAGTCTGTGGCATCTGAAAACCCAGTTAATTAACCAAAGTCTTGCTCAAACCAGCCTCTCAGCTCCATTCCTCATATTGTCTCCCTACCTCCACTTTCATCTCCTCCATCTCATCCTCCATTTTGCTGCCAGAGTGATCTTAAACCCAAAACTGACCACATCATCTCTCCGCTTAATTGTTTTATTATGATTAGTCAATTCAATTAAAATTATTCAATAAATATTGACTCAAAGATGAAAACCAAACTCCTTTGTATGACATGCAAGTTCCTCCATGGATGGGCCTTTGTCAGCCTCTCTAACTTCAACTCTGAGCACTTAACCCTTTATTTGTCAGGCAGACTGCCTGCAGACTATCCTGCTGCTCCCTTTGCCTGCTGTGTCCCCACATCACCTCTCTTGGCCCTCTCTTCCTAGGCGCATTGTGCTTGTGTGACTATCTCCCATACATCCTTACAGAGAAAGCCCAGGGGGACATCCCATCCACCTCATATCCCCAGTGGTCTACACAGTACCTAGCATGTCTCCAGTGGGTCCTCTGCGTCCAGCCAGTGACTATCCTATGTTGTATAAATATTGTTGGGAAAACAGGTGCTACAGTATACTCTATTCCAAGGATCATAATTTCCTTTTGTCCATCCTGGCTGGGCATCCAAGAATCTAGCATCTCTCCCAAGACCTACTAGGTATGGTGTTTTTCAACTCCAAATCCCTAAGCCATCTGCTGGATACAGGGTGTTACACAGACTAACAGCTCCCAGACTCACGTAGGCCAATTGGAGTGCTGAGTGCTGCCTTCCCTCTGGCCTATGCAATACTTTAGGAGAGATCTAGGAGACCATAGTGCCATCAGAACCTGGGCTCTGAAGTCTTAGACCTTTCCCATGTGACCTTGGGTAATTTCACCTCTGAGCCTCAGGGTTACCATGCAGTTATATAGAATGTGATCTGGTCATCTCCAAGGGATGCCATTCACATCATGTTCAATGGGCACCACAGTGTGCACTGAATTAGAATGGTGGCAGGTAGGATATCCAGCCGTAAATTCTACAGGCCATGTCACATGCCCAGGGGATTCTGAGATGTGCTAGGAAACACCATAACTTGGTTTCCAATCTTCCACTCCTATCATTCCCTTTGGGGGCTATAATCATGCTCTCTTTCTATACACAGGCTTACCGCATACTGTTAGGGGAGAGAAAATGCAGCTGCAGGTGGTGAATCCTGGCAAAGCCCAACCAACCTCCAGTGCTGCTTGACAAAGTTCCAGCTGGGGGAAAGAAAGGGTGGAACACATCGTACCCTCATATTTTATTTTTTTTTCTTGCCATAATGTTTATAATTGTTCCTCTGGTCACAGGAGTCATTGTGTTTGTGACTAACAACAAACTCTCCAAGAGGCTAATTGGCAATGATATATTGAAATTTGATCTGGCTCAAAAGTCTCAAATTCCATTTTCTCTTAGTTCTATTGCCACATCCACTCCTAAAGAAACCTCTCTTAAAACCCCCGCTGTTTTCCCACTACTATTACTCCCTCTCTTATTGCAGACATTCTTTTTACTAAAGGGGTCTTATGAAGAGATTGAAAGGACAGACTTTAGATGTAAGAAATAGTGGAAAATGGAAAATAAGAAGAACGTTAAGACAGGTAAATGCATTAAGGAGGCAAATTACTCAATATTTCTCAAAGTGCTGTAAATATCTCCTGCTCATGGACTATGAACCCAAATGACATTTAGTTAAGATGAATAGAGGTACAGAAAAATAGAGAGCTAATAGCAAACTATATTAACCATTGTGCAGTTTCTCAAGGGCCAGCTGGTGACCACAAGTTTGACATTTAATTTGATTAAGTTACTTTCTGTTCTGCTCAGGTATGGGAAAATACTTTCTGTTCTGCTCAGGTATGGAAAAATACTTTCTGTTCTGCTTAGGTATGGGGAAATGAGGGGACAATTGTAATTTTTAAGAAATGTATTCATGATGTTCAATGATATGAATCAGCTTAGAAAAAATATACTGTTTAACAAAAATAACCTTTACCTCATCAGATATTGCTAAGGCAACATGTTCCGCCCAATGCCTCTTCGCTATTGCTTAAAGATATAAAAATAAATCAGACCCTGAAACTTCTCAGAGGGAACCTGGACATTGCTTGTGAAGGTTCTTTTCTCATCACCGGCCCAGGACATCTCCCCTTCCTACCCTACATCGACTGCGGCTGGTCCGAGGCAGAATCCCAACTTAGTGGACAAAGCAAACAAATAGTTTTGTTTTTGTTTCTGTTTTTGGTATCGGGGATCGAATTTGGGTCCTTGTGCTTGCGCAGCAGGCGGCGAAACCACTGAGCTAAATCCCCAGCCCCAAAGCAAACAAATAAACAAACAACAGAGAAGATTTTTCTCTTCTTCCCACAATCTCCTTGAGTCTACAAAGACCCTGATTGGACTGGGTAAGTTACATGCTCATCTGTCAGACCAATCAATATGGCCAGGGAATTGAGCTTCTGTAATTGGCCAGGCTGAGGTCACAATTACCCTAATGTTGCCAAGGAGCAGTATAAAATGATTAACAGTTGTGCGGCCTAACAAAAGACAGAACTCAAGAGCCCCAAAGCTAAAGTTCTCAGTGTTGGTCCTGGAGGTCCTGGAAATTCTTTCCTTCTCATGACCCTCCTCGTTTGTGTCCAAGGTGCCTTGTTGGTAGGCATTCTTTCATGGTAGCACACCTATTTCCAGGCAGACCCTGGGCACGTCCGAGAGACAGTGAGGGAGGAGTCTAGTTCTCGAGCTCCAAAGCCTTCAATAAATATTTATTGTGCCTATGTGTTGACAGATGAGGCATCACAGCTTGTCACCCCCTTCCTGGTAATTGTCTCCTACTCAGCCTAAAAGCCACCCAAAGGCCCATGCTGCCCTCTGTCTGTGGCAAGTGTGGCCCAGGTGATGTCTCCTGCTCACCTCCTCCTTCCCACCTGCAGGAGGGGTCCTGGAACCCTCAGCAGCCTGTCCAGCAGCCGCTATTCCTTCCTCTCTGGGATTCTGAGGCTTTTTCAGGACTTACATGGGGAGTGGCAAGATGGGAAGAGTAGGGGCCAACCCTTGTTTCATTCCAGCTTTGCTACTTACTGCTATGTGACTTTGACTAAATTCCTTAATCTCTTTGGGTGTTAGTTTCCTCTTTTACAAAACAGGATATCCACAGCTACTGAACAGGATAACTTTAAAGTGCTGTAACCAAGCTCTTGGCATGCTAAGAGCACTTTATGGTGGCCATTGTGGTTACCGTGCTTTATGGACCTGGTTACGGGAAGGAAGAGAACCTTTAAGACATCAGACCTCCCCTTAACTTCCCTCATACTGGCCACAAATCTATTCTCACCCCCTGAAACAACACTTGCCAAGCCTGAGAAATAACTTCAGGTCAAAAAGGCCTCTTGCTTTCATGACACTGGAGAAGATTTCCACCATCCTAAGGGCTCAACCCTGGCACCATCAGATACATTTAAAGGTCCCTGAGGGCTACGGGTTCACTGGAGCTTTGTTTTCTGCTCTTGCGCCTTCCTTGATGACCTATTAATGAATCTCCCAGATCTAGAAGCAAAGACAGGTATTTGCTGCTGCCCTACTTACTCCTGGCCTCCTTGACCAGGTCTGACATGATGCAACAGATACTTTCAGCCTTCCAAAAG
Organism: Heterocephalus glaber; assembly: GCF_000247695.1. The sequence goes on along the minus strand of NW_004624736.1, from coordinate 37,986,430 downwards.
GTCTTCTCATCTCTGGAAGAGCAGGAAAAGATGATTCTGAAGAATGTCATTGGACTGATATGGGGAAAATCATGCAATTTGATCCCTTAGGCAGATCAGAAGAAATGATCATCATATATTCAGAGCTTATTACTATAGACTCCCAGCACTGTGCAGATAGCATCACATATACTACATAGTGCTGACAAAAACTTTATGAGATAGGCCCTATGATTATACCCACTTTACAGATGAGGAAATTAAGGCTGAGAAAGAGTAAATGGCATGTGAAAAGCCTCTAAGATTGTAAGCAGCAGAACTGGCATTCAAACTGATCTTCATCTGGCTTTAAATCTCAGACCCTTACCAGATCCCCCCAACCACCAGAGATTCTGATTCCAAATGTACTCATTCAGCAGCCCATCTTTTGCCCAGAAGCTGAAATGGCACGGGCAAAGGAGTTATACAATTTGAAGTGAATCTTCTGGAAATCGCCAAAATATAGTGGTACCTTGGTTAACGAATTTAATTCTTTTCATGATTCTGGTTGTAAACTGAATTGGATGAAAACCAAATCAGATTTCTCCATAAGGTCAACACTGAACCTAAACATTGAATTTGATTTGGTTCATGTATAATTTAGTTTTTGACCAGAATTGTGGAGAGAATTAAACTCATGAACCAAGGCACCACTGTAGCCAGGTGTGGACCAGGGGAAGAGGCAACCTCCTTGTAGTTGGGCCTGGCTAAGATCTAGCAGTCCTTGAAAATATGGTCTGTCCAGAAGGAAGGCAATTTAGAGGTCCAAGCAAAAGGCACGAGGAATTGGGCTGGGGATTTAGCTCAGTGGTTTCATCACCTGCTGCTCAAGAGCAAAGACCCGAGTTCGATCTCCGGTAAAAAAAAAAAAAAAAAAAAAGGCATGAGGAACTACCACACGTGTCTGCAGCACTGCTAGGTTACACATGTGTAGCCCATGTAACTCCCCACTTCCTAGACACAGCCATCTGCAGCACCTAGGGCCAGGCTGTTTAGACACTGAGGTCCCAAAATATGGCCCCACCCCAGCCACTTGGACCAAAATTGACATAGCACTTATGTTGTTCCAGCACTGTTTTAATTCTTTCTACATCTGAACTCACTTGATTCTTATGAGAAACCTATGAAATAGGTCAATTATCCCATTTTACATATGAGGCAACTAAGGCACTGAGTAGTGAAGAATTTTGACTACAGCCATGCATCTGAGATTGGAAGTAGTTAGCCTGCCTCTGAAGGGCAAAGAGCTTTGACAGCCTTTGAGTGTTTGCCAAAGCAGGGAGGTGATGGTCGTGGTGGTGGGAATGTGTGAGTTGCTTCTAGTGCACTGTGCATTGGAAAGTGGACAGCTGAGGCCTCAGAGGATGTACTGCCTCCTCCCCAGTGTTTTCCTCCAGCCTGGCCCTGAAAGCCACCCCTCTCCCAGCTGTCCTACCTCTCTGGTGAATGTGGAAGAGGAAGAGAAAGTTGGGTGGTGAAGCTATAGCTGACCCCACGTTATGGGCAGTCCCAAGTGGGCATGGGTCCCACAAAAACCTGGCCAGGTCTACCCTGGACTTATCATTTGACATTAATTCACTTTTTCTTCTGGACACTCATGTCCTCTAGAAGGGTCAGGGAGCAACTTCTGAAAACTTTGCCTCCTGAATGAGAAATTGAGACAAAGAACAAATACATCCTTCATATGTGTCTCTGGTACCTTGAGGATTCACCCAACTGATGGAAAATATCATACTTGTCTTCTCACCACTCAATTTTCTAGGCTTGAGCAACATCACCTCTGAAGAAATGTGCAAACTGCAAATCCCACACAGAATTCTCTCTTTCCTTCTTTCTTTTTCTTTCTTTCTTTCTTTCTTTCTTTCTTTCTTTCTTTCTTTCTTTCTTTCTTTCGTTTTCTTTCATTTTTGTTTTTTTTGAGACAAGGTCTCACTAGGAATTGAGCTATGGGGCTGACAGCTGCTATCATTCAAGTGTGGGTGGGTGGGTGTGATGTGATATCCAATAGTCTCCAGTTTCTCTACATCTTCAACATCTTGCAGTTAACATTTCTAATGCATATAAAATGGTATCTCATATGGTTTTTTTTGGTACCAGCAATCGAACTTGGGTTCTTGCACTTGCGGAGTGGGCAGCGGAACCACTGAGCTAAATCCTTGGCCTCATATGATTTTTTTTTTTTGGTACCAGGAATCGAACTTGGGACCTTGCGCTTGTGAGGCAGGTGGTGGAACCACTGAGCTAAATTCCCAGCCCTTCTATGGTTTTAATTTAAGTTTTCCTAGAGACTAATGATGCTAGTTACTGTGTTTGTGTGTGGGGAGGGTTACTGGATATTGAACCTGGAGCCTTTGCATGGAATTAAACCTCCAGCCCTTTTAAAAAATTTTTATTTTGAGACAGGGTCTTGCTAAGTCACTAAGTTGGAATTTGGGCTGAAACTTGCCGTTCTCTTGCCTCAGCCCGTAGAGTGCTGGGATTGATTATGGGTACCATACCCAAGAGCACTTTTTGGTTTTTTTTGGTTTTTTTGGCAGAGCTAGGGATTGAGTGCAGAGTCTTGCAAATGCTAGGCACTGTTTTAGTCTTTTTGCTCACTTATATAAATTGGGTTGTTTTTGATTACTGATGTAAATTCTTTGCCACTGAGTGTGTAAAATAATACAACTAATGTGGAAAATTGTTTTGGAAATTTCTTTAAAAATTACACATATATCTGTCATGTGATCCAACATTTCCAGCCATGATGTGTTAAAAAACATTTGTCACTGGGGATTTAGCTCAGTGGTTTCACTGCCTGCTCCACAAGTGCAAGGACCCAAGTTCGATCCTCAGTACCAAAAAACAACAACAACAACAACAACAAAAAACATTTGTCCACTAAAATGCTCATAAGTAAACATTCATATCAGTTTTATTTGTAATAGCTAAAAATTGAAAACAATTCAAATGCCTATCTGGTGCATAAACAATCTGTGGTACATCCATACAGTGAAATGCTACTCAGCTTTAAAAAAATGAATTCACTAATTGATGTGTGCTACAACATAGTTGAATCTAAAAAGTATGATTTCCAAAGGAAAGCAAACACAAGAGTATGTATTGTATAATTCCATGTATATGAAGTTCTACAACAAGCAAAACATATTTACGGTGACAGAAACTTATTATTATTTTTGGCACCAGGAATCAAACATAGGGTCTCATGCTTGCCAGGCAGGCACTGTGCTGCTGAGCTACATCCCTGGCAATGACAGAAACTTATCTGTGGTTGTTTTTAGGATAGGAAAAGGGAGGATTTACTGGAAAGGGCAGGAGAGAACTTTCTGAGATGGTGGAAATGCTTTATATAGTTTAGAGTGGTGATTACACAGGTGCACACACTTGTCAAAAATCATCAAATTCAATACAGCTGTGTGCCACATGCCAATGTTTCAAAAGATCAACATAGCATATTTGACAATGGTCCCATAAGGTTATAATGACACTGAAAAATCCCTATCATTTAGTGATGTCCTAGCCATTGTGTCCCAGCATCACACATCACACATTTACTTATTTGTTTATGATGGTGCCTGTGTAAACAAACCTACTGTATTGCTAGTCACATATAGGACAGCAATGCAATTATATACAGTACATGATAAGGACAATAAGCAACCCTCTTACTATTTATATATTTATCATATGATGCCTTGGTTATTTTAGAGTGCACTCCTTGTACCTATGAAAATATTTTACTGTGAAACAGTATGTTGTGTGATACTTGCAGGCGCCTCATACCTCATGTGTTCACCATGTCTTTTGATTGCATCACAAAGATTCTTCAAAGCTGTGGTGCACACCTCTAACCTTAGCTACTTGAGAGGCTGAGGCAGGAGAATCGAAATTTTAAGGCTAGCCTCAACAGAGTAAAACCTTGTCTCAAAAAGAAAGAAAGAGAAAGCCGGGGATTTATCTCAGCGGTTCTACAGCCTGCCTCACAAGCACAAGGTCCTGAGTTCGATCCCTGGTACAAAAAAAAAATAGAAAAAGAAAGAAAAGAAAAAAGATAAAAAGCTTCCCTGGGTGACTGGTCTATCTAGGTTAGTGTAAGTACATGCTATGATGTTCACACAACAATGAAAACACCTAATGTCACACATTTCTCAGAACACATCCTAATCGTTAAGTGATACATGGCTGAATTTAAGAATGGTACCTCTCATCATATGTAAATTATATCTTGTTAAAAAAACAAACAAGCAAACAAAAATGAAAATCTCAACTGAATTATGCCTCATTTTGGAATTACCACCACCAGGTGGCAATGGTGGCTAATTCCCAAGAGTTCAACTCTTCAGTTTGTGCATTGACTAAGATTTGTGAATTATGCTATTTGTGAGTGCTCTTGAAAGCATATGGCATTGTGGGGTTTTTTTTGCAGTACTGGGCATCAAACTCAGGACCTCGTACTTGCAAGGCAGGCGTGGTGCCACTGAGCTAAATCCCTGGCCCTTATGGCATTGTTTTGTGAGCATGCATTTTTCATTTTGATCAGTAGTATTGTACTGGAGGTCTCTTTCTGTTCCCTATTCAGCACCACATTTTGAAGATATATTTATGTTGTATGTGTATTTAATTCATTTCTCCTTATACCTTCCATTGGGGGAAAGCTATGAAGTATTCGTATACAGTTGACACTTGATTCATGATCTCAATTTATTCAAAATGGCTGGTTGTAACTCAAGTTGGTCAGTTGAAGGCCCATGCTACTCTGCACAGCCTTCAAAGTCTCTCTCCTGTATATAGGCAGATCTCAGTGTCCTTAGACATTGGCCCAGAATTTCTCAGTTAATCCCACACAGGAAAGGATGTTGTAATGTTCCTTCCAGAACTCCTAAAGAGTTAAATTTGTATCTGAGATCATCTGGAAGCACAAGTGGCCAACATTGGAATCATAACACAAGACTCAAGTTAAAACTAAAATGCCGGTTGTAACCCAAGTTGTTCATATGTCACACCAGTTGTAACTGGAGGGTTCACTCTATCACATTTCATTCATTCATTCCCTCAGTGATGAATGCCTCATTACATCCAGCTCTCCAACCTTCACAAATATTCTAGTGATAAAATATTCTGCTACATGTCTCTTGAATTGGGAGACTTTCTCTAATTATATAGCCAGGAGTAGCATTTTCTCTATCTTTACTTATATTTATTTATTTATACCGTTACCCTTTCTTCTTAATATAGGTCCACCTTTTTGTGCTAAACATGGTTGAATTTAAGCAATGTCTTAAACTTTTAAATTAAAGGAAATATTTGCCATAATTCCTTTTACTTCTATGTCTCCTTGCAAAACGTAATATTGTGTGTGATGTGGTTTCATTTATTTATTTTTTAATTTTTATTTTTTTCTCATAAACTTTGTTTTAATGGATCTCAAAATTCTGTGACAGAGTTTTGGTCAAGTTGTTTCCACTAAAAAGTGTTGATTTTGGGCCAGGGATTTAGCTCAGTGGTGTCACATCTGCCTGGCAAGGGCAAGGTCCTGAGTTAAATTATCGGTACGAGGAAAAAAAAAGTGTTGATTTAAAAAATTAACTTAAAACTGCCACACACACACTCACACACACGCACCCCAAATGGTCCACAAAACATTCTCTTTTTCTTCTGAAGGTTTTATGATGCATTAACCAGTCTTTCCCTATTAAACTTAAATGGCCAATTGGGAGAAACAGTTCAGAGACCGGTCTTCCATTGCTGATTAACACTAGGGCAGCAGGTGTTAGGGGTGATATTCATTTAGCCCTCCAAGCTTTCTGGGAAGACTTGGTGACCTGGCCAGCTCCAGCAGCCTTCTTGTCCATTGCTTTGATGACACCCACAGCAACTGTCTGTCTCATATTTTGAACAGTGAAATGACCCAGAGGTAGAGAGTTACAGAAGCTCTTGACATACATGGGTTTGCCTGGAACCATGTCAGTGATGGCAGCATCACCAGAGTTCAAGAATTTGAGGCCATCTTTCGGCTTCTTACCAGACTGGCGATCAATCTTTTCTTTCAGCTCAGCAAACTTGCAAGTGATGTGAGCTATGTGACAATGCAGTACAGGGGCACAGCCAGCCCTGATCTGGGCAGGATTGTTCAGGAAAATCACTTGAGTAGTGAACCAACTTCTTCATTTTTGCTGTCACCAGCAACATTTTCACGACGAACATCTTTGTCAGACACATTCTTGACATTGAAGCCCACATTGTCCCCAGTCAACAGACTTACTTCAGTTCACTGGAGCAAAGGTGACCACTATGCCAAGTTTGAGAACACCAGTCTCACTCAGCCCACAGGGATGGTACCGATACCATCAATTCTGTAGACATCCCGGAGGGGCAGCCGCAAAGGCTTGTCAGTTGGGTTGAGTAGTTGGTAGGATGTATTCCAAAGCTTCAACCAGTGTGGTTCCACTGGCATTGCCATCTTTATGAGTGACCTTCCATCCCTTGAACCAAGACATGTCAGCACTTGGCTCTAGCATGTTGTCACCATTCTAACCAGAAATTGGCACAAAAGCTACTGTGTCAGGGTTGTAGCCAATTTTCTGAAAGTAGGTGGTGACTTCTTTAACAATTTCCTCATATCTCTTCTGGCTGTAGGATAGCTCAGTGGAATCCATTTTGTTAACACCAACAATTAGTTATTTCACATCCAGCGGGTAAGCCAGAAGGGCATGCTCACAGATCTGCCCATTCTTGGAGATACCAGCTTTGAATTCACCAATACTGCAGCAACAATCAGGACAGCACAGCCTGGGATGAGCCTGTAGTCTTGTTTTTGGTAAAGTCTCTGTCCTGGGGCTTCAGTGATAGTCACATAATACTTGTTGGTCTCAAATTTCCACAGGTAGATGTCAGTGGTGATACCATGCTCATGCTCGGGTTTCAGTTTATCCAAGACCCAGGCATGCTTGAAGGGACTCTTCCCAAATTTCAGCAGCCTTCTTCTGAATTTTTTCAATGGTTCTTTTATTGATGCCCCCATATTTGTAGATCAGATGGCCGGTAGTGGTGGACTTGCCTGAATACACGTGTCTGATGATGATGATATCAATGGGAGTCTTTTCCTTTCCCATGTTGGCTTTGATTTAGTGGTGGCTTTCACAAATCTGTGCTCTTGCTGGAAACCCATTGCGGGGTGGAGGGTGGGGTTGGGGTGGGCTGAGGGAAACTTATTTATTTATTTTTGAGATGAGGTCTTGTTATGCAGCTCAGGCCTCAAACTCGAAGCAATCCTCCTGCCTCAGCCTCCCGAGTGCTGGGATTATAGGCATGTACCACCAAACCTGGCCTTGTGATATGGTTTTAGTTGACAGAATAGTGCTATTAACTAGGATTTGATCTCCAAATTGACCATCATGGATTTTCTTCTACTGAATCAATTTTAAATTAATTACGTTTTAGAACAATTTTTAAGGTAAGATTTCTCAAGGGTGGCACTACCGGCATTTGGTTCTGGATAATTGGGGGTAGGAGGCTGTCCTGTATATCACTGGATATTTAGCAGCATCCCTGGCTACTACCCACCTGATGCCAGTAGCATCTCTTCTTTCCAGTTGTGAAAATCAAAAATGTTTCTAGACATCATCAAATACCCAGTGGGGGTGGGTTGGTGGGCAAATGAAGCCTGGGATTCATTTGGGACCTTTTTCTAGACTATTTTTCTTTAATCAGTTTAGATCAACCCTAATCTCAGGGACAGACTTATATCACAGGGTCCACTGATTTGTAGGTGGAATAAAGCTCTTTGTGGAAGTCCTTTAGGAAGTCTTTGGTCTTGAATCAAATGGTTCACCAGGATCTCTTCTCTGGGTTTCCTGGCCTCCCTCTCAGGCACTGTAGGGGGTTGGAGGGAAAATAAAGAGTCAGGATTTCTCCCTGATCCCCTCCTAGAGGAATCTAGAATAGCAGGGAGGAGCCCCACAGTGGACTGAAAAGAGCTTGAAAGTCTGATAACCTTGGTTGTCAGGGAAGCACATCTCTTCAGTTCTCACAAGTAGAACTAGATCTCCTTTGAAATGCTCAATTTGTATCTACAATACTTCAGTGAACACTAGAGTGCTGATTGTCCCCTGTATTTTTTTTATTGTTCCCTGTATTCTTCAGCACACTAGTCCACAAGATGCTTCTCAAGAGATACTCTCTGTGGTCAAGGAAGTGAGGATGATGCTGTAAACTGGCTCTCTCCTTTGGATACTGGCAACAAACATTAGTTGATTAAAGGCTTTGAGAAACTCTTTGAGTGTCTATTTTTCATGTAGTATTTCCCAGATAAGTGATTACAGGACACCCCCTCCATTTAACAAATATCTATTACAACCCTCAGAATTGGTGTCCTAAGGTGTAGTTTAGGAAATATTTCCTTAGATATTAACAACCTACATGTTTTATAAATTGCCTTCAAAAGCCATTAATGTGTGGATTCATTTATTCAGCGGCCTGTTGGGGATTCACAATGCTAAGGTTTAGGGCTACAAATATTACTTAGCTCAGCAGCCCCAGACTAGCATGGAGGCACACTCAGACGAGTCCAGCTGTGCCAGCAGATATAACAAGGGCTGAGCCGAATACTAGGGAAACAGTGGAATGAAGTGGTTAATTTTGACACCAGGGCTCCGATAAGACAAAACCTCATCTGAGCCTGGAACACGAGTCTGGGTCCTTGGTGTCATCGTGGTATTTGGAGTTTGTTAGAAATGTAGAATCTCAGGCTCTCCCTTAGAACGGGATCAGAACCTGCACTTTAACAAGGCCCCCAGGTGGTCCTCATGCACATGTCTGAGAGGCACTACCTTAAAGTATCTCACTTTCTTATAAGAATGTAAACAGAACCAGAACATATTCCTGTGTGGTATCTTAGCCAGAGGGTAACCTAGTACTGGCATTTGGCATATCCTGTAGACACCTCTGTGTCAGGCCAGGTGGGATGAACAGGGAGGAAAAAGAAGGGAAGGCTGACAGTAGCAGCAAGGGTTTTCTCTTCTCCCCTGGACCTCACCTAACAATGACTAATTCAGTAGGGTAGGCTACAGGTGGGCAGGTATGCAGGAAGCAAGGACAGGTAAGGGGGCTGTATCTATGCTCCTTTCTGTTTAGATACCTTCCATGACTGGGAGGCAGCTAATAAGCAGGGTTCAGAAGGCAAAGGGATGCTGGGCATGCTGGTGCATGCCTATGATCCCAGCACGCAGGAGGGTTAGGCAGAAAGGATCGCTTTGAGTTCAAGGGGAGCCTGAACTATATAAGGAGACCCTGTCTCAGAACACACAGAAAAAAAAGACAGAAGGGAAAGGGATGCTTCTTCCCATTATCCTCCTCCAGAGACACCATCTCTGGTTTGGACCAGGGAAGTGGCCAGCCTCAGGGCTCTGTGATGAATTGTTGGTTGACTTCTTTCTCTTGATCCACAATGCTGGTCACAGAGGCAGTACAGAGGTGGTTTATGGCAGCTTGACCCATCGGAAAGCTGAACTATTCAAGACATGTGCACCTAGAACCTGAGCAGTGGTGGAGTTGTACAATCTTTTCCCCTCTCAACAGGCCAAGCACGCCCTTGTCCAGACCTGGACCTGAGCCCTGCAGGGGTGAAGCTTTGGGGCTGCAGTGTCTGTAGATGGGCCCAGCCTTGGACTGGGACCTGGGAAGGTTCTTTCCACGGACTTGGCCCTCTGTTGGGCAGGGTAACTAAGCCAGGTGGAGGGTATTTGGGGCGGGGGGGGGATGGAAAACCAAAACATAGTAAGACAAATCACAATATAAACAACACAACAAAATAAAACATACAGATATCGATACCCTCTTTCAGCACTTTCCCTGCCCTTGCCTGTATGACAAGTTCTTGTGTGTGAGGCTTCTCTCAGCAGGGGAGCCTATCCCTGCCTTCCAGAATGGATGAGATGATCATGCTCCCCTCCCTAGTCCACCAGGATATAGACTTCTTGCTTTTCTACTCCAAAGGAAAGTCACGCAGTAATCTACTAGACAAAGATGGTATGGAGAGATGGCATTTCAGGTAGAGCAAAGGCCAAAGGCCTACATAAAAAGCCAAAGGTAGGGTGGTTCTTACCAGGAGAGGACAAGGGCCATCAAATTACATCTTTATCCAGTCCTGATTAAGCCAGCTCCACTGTATTTTTCACTCTCTGAGCACACCAATCACACCCTGTACACACCACAGGAGAGAGAGTGCCAACGCCTGGGCTGATTCTGCCTCCCAGCAGTCCACCACGGGGGCCCAACCTAACCTTAACTGGCAGAGTAAGTACTCCCCTCGCTCCACAGTGCAACTGATCTCAGTTGACTTCCTACAGGAAGCCCTCATCAGAAGGGTCCCTGCCTACTCCTCCAAAGAGTTAACCCTGAGAGTTTGCTGAAGTTCCTGCCATGGCATATCTGGAAGCAGATTCTTTGGTTGAGACTTGCCAAAGTCAATCTGGTTTGTTGCTCACAAGGTAAGCAAAACATGATGTATGTTCTCTTAAAAAAACAAAAGCCTATCTATAAAAATAATTCATGCTCATTACAGAAAACTTAGAAAATGAAGAAAAATTTAAAGGAAAAAATTCTTATCCTTAATCCCACCACCATGCGATTGTCACTGTGATATAGGGAAAACTATAACTCTCAACCTGTTAGATGTCAAATGTGAGGATTTCCTGGTCTCACAACATTGAGGAATGAAGTTACAAAACAAAAGAAGAAGTTAGGAGAGTATTATTTGAAATAAGGAGAAAAAGAATAGCTTTTGGATTTCCAGGAGGGGTCCAGAAAGCATGGCCACTGAGGCCTGTTAACAAGGGTAATTTATACAGCAAAGTCACAGTGTGATTAAAATTTGGGTCAAACTGCAATCAACCTGTAGGATTACAAGCACTGTATACTCACTTAGCTAATATTGATCCAATAGAGAAATGAGTCACATAGCAAGGGTACATGGAAAGAGCAAAGGAATTCTTGGGAAGGGAGGGGAGTATGGATTCAGATGTCCTGGTCACCCACCTATGCTTCTGATGCCTAGCTGGGCCTCCTGGACCAGGTGGTGCTAATCGCAGTACAATCTCAAGTTGCTGTTTATCTCTAGGGAGGCTTGAAAGCCTTGCTATTGAGCCTTGGCTCTCTTCAGATTCATCTCCAACCACAGTTCTGATGTCTTTATTTTTTGTGCTGACTTCCTCTAGGGCCCAATCCCTCTATGACTGCATGTTAATTTCTATCTAACTTAGCTGTCTGTAATAACTGGACTAGTGTTCTGTCACCAGTTCAGACTGGGGAGATTCACTTGAGATCCGGGCAGCCTGAAGAAGAGACATAGAACTATGGACTGGATTAGACATACTTATTCAGTTGCTCAGCCATAGTCTTCCTATTTAGCCTCCCTGTGGCCCCCGGCCACTACACTCACAGCAGACCTGGGCCGCTTAGCTTCCCCTTCTCACAGCAGTCCTCAGCTACAGAGTCTACATTTATAACAAAGTACACGAAGTTGGTCATGTGCCAGTAATGACCTTGGTTATATAAGTTATATATACCGGCCAGCAGTGACCTTGGCTACAAAAGTTATTTATTTTGAGTATGGGGGAGATGCACCTGTGCTGGAGCTCTGTTGACACAAACTCCACTTCCTCTCAGATCCCCTTCACTTCACATTCTGGACCAAAGTACTGCCATCTTGTCCCTTCAAGTTTCCCTATAACTGGTTCTGAGGATGTTTCTGAAGCTGAGGTGAAGCACTTAACCCATCCAAAACATAGACTGTTTGGAGGTTCATTGACTCCTGGTGCAAAAAAAGAATTTCCAAGACTAGTCAGTAAGAGGCACGGGAAGGATTTTATTAGTGCATTTATTTCAAAGTTACTAAAGTATAGTTCCTCAAGAGAGAGGTACATTATGAACTACAGCTGGGTATATTTAGGGGGCTGTGGGGGTGTTTTCAAGATGGTGATCTAGGATGTGTATTGCCACTGTCAGGTTACTCATTTGGCAGGCTTTGCCAGAATGTGAACCATTTACAGGTGTTTGAAGTTGAGATATGCTGCCCACTAATATCACTGCTTCCTTGAGGATGGAGGAAGCGTAACTTACAGGTGAAAAGGACAGGCTCAGAACCCACAGAAAGCCCAGGCTTATTGTGTCTTAAAGACCTTTAGGAGTTTATTTTGAATGAGTTTCCTGGAAGGGAAAAAGGCTTGAGTAACTTTTGTATCCTGAAGCTGAAATTTTTCTTATAAGTACAATTTTAAAATCTCAATTTCTGGGGCCGGGATTTTAGCTCAGTGGTGCCTGCCTAGAAAGTGCACGGTCCCAAGTTTGATCCTAGGTAGAAAAAAAAACAACAACTCAATTTCCTTGTCTCCTTTCTGCCTATTTTTAATTTCTTCTATCCTTCCTCACAACCTCTGAACATTTTGGTGAATTTCTTACAACTTTTTACAATGCATATTTATTCATATTTAATATAGCTGAAATCATATTGACCATACATTCCATGTCCTACTTTTTCACTTAGTGTATTATAAGCTCTTCTTTTTTTTTTTTCTACTCGGAATTGAACTCAGGACCTTGTGCCTGCCTGGCAGGCACCGTGCCACCAAGCTACATCCCCAGGGTTATAAGCTCTTGCTAAATTTTGCTGTCATTATAATTAACAATCCATCCTATGGTTCTATAAATTAATTAGTCATGTCCTCATAGTGGTTAGAGATTTATATTACACTTTGATTAGGAATGTGCAGATAAATTGTGATTTCTAAATTCCTTATCTCTAAATGATGTAGAATTCCCAATGTCCCACTCACTGGTTAATAGGGAAAATTAACAATGGTGCTAATTACAGAATAATCAAAAGCAATAATTTAAATAGCCTATTTTTAAAGGCTTCTGTCTTTCTGTATAATTTCATTTTGCATGTCAGAAAATCCAGTCTTTCTCTTTGTGATTTTCTGAAACAAATTTGAATTCTTGCCTTCTTTCTCCTCATGAATGCTGCATCTTCCCAGGGGCTCAGCAGAAAACAGTTTACTCAATGTGGTCAGTGAGGAGTTTAGGTCACTCAGGTTCATATGCTTGGGTTTGTTTGCTTGCCGCTGACCAAATCAAAGGACGCCATATATTTTGGAAAAAAGGAAACAGGATTTATTTAAAGTTACCTCCTAGGAGATTGAAGGGCCCATTTGCTTCAAATCATCATCTCACTTTGTACAAGTGGGCAAGGGTCTTTTATGGTAAGGAACAGAGGGGAGGAGGAGCACAGAGAGGTAGCACAGATCTCCACACCTGCTTTCTCACTTTCAGCCATCTTCAGCTCATCCTTCTCTTTCCAGTGGAAAGGAAACCAGGCTCCATCCTCCTGGGGTTGGGGACATCTGCATATTTTGTTACTTCTTTTGTGCTGAGGAGAAGAGGGGTTGTTGGTTATGTGCTTGGCAGGAGGAAGTTTGAAGAAATTCGTTCTCTGTGAAAGAAAAAGTCTAACTCTTAATGTTCCATTTTGCAGTGCCAGTTACAGCAAGGCTAAAGTGACAAATGAGAAATGGTGGAGCCATTGGGGACAAGTTTATGGAAGGGCATCACCACCTCAAGTCTAAAGAAGCAATAGCAAAAGCTGTAACTATGGGACAGAGATGCCCAAGAAAAGTTTAGGTGGCAGGAGGCACCATTGCCTATTTGTAGTCTGGCAGGGAGGAAGATGGGGCAATAAATATCCTGACATCTTTCTAATCTTACATCTTTTTCTAGTGCCACCCATTAGCAGAACTGAACTGGGAGGGAGAGAGCTAAGTATGCTTTTCTGGTCAACCCCCCAGTACATAAAGTAGGATGGAAAACTGGGTGGTGGATCTGAAGGGGCAAATGGAAAATAACTATCCTGCATGATTGGTGGTGTCAAGACAGAATTACAACACATTTAGCTGTAGAACTAATTAGCTCTCATTGAGGTAGGGTACATTTTGTAAAATAAAACGGGACCTTACACTGGGTGATAGCAGAATAGTGGGTTTTATAAGGTGGAGAGAGACAAGGAAACACAATAGACAAAAACATAGTTGGTTAACCTCAACGTAAGAAGAGTTAAAGCAGAGATTTCTTTAGGTAAACGGAAATCTCATGTTTTCAAGAAAAGCTAGTCTTTTTTGGGATCTATCTGCTTCTGTAGTAGCACTGCAAAATGGAGCTTTAAAAGTTAGATTTTTTTTTTCCCTTTAGAAACAAGTGACTTCTCCAAAGTTCCTCAGGCCTGGGGCGTAAACCACTACTCTCACTTCTCAGCTCAGATGAATGGACAGGACATTCAAATGCTGGCACCAGGGAGTCAAGGACCAATTTCACTTTCTTAAGCAAGGGAGAGAAAGTTCCCTGCCCAGGAAGGGATGAAACAAGCCTGAGCATGTCTACCGCCTCATTATACCCCCGACCCTGCACATACCCTCGTTCCTTGCTATAAAACATTTTCATGTGATGAGATGGTGAGTTGAGGTAAATGTGCCCCTCTGATAACCTGCATGATAGTCCCAAAAGATAGATTCCAGATTCTTGTGTACAGCAAAGAATTGTAAGTGTACATATGATGGGAAAAGAAAAAGTAGCTACATTTTTTGAAGTTAACAGGAAGGTGTGTTCAGAACACACAGGTCTGTGCCAACAGAAATAACAAGGTGCCAGGAATGGGAAAAGGAGTGCTGGGGCAGTGGGGGACAGGAAGAAGAAAGATAAATCAGGCAGGATGACAGTACCCATCCTGAGTACCTCTCACTGGGTACCTCTCCTTAGAACTCTCTGACTCTCTGTTGTTCTTTTTTTTTTTTTTTTTTTGGTACCAGGGATCGGACTCAGGACTTGGTGCTTGTGAAGCGGGCTCCGGAACCACTGAGTTCAATCCCCAGCCCTATTGCTCCTTCTCTTAGGAGAGTGGAAGCAGGATTGGCCCTGGGATGTTGCCCAAATTCAGGTGAATGGAGGGGAGTGGTCTCATAGTCCCAGTTGTGCTACCTGTACTATTTTCCCTGAAAGACCTGATCTCAGAAAATCTTTAGGGGATGCAAAAAGAGGAAGGTCTGTTTTCCATGGCTACTTTTTGCGAATAGGGGTGCTGGCTCTACCTATGTGGAGAGCAAGGACCTCTCATCTTGCCTGACTAGGAGGCCAAGAAAGCTATACTCTTCTTCCAAGGATTTCTTGAGGAGCCGTAAGGTTTTTATCTTGGGCTTGGGCTATTATCATCAATAGTTTAATGGCTGTCAAACAAGAAGAAACAAATTCAACTAAGAGATTAAGTAGGTAAAATCTACCATCTAGTTTTTTTTGGTACTGGGGATCTAACTCAGGACCTTGTGCTTGCAAGGCAGGCATGATGCCACTGAGCTAAATCCCTGGTCCAAACATGTAAAATCTAAATAGTAAGGTTATGGGAAACATTAACAAAGGCCGATATATTTGGTCAGGATGTCTATGACTCAGATAGTTCCTAGTAGATTTTAGGAGCTCAGTTAGCCAGCTTTTGCACTGTACCTCTCACTATTTCAGACTGATTGACATAGGAACTACATTTTTCTTTAGGAGACAAATGTAATCCTTCTGAAGCAGGAGAAAAGGTGGCACCTGGACAGAACACCTTGACACAAGAAGAAGGATCAAATTGGCTTTAATGCCAGTGACTCATCAAATGATTCCTGTCAGTCTCAAGAGCCCCAAATAGAAGTTTGTTCTTCTTCATGTTCTTCTTTTTACATCTATGAGGCTTAATTTCATTGGAGTTTCCCTGGGAATATAGCAAGCAGGATTTACACAAAGCAGAGCCCTGAGGGGGAAGAGCAAAGAGTTCTGGCAGGACTTTCTGAGTTCTTCATGCTCCTTTGGTGACAGATTACAGAAGTTGTCATGGTAATTCAGGTACATTCCACAAAGAGCATAGTTACCCAGTTAACCCATAGTTGTCCAATAACACAGTTAACCCATAGTTGTCCAATTCCATATGGAGGGGTGGTTTCTTCTCTCACCTCTTCTTCTGTGGTTAGGAGATCTAGTCTCCTGTGATGTATGGCCACCACTGTTAGTGAATGTACTTGATCTGGGAGGATGGCAGTACCATGGGCAAGTTCATCTAGGCCAGTGGTGGTGAACCTATGGCACACAGCGGGTTCTTTGTTATCATTGAAAGCTCTGAGGGCTGGAGATTTAGCCCAGTGGTTCCGTCGCCTGCCTCGCAAGTGCAAGGACCTGAGTTCGATCCCCGGTACCAAAAAAAAAAAAAAAAAAGAAAGCTCTGAAATGTTTTCCATCACTGATAGGCTGTCTGTCAGGTCCTTAGAGGAAAGATGTGATTAGCTTTATGGTTTTGTGTAAGTGATCACTGTTTTTTTAAATTTCTTCTAGAGGCAGTTTTTTTTTTGGTACCGGGGATGGAACTCGGGTTCTTGAGCTTGTGAGTCAGGGAGTGTAGAGGTAGTTTTTTAACCATCTAAGAGGATCCCAACAGAAACAGGAACAAACCAAAAGAGGTCATGTTATAACTAGGAGCAATGACCTCAAGAGTGGCTTGTAGGAAGCAAGAGAGTAGTAAAACTAGCTACACAATTTAGTTAGAGGGAAAAAATGTTTTACTTATTTAGCTCAACAGGTTGGTTGCTGTTTTCTTTTCTGACAAGAAACTTGAGGTTGTACACTGGTTTGCAGGTGTACAAGATTTGTGGTTTCTCTTTTTTGTTTTCTGGTGTTTCAAATGGCTTGGGTTTCATCCTGGAGAAGTAAATCCAACTATCTATTCCCTGTACCTTAATGGCAGAAGGTGTGGTTAGCAGGGTTTGCAAGGGCCTTTCCATTTGGGGTGAGTTAGTCCTGAGGCCACCCTTCCTCCAGGTCTTGATTAGGACCTGGTCACCAAGTGGACCTTGATTGTGTTGTTTTGTTTTGTTTCTTTTTGAGACAGGGTCTTGCTATGTCGTTTAGGTCAGCCTTGAACTCACTGTGTAGCTCAGGCTGACCTCAAACCCTCTACAAACTGACTCGATAGCAATGGGGCTCAGTAATGCAAATTTACAAACACTAACAGAATATTTGAAGAAAACCCTTGATCCTGATCCTGCCATCAGACGTCCAGCTGAAAAAATTTCTTGAGTCTGTAGAAGGAAATCAGAATTATCCACTGTTACTTTTAACATTACTAGAAAAGTCCCAGGATAATGTCATCAAAGTGTGTGCTTCAGTAACATTCAAGAACTATATTAAAAGAAACTGGAGAATTGTTGAAGATGAACCAAACAAAATTTGCGAAGCTGATCAAGTAGCCATTAAAGCCAATATAGTGCACTTGATGCTTAGTAGCCCAGAGCAAATTCAGAAGGAGTTGAGTGATGGTATCAGCATTATTGGCAGAGAAGATTTCCCTCAGAAATGGCCTGACTGGTTGACAGAAATGGTGAATCGCTTTCAGACTGGGGATATCCATGTTATTAATGGAGTCCGTCGTACAGCACATTCATTATTTAAAAGATACCGTCATGAATTTAAGTCAAATGAGTTATGGACTGAAATTAACCTTGTACTGGATGCCTTTGCATTGTCTTTGACAAATCTATTTAAGGCCACCATTGAACTGTGTAGTACCCATGCAAATGATACCTCTGCCCTGAGGATTCTTTTTTCTTCCTTGATTCTGATCTCAAAATTGTTCTATAGTTTAAACTTTCAGGATCTGCCTGAGTTTTCTGAAGATAATATGGAAACTTGGATGAACAATTTTCATACCCTCTTGACACTGGATAATAAGCTTCTACAAACTGATGATGAAGAGGAAGCAGGCTTATTGGAACACTTAAAATCCCAGATTTGTGATAATGCTGCACTCTATGCTCAGAAGTATGATGAAGAATTTCAGCAGTACCTGCATCGTTTTGTCACAGCCATCTGGAATTTAGTAGTTACAACAGGTCAAGAGGTTAGATATGATTTGTTGGTCAGTAATGCAATTCAATTTCTGGCTTCAGTTTGTGAGAGTCCTCAATATAAGAATCTGTTTGAGGACCAGAACACACTGACAAGTATCTGTGAAAAGGTTATTGTGCCTAACATGGAATTTAGAGGTACTGTTGAAGAAGCATTTGAAGATAATCCTGAGAAGTACATAAGAAGGGATTTGGAAGGATCGGATATTGATACAAGACGCAGGGCTGCCTGTGATCTGGTACGAGGATTATGCAAATTTTTTGAGGGACTCGTGACAGGAATCTTCTCCAGTTATGTTAATTGTATGCTTCAAGAATATGCAAAAAATCCATCTGTCAACTGGAAACACAAAGATGCAGCCATTTACCTCATGACATCTTTGGCATCAAAAGCCCAAACGCAGAAGCATGGAATTACACAAGCTAATGAACTTGTAAACCTGACTGAGTTCTTTGTGAATCACATCCTTCCTGATTTAAATTCACCTGATGTGAATGAATTTCCTGTCCTTAAGGCTGATGGTATCAAATATATTATGGTTTTTAGAAATCAAGTACCAAAAGAGCATCTTTTGGTCTCTGTTCCTCTCTTGATTAATCATCTTCAAGCTGAGAGCATCGTTGTTCATACTTATGCAGCACATGCTCTAGAATGCTTGTTTACTATGAGAGGGCCTAATAAGGCCACTCTTTTTACAGCTGCAGAAATTGCACTGTTTGTCGAGATTCTGCTAACAAACCTTTTCAAAGCTCTCACACTTCCTGGCTCTTCAGAAAATAAATATATTATTAAAGCTATCATGAGAAGTTTCTCCCTCCTACAAGAAGCCATAATCCTCTATATCCCTACTCTCATCACCCAGCTTACACAGAAGCTATTAGCAGTTAGTAAGAACCCAAGCAAACCTCACTTCCATCACTACATGTTTGAAGCAATATGCTTATTCATAAGAATAACTTGCAAAGCTAACCCTGCTGCTGTTGTAAATTTTGAGGAGGCTTTGTTTCTGGTGTTTACCGAAATTTTACAAAATGATGTACGAGAATTTATTCCATACATCTTTCAAGTGATGTCTTTGTTCCTGGAAACACACAAAAATGATATCCCGTCGTCTTATGTGGCCTTATTTCCATACCTCCTTCAGCCAGTGCTTTGGGAAAGAACAGGAAATACTCCTGCTTTAGTGAGGCTTCTCCAAGCATTCTTAGAATGTGGTTCAAGCACAATAGCAAGTGCCGCAGCTGACAAAATTCCTGGTTACTGGGTGTCTTCCAGAAGCTAATTGCATCCAAAGCAAATGACCACCAAGGCTTTTATCTTCTGAGCAGTATAATAGAGCACATGCCTCCTGAATCAGTTGACCAGTACAGAAAGCAAATTTTCCTTCTGTTATTCCAAAGGCTTCAGAATTCCAAAACTACAAAGTTTATCAAGAGTTTCTTAGTCTTTATTAATTTGTATTGCATGAAGTATGGGGCCCTAGCATTACAGGAAATATTTGATGGTATACAACCAAAAAATGTTTGGAATGGTTTTGGAAAAAAATCATTATTCCTGAAATTCAGAAAGTATCTGGAAATGTGGAGAAAGAGATCTGTGCAGTGGGGATAACAAAATTACTAATGGAGTGCCCGCCGCTGGTGGACACTGAGTACACCAAGCTGTGGACTCCTTTATTACAATCTCTGGTTGGAATTTTTGAGTTACCTGAAGATGACACCATTCCAGATGAAGAGCATTTTATTGACATAGAAGATACTCCAGGGTATCAGACAGCCTTTTCACAGTTGGCGTTTGACGGCAAAAAAGAGCATGACCCTGTAGGTCAAATGGTGAACAACCCCAAAATTCACCTGGCACAGTCACTTCACAAATTGTCTACTGGCTGCCCGGGAAGGGTTCCATCCATGGTAAGCACCAGCCTCAATGCAGAAGCACTGCAGTATCTCCAGGGATACTTTCAGGCGGCCAGTGTGACACTGCTCTGATCTGTGTTTTCCTGACTGGCTCAACCCACTATGGGTTAAGAATTTATGTAGATTTGTGATCACAGCTGCATTCAAACAAAGCAAGTTTTCATTTTGAACTTGTCCTAGTTTCCATCTTATAAAGGATATTGCAATATTGTTTCTTTAAGCTGAACTTTGAGCAAACTTGATGGTTTGTGTGATCATAAATATAAGTGGATGACTTGTTTGCCACTTCAAGAAACAAATACTAATAGTTGCGTGTACAACCTTGATTTGAGTTGAGCATTTGCATGGTTTGTATCATTTTAAATTTTTGACAGACACTGTGGAGACTTCTTTGTTAGTAAATCCTTTTGTTTTGAAACTATTGGCCATTCCTATTTTCTTGTCCTCTGTATTTGTTTAAGCTCTTCTTGAAAAGGTCAAAAAGAAATCATTTGTGTAACTTGCCAAGCAATGTACACTTCATAGTTTTAAGTCTGTAATTAGCAATAAATCCCTGAAATATGTATCTAAAAAAAAAATGCACCTAAAATGTGGCAGGGATAGGATTGGGACCCAGTTTTATCAGTGCCCACAGCGTGTGAATTTTTTGCTAAGCACTTTGCTACAATTTCAGAGGAAACCTCGCTCCTTTTGCTGAGTTATTTCCCTTCACCCAGAACATGTTGGCTGGGAAGGGGGATGGGGCCATTCTAGGGTATGAGGCCCACCGTCACTACTTAAATCTGCTCGGCTCTGCTCTTACCTATACTGAGGGCTTTCTGTGGCTGCTTTTTGTTTTCCAGCACTAGGAGCTGGATTTTGATGGGATTGTGGGTATGGTGAGGTGGAGAGGTAGTGGTGGGAGGTTTACAAGTTTGATGAACATGTGGTACAGGTGTAAATTTTTAAATTCTCACTTTTTTTTTTTTTAGCACTGGAATCCAGGGCCTTATACCTGCTAGCACTGTCCTAGGACTACCTTTACCATTAAGCTATATCCTCATGCACACAGTTTCCACTTTTGAAGGCCTCTCTCCTTTTTGGAGGCCACCACTCTCTAGAGCAGCAAGAACACATCTCGTGGAGTGGGAGCAGCTGAGATGAGAGTAATCCCTGTTCAGGCTCTAACGTGGAGCCACCCCCCCCCCCCCCGGATGCCTGAGACCTTTGAGGGACTCTTTTAGCCATTGATTGGCAAACAGGCAAATACTAGGCTCCAGAGAGGACCATCGGTTTATTGTGTCAGGTGGGGGGCCTGGGAGGCTAGGAGACCCTCTGCTTTCCTGGGTCAATCTCTTTACCCCGGTAGGAATGCAGGAGGTAAGGTGAGACTGACTTAAAACCAAAGATCCCTCTGGCAGAAAATGAGAAACTAAAAAAAAAAAAAGAAAGTAAAGTGAAGTAGAGGTTTAATTATAATTGCAAAAGCAGGGAATGCCAAATAGCAAGCGAGTGAGCTGTTTGACGGGGAGAAGCCCAAGCTGAGCTTTTCAGCCTGGTGTCTTTGTTTTGTCCACACTTATATGAGTAAGCTGATTACTAAAAATAACTATTTTCTGCCTGCTGCACAACTGCAAGGCCCCAAGTTCGATATAGGATACCAAAAGAAACATCATAATAATAATAAAAAAACAGATTCAAAACTAAAAATAACTATTTCACTGATTGGTATAATCTAGGCCAATCAGGGTCTTAGCATTTGTTTCTAAGAAGAGCCAAAGTTCATGGGGTCTAGGGGTACATAACAAATGCATGCACAGGTCTCACAGAGGGCAACTCCCTAAGTACATCATGCAGTGTAAGTGTGTGTGGTCATTTCTTCCATGTCAGCCACTCAGATCATACCCTGTGCTGCCTACCTCCCCCAACTGTCCCTACAAATTCCTCCCAGGAGAGGAGATAAACAGAACTTTGGGTCACTACAAAAGGTTGGCCATTCAGGGAGGATCTTCTGCAATAGGCTTCCACTGCTGTTCTGCTGAAGCTCTGGCATAAATCTGAATCATTTCCTTCTCCAGTTTCTCCCACGTGACTAGCCTTTGTCTAATTTTACAGCTCTGGGGAGCTGGGGAGGGTTCTTACACAATCAATCATTGACTGGGAAGGTGGTTTTTTTCCTTTGAAAGGAAAGAAAGTTAAGGAGGGAAATGAGTGACAATTGTATTTAGGAGTTGATGCAAAAGGAAGGAAGGCTCCCTGGACTGAGCACAGAGTGACCAGAAAGGGGTAAGATTGGCATCACAGAGTGGGGGTGTGTGTGGTGGTGGAGAGAACACAGAGGCACATCAGGAAAGCAAGTCCCAGGCATGACACGAGCACAGAACAGGCTAAAAGCTTCCAAGGTAGAAGAAAAACCAGGACACATGGTGTGGTTTCTCTGTTCTCCAAGGGACAAACTATAGTCTGCTTTGATGTTAGCTCCACAGATGTGCTGAGGCTGTTGGACACGTTGGTTCCAGGTTTGAGATCCAGCTTCAGCAGCAACACCAGAGGTGGGGAGGGAGAATGGAGGGGAACCTCTCACTAAAAGATGCCCAGAGGCTCCCTGATATGGAGTATCCAAAGGGGAAGGATTTAGCAGTATACACAATGGCTGAACCTCTATCATCCTCTAGCCTCCATTCCCTCAGACATGTTTCCTATTTATAGGCTCCCCTTTCTTTGTTTCTGAGAAAGCATCAACATTTCTAGGGCAGTGAAGGCCAAAGCCTCAATGGTGTTGCATATCCCAGGAGACCTTTGTTCTGGCTGCTCTGGTTCTAGAAACAGAAAGAGAGGGAAATTCTCCCTGGAGCATGCAGCCTTTGTTGTCTCCTGACCACTACTATATGTTTTGTGGGGTTTCTATGATTCGAATCAGACCCCCAAAAGTATGAGTTGGAGGCTTAATTCCAGTGCCACAGCACTGAGGGACAGGGTCTAATGGGAGGTGTTTAGATCATGAAGGCTCTACCCACATGAATGGATTAATGCCAATTATAAAAGAGCTTGAAGCTGGGAGTTGGATCTCTTACTTTCTCTCTCACTGTTGCTCTCTTGCCCTTCTGCCTTCTTGCCCTTCAGAATGACTTGGCAAAAAGGCCTTTGCTGGATCCAGGGCCCCTTGACCTTGGACTTCCCAGACTCTAGAACTATGAAAAATAAATCTATGTCCTTAATAATTGATTCAGTCTCAGGTACAAACCATGAGGTACTCCTAGAACTGTCAGTGTGCTAATATGCCTTGCAAATTTCCAAGAGGAAGTATGTAGTATCCAGCATCTCCTAAATTTATTTATTTTTTGGTACTGGGGATCAAACTCGGGTCCTTGAGCTTGTGCAGCAGGTAGTGAAACCACTGAGCTAAATCCCTGGCCCTCCTAAATTCATTTGACATCTGCGCTGGACACATTCTATATGTTTTCTCAGAATCTCTCAGCTGTGCCTGAGTCCTAGTCTCCTGGCCTTTGTTTTTCTTTCACTGTTACAGTTGTCTGTGTGGCGTTCTGAGGTTAACCAGCTGCTGCCAGCAGCCTCAGGCCTCTCTAAGCATTTGGCATTGTATCTCATGCCCTGGGGCAGCACCTTCTTTAGAAGCATCAGCATGTACTCCTGGCCCCAGGATCTGTCTTCTAGGGACTTTGGGCTAGAACACCTTTTAACAGATTCCTAGAAAATTCCTATCTCCTGGAACTAAGTTTCCTAAAACATATTTTGGGTTTAAAAAAAAAGTTGTAGGGGCCAGGGATTTAGCTCAGTAGCACTGCACCCTGAGTTCAATCCCTGGTACCACCAAAAAAAAATGTATCTGCCTATTTTTTATTAGTACATGTTTTCAGTACATAAATAATGTTTATATTCTGTGTATGGAGTTGTTATATGTACATAACACATCTTAATTCCTTTTCTCCCTGTATATCTATAGGCACCTCAAATTTAACATGCCCAAGGCTGAAACAATCCTTTTCCCTTTACATCTATTCCTCTTCTGGCTTTGCTCTTCAGTCTTAGTGACTGGCACCACATTTGCCCATCACCCAAGCTATCTGGCTTTCATCCCTGACTTCTTTCCATTTCATCCAACCTGTCACATTTCCTCCTTCCTCCTTCTCACCTGACTAATTAACAATTATTCATTGTTAAAGACCCAGTGTAGGTACTATCTTCTTATCGCAACTCTTTGGCAGCCTGGGAGTCTATTACTGTTAGTTTGTTTTGGCTCACAGTTTTGGAAATTTCCATTCGTGGCTGGTTGGCCTGTTGGTTTTCAGCCCGTGATGAGGTAGCACATCTTGATAGGACTCCATGGCAGAGGAAGCTGCTCATTTCATGGAAGCTAGGCAGCAAAAGAGAGAGGAAGAGGAGCAAAAGACTGGTGTTCCACAATCCCCTTTGAGGGCCCACTCCAATGACTGGACTTTCTTTCACTAGGTCCCACTTCCTAAAGGTTCCATTGCTTCTCAGTAGCACCAGGCTGGCAACCAAGTCTTTAACTGATGGACCTTTAGTTTCCTTTTTTTTTTTTTTTTTTGGTACCGAGGATCAAACTCAGGACCTTGTGCTTGCTAGGCAGGCACAAAACCACTGAGCTAAATCCCCAGCTAATTTTGGAAGACACCTCTACAAACTATAGCATCCTCAATACAATCAAGAGACATGATACAAACAGCGCACAAGAGACCACTCGGACACAGGCTTTATGGGAACAAAAGGCTGGATTTATTCTGTCTGAATGCAGGTTGAAATTGTGAATGATTTCAGCAGCTAGCTGGGAGAGAAGTTAAGTTTTTATTTTATTTTATTTTATTTTTTATTGGTACCGAGGATCGAACTCAGGTCCTTGCACTTGCAGGGCAAGCAGCAAAACCACTGAGCTAAATCCCCAGCTCCCAGAAGTTAAGTTTTTATAGGATCTGGGAAGGGGTTTATAATCCTAATGAATCTGGAGTGGAATGTTTATAATTGAGGGTCCAAGGATAGTCAGCGTGGGTGTGCATATAATACCTGACTCTGGCTCCAGGGAGATTGTATATCCCATCCTAAATTTTCTTTATGGCCATCTCTTCTGTTTACTGAGAGTAGTGTGGCCATTTTGTTGTTTGTTGAGGGCTGCATGTTTGTTCAGAGGATCAATCTCACTTGGGTCAGGCATGACAATGGTGCCAGGCAGCATGGTACATGCTTATAATCTCAGCACTCAGAAGGCTAAGGCAAGAGGATCACTGCAAGTTTGAGGCCAGCCTGGACTATATAGTGAGTTCAAGGCCAGCTAGAAGTGCATAGTGAGACCCTGTCTCAAAAAACAAACAAACAAACAATCAAAGACATGATAAACAGGTTTATGAAGTTGCTACCAAAATAACATGGCATACTTTTTTTTTTACAGTAAATTTTTTATAAGCAAGAGTACATTCTAAAATAACAATAACCATGATAAATGTAGTCATTATGTACTGCAAACATGTACTTATAAAATAAGAATTAAAAAATAACATAAAAATAAGAGGCATAGCCTATAAACACATAACCCAGTAACACAGTTATTTTCTATCACCATCAAGTATCTTATACATAATTGTATGTGCTGTGCTTTTATACAATTGGCAGCACAGTAGGTAGTAGATTTGTTTACACTGGTAGCACAAGTAGCACAACTGGGCCTGAGAGACCACTCCCTCTCCACCCATCTGAATTTGGGTAATACCCTAGGGCCAATCCTCCTTCCAATGCTCTAAGAGAAGCAGCAGACCTAGGAAACCTGTAAAGCACCAGGCCAGAGCACATGTGTATTAGACCTTGAGGCCTGAGCTTCAGTAAACTTTTCTCCACTCAAACCTCATTAGAGGTTCATACATATGGACTGCATCTCATATATGTGATTTAATCAGAGTAAATTCTGGGCCAGTCATTTATATTATGGTACCCCTGAGATGACTCAGCACCCTATCAATCATTTCTGTCAATTTTATCTAGAGACTCAGATAGCCACCTGGGTTAGAATACATACCTTTTTTTTTTTTTTGGTACCAGGGATGAACTCAGGTCCTTGGGCTTGCGCAGCAGGCGGCAAAACCACTGAGCTAAATCCCCGGCCCCAAGAATACATACCTTTTAATATCCAAAAGCCTGTTTTATCTGTGTGTTTCTTAGTTCACCTTGTCTCAACAGCACTTTTCTGTTTGTGCCATCTCTTTATCTCTGTTGGCATGGAGTTGCCCTCAGGACATCTTCCCCTTTTCTTCACTAAACGTAACTGCTTTTTCTTTTACCACTGAATGTACACCTGCAATTCTTTGCTCCCTCTACATAAGAACCTGGAATATGTCTCTCAGATCCATTGCTCAGTATAACTAGCATCCCCATAAATTTGAGAATAATGCCTTACACTATGATTTTATACAACTATGATATCACTAGATGTCCCTGGGGACAATTATCATACTTTTGTTTTGTTTTGTTTTTTGGTACCTGGGATTGAACTCAGGTCCTTGCTCTTTCGAGGCACTTGTGCTTGTGGAACCACTGAGCTAAATCCCCAGCCCATCATACATTTTTAATTGGAATGGATTGCTGTATCAAATAACAGATTAACAAGAAAAAAAACCCCAACATTTATTAACACAACTACTTCATATATAGTGGGAGACACCCAGGGAGTTATTCTTAAAGAGATAGCTTTGAGTTCTAGTGTGTTAGTTACTTTTCTCTCATTGCTGAGACAAATACTCCACACCCAAAGTTAGAGGAGAAGGGGTTTATTTGGCTTATAGTTCATAGAGGTTTCCAGTCCATAGTTGGCTGGCTCCAAGACAGGAATGACAAACAGCCATTGTAGACAACATGGCATGCACAAGGCAGCAAAGGTAACAAGAGGGGAGGTTAACAGCATCTCTCTGCCCCTTTTATCTTTTTGAAAATTTTGGTATGGGGGATTGAACTCTGGACCTTGTGCTTGTGAGGAGGCAGGCCGGGGCACCACTGAACTAAATCTCAGCCCTGCCCCTTTTATCTTATTTAGACTAGGGCGGCACTCACACCCTTAATCCTAGTGCCCTTGAGCCTAGCATTGCATCATGAATCAATTCCAGCTCCACACACTCTAGATCTGGCCTATGCCCACATGAGGCTTTGAGGGGACATCTAGACCCAAACCATAACATTTAGGTTATATAGCATCTTCAACAAAGAACAGCAAGATTTTAGAGAAGGGATGTTACCAGCTACTTAGGTTTATGTGCTTAGATTTATTTGACCAAATCAAAGGAGGCCGTATATTTTGGTAAAAAGGAAAAAGAATGCATTCAAAGCTAGCTCTGAAGAGATGAAGGGGCCCATTTGCTTCAAATCACCATGTCACCTTCTATAGGTGGGTAAGGGTCCTTTATAGAAAGGAAGAGACGGGAGCTGGAGCAGAGAGATAATGCAGATCTCCACACCTGCTTTATCACTGCCAGGAGTCTTTGATTCTTTTCTCTTTCTTGTGGAAAAGAACCTGAGCACCAGTCTCCAGGGGCAGTCATATGCATCTTTTAGGCTGAGGGGAGGTAGTGTTGGTTATGTGCTCAGCAGGAGGAAGTTTGGAGAAATTGCTGTCTCTAAAAGAAAAAAAAAAAATCTAAGATTTAAAGTTCCATTTTACAGTGCCAGCTACAGAGGAAAATAATTTCAAGTATCTAGGGGTAGAAAATTGTAGAAAGGCAAATAAGTGACTGATAAATGCTAGTATTAAGCTTTTTAAGTGGATTTTGCAAGTGCCATCTCCAAGCTAACAGTTTTAAAGTTATTTTTAGTGATCAACCTTTGTCATTACTGGTAAAGAGGGGAGGAGGACATCTTTCTCTTTGTAAATCTACTTTCTACTTCTGGGCAAGTAGTGAGAGGGCAGAGATTTTCTTATATTTGCTTCATCTCAATTGCCTTGGCTCAAAATAATCCTTATCCCAAAGTGTCATTTGAGGTTGCATATTCTTATTTCTTACAGTGGATTTTTCTGCCCTTATTTCATAGTGTTAAATCAACAAATGTTTCGTAATTCTAGATTTTTTTCCCTTTTGGTTTTGGTACTGACAGTGGAACCCAGGGCCTTCTTACTGAAGTACATCCTTTGCCTTTTTACTTTATTTATTTTTAGAATTCTGAGACATGGTCTCACTAAGCTGCTAAATTGCCCAGGCTAAGCTCAAAATTGTGATCCACCTGCCTCAGGCTCCCAGAGTGCTGGGATTACAGGTGTGTGCCACCATGCCTGGCTCCCTCTTCCCCTTTCCTTTCCTTTCCTTTCCTTTCCTTTCCTTTCCTTTCCTTTCCTTTCCTTTCCTTTCCTTTCCTTTCCTTTCCTTTCCTTTCTTTCCTTCCCTTCCCTTCCCTTCCCTTTCCCTCCCTTCTCCTTTCTTCCTTCCTTCTTTTTGTAGAGACAAGGGTATTGTAGGTAGGGAAAAGACAGGATATCGGCCTCATTGAGCTTTATTAAGATCAATAGGGAAATTTACTAAATGCAGTTTCTACCTCTACCACTAAAAGCAGTTTCTGCCTTCACAGGTAGACTCTGCAGTTAGGGCAATTAAAAAGACAAAGAAGAAAGAGAGAGAAGCTAGACTTGAGAGAGGTGCCAGGCAACACAATTACCTTAAGAATTTATTAAGTAGAGTTAAACAATGAGGAAGCCAGAAATAAAAAGCCAGGAAAGCAGCGCCCCTCACCCACCTGAGAGAATGCAAGGGTGATGTGACAGCCATTTAAGGACTCTTATTTAATATGTAAGACACATGTAAGACACACAAACACACACACACATCTATGCACACACACGTTTGTATGCTCACTTTAACATCAGTATACTATTTTACCAGATACACACATGTACACGTATCCCCTTTACTTAATCATTAAGTAAGCTGCCTTCCTAATAGGCCCTCCCCCTTTACTTATTCGTTACAAAGGGACAGGAAGAAACCAAATGGCCAGAATGACTAGGTTAGGATCAAAGATAGTCAAGGCAACAGATCAGCTAATGACAAGTGCCCAACCCCGGGGAATGAGAAAGACACTAGTCTCCAATAAAAGGGGTCAGGGATAAGAGCTCCTGCACTTTCAGATCTGAAACCCCCTACCACCTCACAGTAGCTATCTATTCTCTTTCTTTTCCATCTTTTCCCCCAAATAAACTGGCTTTGGTCATATTAAACTTTGCCCCCTTTTTTTTTAGTTTTTTATTGGCACCAGATTTAGGACAGTGAGGAGCTGCATTTTCAGCAGAACAGTGACACAGAGTGGTGAGCTGTCCACCCTTGGATGTAACACTTGTTTTCCAGTGCTGAGACTCAAACTCAGGACGTAGTGTGTGCTCTGCAAGTGCTCTACCACTGAGCTACCCTCCCAGGCCCTGTTCATCTTTTTTATTTTTTATTTTTAAAATTTTTTTGGTACGGGGGATCAAACTTGGGACCTTGTGCTTGCAAGGCAGGTGCCAGAACCACTGAGCTAAATCTCCGGCCCCCCTGTTCATCTTTTAATTGTGCAATCTTGATCTTGTCTGTTCGGTTTACTGAGCCTGCATGTAGCAATTTTGAAGGAGGATTAGAATGGCTTATTGGGTAGATATATGGGGGACTTGTGTCTGGAAGAAAGAAAACCTGTTTTGTTTTTGGGTTTAGCAGTTTGCTTCCCCATGTAGGGGTCCTTCTTTGCCTGGGGTACTCATTGGTTTGTTCCAGAGTAAATTCCCACTGCAGCTGGCTGAGTAGTATAAGCTTCAGCAGGATAGGGATGATTTGCCTCAGATATTCCAAATACAGTTGCCTAATTTACCACTTCTAAGTTTCTTTTTCTTGTATCCATTAACTCTGACTTCAGAGTTCTTTCTTAACCTTTCTACTTTTGCCACAGTCTTCTGAATTTTATTTTTATTTACTAGTATCAACTTTTTCTTTATTATTTGCCTTTGGTGCTAAATTTAGTATAGTCTTTTGTATTCCCCCTTCCTTCCAAAAGTATAAATAGCTACCTAGGGCCCGGGATTTAGCTCAGTGGTTTCACCGTGGTTTCATCGCCTGCTGCGCAAGCGCAAGGACCCGAGTTCGATCTCCGGTATGCCCCCCCCCCAAATAGCCACCTATTCTTTTACTTATTTTTATAATTTCATGTTTTACATGCAAATCCTTAAGCCATCTGGAATGTGTTTTAATGTCAGACACGACTTGATCTCTAATTTCATTTTTCCCTATTGGTGAGATTTCCATATGTGGACTTTCAAATGCAGCTCAACTGTCAGAGCTCCATAAAAGCTTAGGAGTTAAGAATAGAAAAGCTAGGACTATAATTCAGTCAGTTCCTAATTTCTGTTCCATTATTGCTTACACTGGGACACTTCCAAATCTCAATGCTCCTCAGGGAAAAACTCTGAATAACGATTTAAGGTTAGGAGGGCTGAGGCTGAACGAGGAGGATTTGCAGAGAACTCTCTCTAGAGACTGATAGTTGTTATGTCCCTGCCACTGGGCATGGCCTCATGGGAAAAAGTTATTCAGAGTAAAAGAAGCAGCCAGAACCCTAAAGTGTATCCCTTATCTGCATTTTCTTCCTTCAACCCTCATGTGCTTTCTCTACTGGTCACTTGCAGTCCAGCTCAAAAGCAATGAGGCTCAGATGCTACCCCTTCGGGGTCCTACTGAATTTTGTACATATATCTAGACCAATTTTTGTAATTGTCCATGTCCATCATAGATGAATACATTAGTTGATAAAGTTTCAGGCATGAAAGATGATATGTGCAAGTTTTGGTGGGGTGGGGTGGGAAACTTCCCAAACTTTACTGAGTTGCTGTTGATATATTCCTTGTAGATATAGTCTTCTGTGAGGTCCCTGGTGTTAAGGGCATAGTAGTTGGCACCATAGCCCAGCTATGGCTTGATTAGGTTGTCTGAAGTGAAAGATATCCTATTCCTTATATAAAGGACTAAAAAAAAAATAAGACCCCCCAAATATAAAGACCCAATTCAAAAATGGGCATCTGAAATGGACAGAGATTTCTCAGACAAAGAAGTAAATGCAGCAAATAAACAAATAGAAAAAATGTTCAACATCACTGGTCATTTGAGAGATGCAGATGAAAACAATGCTGAGATTCCACCTCATCCCAAAAATAGTGGCTGCTATCAAGAATTCAACCAATAACAAATGCTAGTGGGGCTGTGGGGAGAAAGGAACCCTTCTTCACTGTTGGTGGGAGTGCAGACTGGTGCAACCACTGTGGAAATCAGTATGGAGAAACCTCAAAGAACTAGGACTAGAGGTCCCATTTGACCCAGCTATTCCGCTGCTGGGGATCTTCCCCAAAGAATTAAAAGAATCATACTACAGTGATATATGTGCACCCATGTTTATAGCGGCACAGTTTTAGTACCTACAACTTGGAAACAGCCCAATTGCCCATCAATTGGAGACTGGATAAAGAAGATGTGGCATTTTTTTTTTACAAAATGGAGTACTACTCAGCCATAAAGAAATGAGAAACTAGAGACATCCACTAAGTAGATGCACATTGAGGCCATACTCTCAAGTAAAATAAATAGGACACACGTGTAAATACTGAATAGTTTCTCTGGTGTGAAAAACTAAAAGTGTAAATAAGGGTCAAAATGTATAATAGATAATGTGAAATAGGAAGAAAAGGTCTAAAGGAGTAAGGGAAGTAGGGGGATAGGGGAAAGGAAAGAAGGGAAAAGAAAAAATATGAGAAAAGGAAAAAAATGGAAACGAAGTCTTTGTAAATAGGGAAGAGTGGAGAGGGTGAAGGGAGGGCAGGGCAATGGGGAAAAAATAAGAACCAAGATACATCATGTAAAGGTACAAGATCCCAATGATGAATGTAACTGTATTGTATACCTAAAATGTACCAATAAACTTAATGGAAAAAAAAAGAATAAAACTAATTGAAACAACAACAACAAAAACGACTTCTTATTCTTTCTGATTAAGGATTAGTTCCTGGAGATACCAGGTAGAGCCAGCTTTGTCCCTTTCCAAAGGGTGCCGATAACCTGCCATCATGTAAGTGCGGGGACAGAATCTTGGAAGAAACTTTAGAAAGGGAAGAATCAGGCACATTTAAATCTTCAAAGAGAGTAAGTTGGAGAATGCTCCTTGATCTATAAATCAAGTACAGTGGCACTGAACAAGTATTTCCTGTGTGTGGAAAATGTCTGAATTTGTAAGCTCTTAATTAACACCACCTTATCTTTTTTGATCCTCACAAAAACCAGGTGGCATTATCGGTTGCATTTTGTAAATGAAGAAGCTGAGTTTCAGAGAAGGGAAATGATTTACCTAAGGTTACAAAGAGGAAGTCACAATCAGAAGTCCAAGTAAAGGAAGGGGTTAACTTTGGAGTGGAGAAGGAACTAACTTTTGGCCAGTCTGTACTCTCCTCCTCTCCTTCCTGGAACTAGTTGGTGGGGTTGAACAGAATGTGCAGTTTTAGTTTTCTGGGCCTCTGTTCTTATAGTTTCCTCTCCCTTCACTGCCCTTCAACTCTTCTGTTCTAGTGATGTTTTAGCTTTCCCTTAAACACCAGATCCACAGAAGAGGGCTCTTGGCTGACATTGATGTTGGAGAAGAGAACTTATTGTTTCCACTGCCTCAGTCTTAGAAGAGCAAGTGGCTTCTTACCTCTGCATTGCAGATAAAACCACTTCTCTCTTGAAAAAAAAAAAAAAAAGGCCAGCTCCAATGACCTGTCCCTGGAAAGGCCTCTACTCTTTCCTCTTTTCCATCACCCTCAGACAAAGGTTTAGACTGTCCTGAGTTCACAGTCATCACCCCTAGAACCCTGCCTTCTCCCAGGATGTGGCTCCCAGAAGGGAGACAGGAACTTGACTTCTTTTGGTATCTCCCAAGGGCCTACTACAGTGTCTGGCACATATACTTGTTGTCTTAGTCTATTTTGTGTTGCTTTAACAAAACTGGAAGGTTGAGTATTTATAAGTAAAAAGATTAACTCAGAGTTCTTAAAGTTCCAGAGCATGGCACCAGCATCTACTGGGCTCTGGAGAGTCTTGTGGCAGATTGTACCACAGTAGTGGGAGTATGGTGGGGTGTGAAGAAATGAGAGGCACATGTGAAAGAGGGATTCAGGGAACCCATTCTCAGGGGAAAGTATTCTAGTCCCACTAGACCTGCATTAATTCCTTCTGAGGGTGGTCTCTTCCTTCACTCTCATGATTAACTTAGTCTCTCCTTCCACTCCCTTCTACTAGGCCTACCTCTTAAAAATTCTACTACCTTAACACCATACACATGAACCAGTATATGAACTTCTAGGGGAAAAATGATATATAAACCATACTACTGTTTTTTTTAAATGTAGGAAGATCAGTAACATTTTTTAGTGCAGACAACATGTCAGTTTGGAGCTTGTAGTGCCTAGAATCAATTCCTCTGAATCTTTACCTGAAGATTATATAAGATACAGCCAAGAATCATAAAAATGTCCATTTCTTTGACTTATCTTTTGGATTATTTCCTTGGAAAATGTTTTTTTTTTTTCCAAAAGTAATTTTTTACTCTGACAATTAATTAAGACAGAATTTTTAAATTCCTAGGTCAAATATTTTTTTTTTTTGGTACTGGGGATCAAACTCAGGACCTTGCACTTGTGAGGCAAGAGCAGCACCACTGAGCTAAATCCTCAGCCCAGGTAAAGTTGTTTTTTAAATTGTGATACAATTCACATAACAAAAAATTACCATCTCAATAATTTTTGTGTGTATAGTTCCCATGAACTGGTATACTGATCTGATAATGTTTAATATATTCAATGTAGTGCAACCCGTCTCCAGAGTTTTTTCATCTTGCAAAAATAAAACTCAACACCCATTAAACAATAACTTTCCATTTCTCCCAACTATAGGCCCTGGCGAACACCATCCCACCTTTTGTCTCAATGAATTTGACTCATTTAATTATGTCATAAAAGTGGAGTGTTTGTCTTTTTGTGACTGGCTTATTTTACGTAGCATAATGCCTTCCACTTTTGTCCATGCTGTAGCAGCATATATTAGAATTCCTTTCTTTTTTTTTTTTTTTTTTCTTTCTGAGACAGGGTCTCACTTTTGTAGCCCAGGCTGGCTTTGAACTCTCAGTGATCCTCCTGCCTTGGCCTCCCAAGTGCTGGGATTACATGCGTGTGCCACCACACTTGGCCAGAATTCCCTTCTTTTTTAAAGGCCGAATAATTCCACCCAGGTATATTTTTGTTTATTTGTTTAATTTTCAAATTTTCTGTCACTTCTCAGTTTCTATTTTTGCTATTTCTAGTTTACTTCGTTGTGATCAGAGAATGTTATCAATACTCACTCTACTTTTTTAAATGTATTGAGGTTTTTGGGTTTTGTTTGTTTTGATTTTTGAGACCTGAGATATAATAATTTTTAAATGATCCATGGGCATTTACTAAGGGAGTATATTCTAGATTTTCAAGCTTTAGAGTTCATTATCTCTTAATTTAGTCTACCTTACTAATTAATAAATCAATTCCTCTACCTTTCTTATGGTATGGTTTATTGACCAATAATGAGCTAAGAGAGATGAATTAAAATGTCCAATTATTATTCCATTTCTATCCATTTCTCCATGTATTACCTGTCTTTTTTGCTTTATGAATTCTGATGCTATATTTTAAATATCTGTGGTGGATTTCACCATACTTCTCAACCTTTATGATTATAAAGTCTTCTGTGTCTTTTTTGATTTTTGGGGGGGAATCCAACCATGTCTGATATTAATATCATAACCTCTGTTTTCTTGTTGCTTCAATTTGCATTATGACATTTGTTTTTATTTTCTATTTTTTCCTACCCTTTTTATTTCAGTCTTTCTGAGAAATGCTGCTTTAAACGTATCTCTTGCACACAGCACTAGTTGGGTTTTGTTTTGTGACTCCATGAGTTGTTTCTAAAGACTGAGATTACTGGGTCAAAGATAAAGAAAGCTTTCACAGCTCTTAACCCCCATGACCAAACAAATTGTTTTTCACAGGTTGGACCACTTTATCTTGTCAAGTCACCAGCCATTTAGAAGCAAACCATTTCCCGCCACTGCCCAGGTGGCTATTATAGTGCTTACTGACTGCTTAAATTTTTAATAGGTGAAAATGGGACATCATTGTTCTTTCACTTGTTTTTCTTGGCCTCATCAGCTTCTGCTTTAAAATGGAAGAAAGATGAAGTCAAAATGAAATACAGTATTGTTTTTCAGATATCTCCAATGAGATTGATGACTGATGGGGTTTCTTACTCCTGATTGCCATGATGACACTGGGTCAGTTACTTCCTGCTGGTTTCTCAGCCCAGGCATTGAATTTTCTTGGGACAATTATTTGTGTCCCTTCCTCACAGCACTATACTATGCTTTCTTTCCTTCTACAGTGGATAGGCAATGTAACAGAGGGAAGACACAGAGTCTGGAGCTAGACTGAATGGATTTGCATCCTAGCTCTATTGCTTTCTAGTCATGGATGGCAGTTATGTAACTCTGTGCTTTGGCTTCCTGAAATAATAATTCCCAAGGATAATAAAGCTTACAATAGTAATACCTACTGGAGTGGAGCCAAATAATTAACATATGCAAAGGACTCAAGCAGGGCTATTATCGTTGGCTCTGTCTCTGGGGAAAGCTTCTTTCCCCATTCTAACTATGAGATTTTGGTGGAAGCTATATCCTTCTTACATAACCCTATTTTGTTAGCCACTGCAAAGGTTTAGTCTGGGGCCAAGAGCAGGTATGTTACACAAACTGAACCAATCAGAGTCCTTTTCTGGCATCTTTGACACTGGGACGCAAGAGAGGAAGACTTTGATGCTTCTTTGCTGGAGAACTCTCATAGGAAACCCAGGCTACTGGTAGCCATGTTTCCAGCCTGTGGAGGAAGCCAAGTAGCAAGAATGAGGCTGATGTGTGAAGAGAGAAGCAGACATTAGCGATGGAAAGATAATATGACATTGTTGGAATCTCTGGTTCTGGCTGTCCCTAAATGTATCTTGAGTCAATAAATATCCCATTTTCTCTAAGCTTATTTGGATTGAGTTTCTGACACTTGCAACCAGAAATTTTTTTTTTTTTTGGTAACGGGGATTGAACTGGGGTCCTTGTGCTTGCACAACAGGCAGCGAGACCACTGAGCTAAATCCCTGGCCGTAGAAAATTTTTAATATTCTTCCTTAGACATCTTAAAGCAGTATAGATTGTGAAGTCTTCCATCTGGCTACCTTTCTCTGAAAAGCCAAAAGCTGTTCCAACACCACATAGAGTGACAGCAACCCCCACGCAATTGGTATGAGCTGTTCTCCTTCCTTCCCCGCCTGTGCTGCCTGCACATGCCTCTACTTCACACACACCAAAAGACAGCTGTGCCAGTGCTCAGGCTCTAGGAACTGCACTTGCTAAACAGGATGTTATCCCGGAAATCTGTGCCCTTCTCTGCACGCCCCTTGTTTTTTTTTCACTGCCCCATTCAGTAACTTTGCAAATATATAATGAGCACCTGCCAAGAACCATGTCAGGCTGGGGCCCTAGTGAGACAGCAAACAGTCCCTGCTGTCAAGGAAGCCACAGGCTTGTGGGGCCGTCAGGCTGTGAGAAGACAGCTCCAAGACAGACGGGGATGGAGTGGGGGTTGTTGAACAGATGTTTTTGCCAAGTGCTGCAGGAGCTCAGAGAGGCTTCGTCACTTGTTGCCTAAGATGTTCTTCTGGCTAGTATACCACCTCCAGTTTCTCCCAGCCCAGCCTGCCCTGCATGTGGCTGCCAGAATCTCTTCCTAAACACAGCTGTGCCATTCTCTCTCTCCCTGAAGCCTGAGCCAAAAATCCTTAGCCTGGCAAAATCCTAATCTAGACACTATCTCAACCTACTTTTCAGCTGCATCATCTATGGTTCCCCATTCACAAACCTTCCTCACAAGTCTAACTAGCCCATTCACTTTCATTGTTCACATTCAGCTTTTTCCCACTACCAGGCCTCTCCTCCTCTTGTTCCTTTTGCCTCTCATCTCTGCAGGTCTCAATTACATTTAGGATGACAAATGGATTTCATTCTCATCTGATGTCTCTGATGGTCTGACTGGAGAGTTGTATTGAGAAGAATTCTGTGGGTACCCCTAGGCTCAATGAAAGAGTAAAGGGATCACTTTGCAGAATCTTCCATGGACATCAAATTGGATGTGTATGTGCTGAGGGTATAGCTCAATGAGCCTTGCCAAGCTTGTGTGAGACCCTGGGTTCATTCTCAGTACCACAAAATAAATAAATACATAAAATTGAGTGTGTGCGTGCGTGTGTGTGTGTGTGTGTGTGTGTGTGTGTGTGTAGGGGACAGATGCTGTCCTATGGAGTATGAAACAAGGTAGAGATTCAAAAGCTGTTTACTGAATCGTTGGAACCATGTGAAACACCATTTGACTTTCAGCAGGATGGGTGCACAGCTGCGAAGGTGTCTCAAGTTTCCTGTGACAAAGAGCTGGCTTTATGTACAGGCCTTTGCAAACAGATTCTGAGGTGTTACTGCAGCCATGTTTTCACTCCTGAAATGATTTCCTGCATGGTTGCCTCTGTCAGACCTGTCATTTTCTATCTTCTTGTGAACCTATGACTACAGACTCTCTCCAATTTTAGTATATGTGCTGCTGAAGCAAGCACAACTACAGATTCTCTCATTCAGTCTTTTACTCAGAAATTGCACATATCTACTTAGAGCCCAGTTCTGTGCTTGCTGTTAGGGACACAGGGGTGGTGTTCTGCCTTCAAGCCAATCTCTGATTTACTGAGAACAGGAAAGAGGTGGAAGAAAAACAGAGACATGAATAATACGATATGAGAGGAAGTGATATGGGTTCTAAGAGAAGAGCCAAAAGAGAGCTAAAGGGGTACAGCAGAGGGTTTGTTTGGGGTAGGGAATGTGGTGTGGAGACTGTTGACACCCACTAAATTCCCTCTTTTTCTTTTTCTTAGAGACAGGGTCTTGCTATGTAGTTCAGGCTAGCCTTGAACTCATGATGTAGCCCAGGCTGTCCTTGAACTTGTGGTGATCCTCCTGCCTCAGCCTCCCAAGTGCTGGGACTACAGGTGGGTGCCACCATGCCTGGCCTAGTTCCCTCTTTTTCTATGCCCCTCAGCACCTGACATCTGAGCCTTCTGAATGCCACAGCTGCAAGCTGTCCTTCACAGTTCTAAGACCTCCACCAATAGAGTCAGGAAACATTTAAACAGTCTTTGTACATCTCACTGCCCTACCCACCATCCCCCCAACATACTAACTTCCAGAACTCAGCCCCAATTGCCCTCACAAACCTGGAATCTGGAATCTCTCCTGTCATAGTTCATACCTGGGACTCTAGATCCAGAAATCACATAGGCTCCTGAGCTTCAGGCAGACCCTGATTTTCCTGCCACCATGTCTGAAAAAACATCATGGGCATTTGTGATATCCCTAAATTATTATAGTAGATCTAGAACTATTGGCCAATTTGCTAAGGTTGCTTTGTTTCTCTGTCCTCTGGGATCCTGGATGTACCCTAGGCACTTCCTCCAACCTCCTACCCACCCTCAACACCCCCGCCCTCGACATGTCTAGGCTGCCTGACTTTGCTGTAGAACTGTATAGCCCTGTTGGCAGGAGACGGGCTGGCTCCAGAAAGCTGGCTGGAGGGAAATGCAGTGGATCGTATTTCTTTAGCTCGTGCCAAATATTATTCAGACGTAGCTCTTCATAAAGACACAAATTGCTCATCCAATAAACACAGAAAGGCTAATCCCAGGACGTTTATCAAAGTGAGGAAAGATGAGTGAAAGGACAGTCACAAGAGGCCTTTGCGAGCTGGCCTGGTGTGGCTGGCTCAAGGGGAGGTGGTGAGACCTTCATGCATTCCTGGGGTTTTCTCCTCACAGGACCTGAAACCTAGCACCAGGGCCTTAGGATTTGCTGACATCGGGTCATACAAAGTCTGTGTTCGTGTATAAACTTCCCAGTGGTGAACAGCAATGAAGAAATCTACATGGGCCAGGGTGCCTTTGTGGACAGACAGATCTCACCCCCAGGTGACAATGGTCCGGTGGGATAGCTGGCTGTAAGGACTCCGTAAACTGCCCCTATGATCATACACAAAATGTGTTCATGCCTCTTCTGCCTTTGCAAAGTTCTGAGCCCCTTCTTACTTCTGGCTGATGGGTATAGCAGTGTGACTGTTGAGAAAGCAGGTAGAGGGAACAGGCTGACCACATGGCCAGAGATCGGAGAGGAGTCCTCTGTTCATGCCAGAGGGCCAGCAAAGCTGTTGAAGATCTTTGTCAGCCCCTTTCCTACTAGGCCCTTCTAACCAGACTCACCCAGGAGCTTTCCCCTCCAGGCACTCGGCCCAGAAAGGAGAGAAACCAGGCCCTGTGTTAGGGGTCAATCTCCAGAGCCAAGAGTCAGTAAGAACTAGATAAGGCCTCTGGAAGCAGCCTAGGTTTTCCTGTTGCCCTGTGCCAGGGACTGCGCTTTGCCACTGGCACTCTGAAGAGTACCTAGCAGAGATGGCCTCCCTGGGAGGAGGAAGCAGTGACTAAACCAAGGTAAGAGTATGAAAATTAACACAGACAACTTTTAAGTTGTCTGATTTCTTTAAAAACTAAAGATGAAAGAATGAAATTCTCCTGAGGGCCAGACTATAACCTCAAGTGGCAGTAAAGTATGGACACTGTGGCCCCTAGGGCTGGATGGGAACAAAGTCCCTTCTGGCACAGCTGGTCCTAACACAATCAGGAAGGCTGAGAGGAATTCTCAAACAGTATTCCCATCATATCATGGTAGGGCTCCAGCACACACACAAAAACAAAAACAAACATAGTAGGTATGCTGTTATTATTACTTTCAGATAAAGTACAGAGAAGTTAGATAATTTGCCCAAGGTCACCCAATTATTGAACAGCAGGCTTCTGAATCTACACATTTATCCTGATTCTGCTATACTGACTACAGACTTATATAGGGATATGATGGTTTCAGGAACCAGTTTCAAAACTGTTGTTATGTGGGAATTTTAGGATTTTAGTGTCTGGGCTGTGTTTAAAGTTTTGATGTTCTTGGGCTTGGGATGACATTGTCAGGGTACAGTGCTCAAGCAGATTTCCTGGAGGCCTATGTAATTAGGGTGATTAACCCTCCCAGTTTTTCAGGGTCTGAGAGGGTTCCTGGGATATTGGACTTACATTTTTTTTTTTTTTTGGTACTGGGGATTGAACTCAGGTTCTTGTGCTTTCATAGCAGGTGGCGAAACCTGGACTTTCAGTTTTAACACTAGGATGGTCCTGAGCAAATTGGGACAAGTTTGTCACCTATCTGTAGCATAAAGGATTGGCATGGATAATTGCCAAGGATTTCAGGACCCACCTGCAGCTCAGTCAAGCCTCACACTCCCAATCCCGGGACTCAAAGGGTGCCATTCTGATTAGGAAGGTGGGCAGAGAAACAACCATCTGGGAAGAGCTCTTGGGAGGCACTTGGGAGGACCAGACTACAACCAACCTTATGTGACAATAAAGCAGGAGCATAGTGGCCCCCAATGTTTGATTAGAACAAGGTATCTTCTGGCAGAGCTGGTTCTAACACAGTCAGAATGACTGGGAGGAATTTTCAGGACGGCCATTAGCATAATCCTGGTGGCCTCAAAGGAAGCCAGAAGCAGGGCATAGCTCATTCTGCCTGTGGGAAGATAGTTTCTTGTTTGGTTTCTGAAGCTTCATTCCAGTCAGGAATCGTCTCCTACCTACTCATCTTAAAGATTCATACTGACCTGCATTCCTAGGCTCTTCTGTTCTTCTCTGACTCTGTCCCCACTTGTGTGACTATGTTTATTCATCAGTGTCTTTGGGGTTTTTTGTTCTTTTTTGTTTGTTTGTTTGTTTGTTTTGGTACCAGGGATTGAACTTGGGACCTTGTGCTTGCAAGGCAGGCACAGAAAATATATTCTTTTTTTTTTTTTGGTAGCAGGGATCGAACTCGAGTCCTTGCGTTTGCACAGCAGGTGGTGAAACCACTGAGCTAAATCCCTGGCCCCCCAGTGTCTTTGGTTTTAAAGATCTGAAACTCACTAGATCAGCACCTGGAAGATTTTAATAGAAGATATTGGGTTCTGAGGCCCAGAAGCCATGAGCAGATATGCTAGTAGACCTCAGGGAGGATCAGAATGGGAACAAGAAAGCCTCAGGAATGTAGGCAGTGTTGACTCATCTTTTCCTAAGTTCTCTTCTCTTTGTGGGTTGTTTCATTATCTCAGCTTTCTTTGCTTCTCTGTGAATTGGCAGAAGGGGTCATGTTTACATCATCTCAGTTCTAGCCACACTTGAGGACTGATTGGCTAACCTAAACTTCAAATCCAAATATTTAGGAGAGACCATCTAATTGGCCCAGCTTAGTTCAGATGTTCACCCCTGGTCCAATCAGTTGTGGTTGGTGTGTAAGATGAAGTAGTACACAAATGGCTACCAAATCCCTTTCCTGAAAAGGGACAAGTATTTACAGAAAGGAGTCATCCTGAGCAGACTAGACATAGCCAGTCTCCTTTCTTTCTCTTTCTTGCTTGCTTGCGTTCTTTCTTGATTTTTTGTGTTTGTTTTCTTCTTTTCCTTCTCCTTCTCCTTCTTCTTCCTCTTTTAGTACTAGACATTGAACTCAAGGGCACTCTACCACTGAGCTACATTCTCAGCCCTTTTTATTTTTGAGACAAGCTCTCACTAAATTCCTCAGACTGGCCTCAAACTTGCAATCCTCCTCCTTCAACCTCCTGAGTGGGTGAGTTTATAGGCATGCCCTACTGTGCCCAGCTAACAAGTTCACTCCATCATGTTTTCTACAACTGACACATAACTGGGTCTTTTCTTCCCAGAAATTTGTTATCCACCACTCCTTCACTCCTTCATTTCTTTCTTGTGTTGGGTATTGAACTCAGGGCTTCATGCATGCTAAGAATATGTTCCACCACTGAGCTGTACCCCCCACCCCAGCCCCTCTTCCTAAAATTTGTAAAATTTCTTGTATGTCTCCCTTAGTACTTGGTTTAATGTTAGTTTCCCTTTGGAACATTTTAAAAATTAAATTGAGTAACTGTGGCAAATTATTTAGCATGCCAGTTCTTAAGCCCTGTGGCTGGTAACCTCTACCTTATACAATGCATTGTTATTTTCTCTTTTGCTTTAAGGTGTAGGACCTTGCTACTCAAAGTGTGATACACAGACTAGCAACATTGGTATCACCT
The DNA here is from genome assembly GCF_000247695.1 of Heterocephalus glaber. The sequence goes on along the minus strand of NW_004624736.1, from coordinate 37,944,220 downwards.
ATGAGCTTGTTAGAACTACAGAATTCCTCCTTCAACTACTCAAGTAGCATCTACATTTTATTTTATTTTTACTTTTTTTGGTACTGGGGATAGAACTTGGGACCTTGCACTTGGCAGCAGGTGGTGGAACCACTGAGCTAAATCCCCGGCCCAAAACTTCAGGACACTTTTTTTTTTTTTTTTGGTATTGGGTGGGGATCAAACTGGAGACCTTGTGCTTTCAAGGCAGGTAGCCAGGTATCGGAAACACTGAGCTAAATCCCCAGCCCAGTATCTGCATTTTAAAAGCTCCCCAGGTAGGGACGGGGATTTAGCTCAGTGGTTCCTGTGCCTGCCTCACAAATGCAAGGTCCCAAGTTCAATCCCCTGTGCCAAAAACAAACAAACAAACAAACAAAAACCAATAAAAGCTCCCCAGGTGATTCATATCATATTAAAGTGTTTATAGAGGTCGCTATCTTATCTTTATTAGATAGAAAATCTTGGAGTTGGGGTGTAGTGGTGGTAGAGCACTTGCCTAATAAGAAGGAGGCTCTAGATCTGATCCCCAAAAAGGCAATGAATAATTTTTTAAAATCTGAGAGTAAGGACTATAGTCAGCAAACCTCTATTGTAAACTTTCTGTAAAGTACCTTGCTTTTTCTTTCTTACAGGAAACAGATTTCATCAAATTCAATTATGAGGGAATGTGAAATTCACAATCATGGTTGAAGAGGGTAAACTAATTATACGTTATCTGAACTTTGCTTTAAAATAATCCTGTCAGAGGTGGAAAACAGTTGGGAGAACAGATAAAGCAAACTTGGTTATTATGTTGATTTTTTAAAAAGTGGAGTGATAGTCAAATGAGGAATTGTACTATTTTCTGTACTTTGTGTAGTTTTCAAATTTTCCATAGTAAGAATTAAAAGAAAGGAATAGCGGTTGAAGATATTGTGACAGATCATCTGGCTATTCAAAATAAATTTGTTTTCTAGCCAAATGAGTAAATCTAAAGCACTAAGAGAAACTCCAAATGAAATTGCTCAGTTCCTGTTGGAGCATTTTGGAGGATGAGCGTAGAAGGGAGAAGTTTGGAACACTGGTCATGTGAAAATGATTTTCTAATTTGCTAAGGGAGGAAGGGTTACTTTAAATCAGTTACTTTAAATCAGTTTAAAGGAAAACAAAAAGGTGTGTGAGGAGGTCAGTGAGGTGTGTGTGGGGAGCTCAGATATGGCATACTGGGGCACATACTTGTTGCTTCCTTGTTGCCTTATTTCTCAGGAAGGTTCTTTCCACATAGTGACTATAGTAGGTTGAATAGTGTACCTCTAAAATTAATTGTCTACTCAAAATCTCAGAACTGTCTTTATTGGGAAATAAAATATTTGCAGATCCATTTAGTTAAGTCAAAATGAAGTTATACTGGATTTTGGGTAGACCCTAAACACAGTGATTTGGGTCCTTATTGAAAAAAAAAAGGAGAGGACACATAAACAGAAGAAAATCATACACAGAGAGGGGACCATGTGAAGAAAGATGGAAATTAGTGTGTGGCAAAACTATAAACCAAGGAATTCCAGGGATTACTGAGAACCATCAGAAGCTGAGGCAAGGAAAGATTTTTCCTTAGAACATTCAGAAGAGGCATGGTCCTAGTGACACCTTGATTTCAGACTTTAGCTTCTAGAATTGTAAAAGAATGAATTTCTATTGTTTTAAGCCACTAAGTTTGTGATAATCTGTTACAAGGGAGTCCTAGAAACCTAATGTAATACTCATTGCAGACTACCAATTGAAAAGGAAAGGAAGAGCCCTTTTTTCTTTTTTGTACAGGGGATCAAACTTGGGTCCTTGAGCTTGTGCAGCAGGTGGTGAAACCACTAAGCTAAATCCCCAGCCCAAGAGCCCTTTTTTCAACACTTGTACCAGACGTTTTACAGGAAGAGCAGACATTGCTCCTTAGCCCTTCTTGGGCCATGTGTTGATTCCTGAACCAATTGCTGTATTGATCCATTGAGAATCTAGTGGTTAGCCTATCCCAATCACATGGAAAAGAGTGAAAGCCTCCTATCAGAAGGAGTAATGCATTCAAAGCAGATGATACCAATACTTGTCCATTATAGGAAATGTGAGTTTGCTTTCAGTTAGTGTAACAAATACCCAAGATAATCAATTTACAACAAGAAAGAGTTCATTTTGGCTCACAATTTTGGAGATTTTGGTTCATGATCTATTGGCTGTACTTCCAGAGGGGAGGCTGCACATCATGATGGAAATGCATGGTGGAGCAAAACTGCTTATCTCCTAGCCAGGAATGAAAGAGAGAGAGAGGACGAGAATATTAATTAATTTCCATTAAGGACTCACCCCCGATGACTGAAGACCTCTCACAAGGACCTGCCTTCTAAAAGCACCACCATTTCCCCATAGCACCAAGCTGGGACCCAAGCCTTTAACACTTGGGCCTTTGGGGGACATTCTAGATCCAATCTATAGGACAGAGAAAAAGTTGATTTTGCAACCTATACTCTTATTGAAAATAGATTTTGAAAGATGTAAAGAAAATGGAGAGTTGTCTGTGGATGTATGCCTGTAATCTCAACACTCTAGCCAGGAGGACTATGAAGCAGGAGGGTTGCAAATTTGAACGCAGCCTGGGAAACTTAGTGACTTAGCAAAATCTTATCTTCATTGTCCTAAATATCACACTTTCTCCAGTGCCTTCTAAAACAACATGCAGGGGCTTGGGGATGTAGCTCAGGGTGAAGGCTCTAAATTCAACCCCCAGTACTGGAAACAACAAAACAAAACAAGGAAGTGGAGATTTCTCAGAACAAGCCAGGCAAAGGTAATCAAATTTCCTTTCTTGTCAGGTCTGTGAACTGACAGATCACAGAGCAGCACTTGATAGTCTATTGACAAATTGAGTCTTCAGCAAAACTTTAACAATCTCTGGTATGATACCTTATTCATAAAATGGAAAATACAGGCCTGGGATTTAGCTCAGTTGGTTCTGCCACCTGCCTCAAAAGCATAAGGTCCATGGGCTGGGGATTTAGCTCAGTGGTTTCGCTGCCTGCTGTGCAAGCACAAGGACCCGAGTTCGATGCCCAGTACCAAAAAACAAACAAACAAACAAACAAAAAACCAAAAAAACCAAAAGCATAAGGTCCTGAGTTTGATCCCTGGTACCTAAAATAAAATAAAATGGAAAACACAGATTGGATAATACAAATAAGAGGAAAAGCGACCTGCTCAACTGTTGGAGTGAACCTTTGTCATTATTTTTATCCATTCAGCATGTAATCCCTTCTCTTAGTTTGGAAGAATTTTCCAGTGTATATAAAACTGGAGGGCTGGAGAGCTTTCGCTACTACCATGGGAGCAGAAAGGGGAAGATTCTTTTCTCTCCTACCTCACAGCTAGAGCTCAGGCACTTGAATATGACTAAGCCACACCTGCTGAGGACTTGAATTCTTAGAGGGTGATGTAGAAATTATTCATGGAAGCAGCATGAACAGTTCTGAAGTGGTGGTATTGAATATCACTGGCAGTTGTGACCATGGCAGACAAGAGTTGCAACTGATAAAAAAACCCTTAATGGTTTAATGACTTTAAAGGATTCAAGTCAGTTTATAGGAGTGTTTCTATTGTTCTAGGACTGTGCCATCAACCCCGTATTTTAGCTTAACATGAACATTAAGAAGTGAATGTTGTTTTAGTCTATTTTTTTAGTCCTGGGGTTTGAATCCAGAGCCTCATGCATGCTAGAAAAGTACCACTGAGCCACATCCCCAGTCCCCTGAGTGATTTTTTAAAAGGCACTGAAGAAAGTGTGATTATTTGGAACAATGAAGGTACCCTATTTTGTTGCTCAGATCGCCTGTTTCGGAATGCTGCATTCAGTCCTAGGCCATGCTGAATGCCTAAGTAGGCATAGCCTGATTAAAGAACAATGATCAGGATAAGAAAGGATCTCAACCGTGAAGCATGAACAGTTGAAAAGACAGGTGTTATCACCCTAGTGAGAAACTGTTTTCAGGTGGGCAGAAGGCACATTGCTGATCTTTTTAACTGAAAGACCATCTGGGAGATAATTCAGTTTATTTTCTGCCTCCAAGGAATAGATTTGGTATAACTGGTGAAAGCTATAGGTAGATTTCAGCTTAATATAAGAAGGTTTGAGAGTTGGGTCAGTGATATTCACAATGGAGCAGGCTACTTCATGATATAGTGAGCTCCCTATCACTGGAGGAATGCACCCAGAGATGAAATGAACTCTTGGAGAGTGTGTCATATGTGGAAACCCTTTGCTGGGTAAAGGTAGAGTTGATGTCCTTCCATACTCTCTGTAATCCTGAAATCTGACCAAATCTATAGGGTAGGTTGGAAAGCATAGGAAACTGGAGATGGAAAAAGCATAAGTATTGGAGATTGTGAGCTGTTCTGAAGCAGAATTCCCAGCCACCAACCTCAATTAAAAAAAAAAAAATCATGGAGGACTGTATTATTTCAAATTCTTTACTACTCTATATCCAGTCATTTTGAAATGTGACTTTGAAGTTTCTCCCATCAGAGGCAGGGTTACAGTTTCCTACCCCACTAATGTTGAGTCGGCCAGGCAACTTTTTGTTTTGTTTTGCTTGTTCATTTTTGCTTTGTGTGCTTTTTATTTGTTTGTTTTATCCCACTGGAGATCAAATCCATGAGCACACTGAGCTATACCGCCCAGCATTTAAAATTTTTTATTTCAATAACACTACCAGGTTTGGAGTGAAGTAATTGGGAAACTTCAGTTGAGGACAGCAGAAGGCATTGTATTATATTTTGCCAAATTAAAGCTTTATTTATGTTTTCACCCTTTCTACTTTGTCAGAAACACTGAACAGAGTTTTGTCTTTTCTAATCCTTGTTAGACTACTGATTTAAAGAGAAAAATTTAAAAAGAAGCCAACTCTGTAGACACCTTCAGAGTTTAGTTTTATAGTAAAAACTGTTTGAATAATTAGACCTTTACATTCCTGAAGATGAATGTGTAATATTTTACCTTGTTCAATTGTTCAGAAGATCAAAGTAAAGACAATGTAAAATTTAACATTTTAATACTGATGTTGTACACTGTTTTACTTAACACTTTGGGGGAGTAACTGCCTCTGACATCAACTCAAGACACTTTTGTTGCTAATGTAATCAGTTTTTGTAATGGCAGTCAGTAAATAAAGGGATGCTTATTATTCAAATTTGAAAAAAAATTTTTTTTATTTCAAGACAGGTTCTTGCTGAGTTGCCCATGCTGAACTTGAACTTGCAATGCCTGTGGCTCAGCCTTCTGAGTAGCTGGGACTGCTGGAGTGCATGACTAGGCCTAGTTCTAAACAAATTGTTTTGGCCTTCAGAATATGGGTTGAAGTGACCATTCCAACCACAGGCCTTATGAAGCATCAGATTTTTTTGCTCCTCCATCTTTTGCTTCTGCCATTTCCATGTGAAAAACATCATCCCCTTGATAGTCATCACAGAATATAAACACATGGAGTAGACCCATCTAGGCAGTTTACAGATTTAACCTTAAGTAGAGCTATTCTATGGACACATGAGAAATAAATACTTTCTTATATGGCACTTAGAATTGGTGGTTATTTGTTAAGCAGTGTTATTATGATAATAACTAAAATGGATAGAATATTCCAAGACTTTCAGGTGTAGCACTGAAAGCAGTTCTAGGCTTTTTTTTTTTAACCCTCTGGAACCTGACAAAGCAGTGCTTGAGAAAAAGAACTCATCCCAATGGATTGTGAGTTTTTCTTGTCCTGGACATTTATGTTACAGGGAATGGATGGCCAAGGTCACTGAGTTCAGCCTGGACCCAGTGCCAGTGGCATCTTGTGGAGGTTAAGGTAATGGGGTAAGAGGAGGAAGTCAATCCCACCTCAGGTCGTGGGAAGAAGTATAGCTAGGTACTCAAAACATAATGTGAGTAGAGGTAGCTTTTTTTTGGACTAGGGGTGAGAGACTGGTAGTGGAGATTGAACTCAGGGCCTTGGGCATGGCTAGGCAATAACTGAGCTATATCACCAGCCCAGGATAGCAACTTGACAGGCAGTTTATTTGTGTTGCAAAGGATTAAAGATGGCTGCAAGTTCTTTACTACACCTTCTCTCAATATGTGGAATGTTTCCTATCCCCCTAAATTTTAGTTGGTCCTGTGACTTATGCTAGCCAACAGAATGTGGCAAATGTATTATTGTGTAATAAAAAAAAAAACTGGGAAGACCAAATGGGAAGACTGAGGCCTAACTGGCCTCCTCAGTGAGCAGTAAGAAGATGGCATGCAAGCGTGCTGACATGCTGCATGAAAAAGTAAAAACACCTGACATTCTGTTGTTTACCTGGACAAGTACCATGGAGGGAGGGAGATAGATGAAGCTTGTATAACTCTAATTGCTTATGCCTCTGTCTGAGTGAATAAAGCCAAGGTGTGCCAGTCACTTGTGTCTCCAAGTCGAAGAGAGACAAGAGCCCCTGGCCCTCCAGATTTTGACCTGATTATGTGTATCTTTATTTGTCATCCTCATCACCCCTTGGTTAGGTTTGAACTCATAGGCTAGTTCCTACATTCTAAGACTTGGCCTTAAGAGATCTTCTCATGCCTCCTATGCATTTAAAAATACTCCTTCTTTGAATCCAGCTGCCATCATGTGAGGAAGCCTAAGCAGCAATGTGGAGACTCATATTGGGCAGACCTAGGATACTTGGTGAATGATTTTAGCTGAACTTCTACCTGGCACCCAGCACTAATTTTCAGCCACATGAATGAGGCCATTTGTACCTTCTCGAAATTCTGTCATCCTAGTCAATACTATATGAAGAAGAAAATCACCTGGCTATTGCATAAAACCATGAGAATTAATAAAATACTATTGTTTTTAAAAACTCACTTTTAGGTAGGTTTAAAAAAAAATTTTACATAGCAATAAATCAGGAGTTGGCAAATATTTTTCTGTAAAAGATTGGATAATAAATATTGTAGGCTTTGTAAGCACATGATGTCTGTTGCAATTACTTAACTTTATCATTGTAACATGAAAGCAACCTTAGACAATATGCAAAAGAATGTGACTGAGTTCTAATACAGTTTCATTTATAAAAGTAGGTGGTAGGACATATTCAGTTGATGGGATCTAGGTTTGTCAGCTCTCTGGTAGACAATTGACACAAAAATTGCACCTAGAAATGGAGTACTTCCATAACCAAAACCTAAAACATAGCATGGACTTTGGGACTAGGAAGGTTGTAGAGTCCTGAAGAATAGTGAAGAGGAAACAAGCCCAGTGAAAAACTGTTACTTAGGTTATTATATACCAAAGTTACCTACTGGTAATATGTAAAAAACATAGATGATTATATGTTTTCTAATGTATTGACAGACTTTATGGCCTTGGGATAGAGAGTTCTAGGCAAAATGTTCAAATTAATTGACTCTTAGTTGCTTATGAACAAGTACAGGAAGAAGAAACTATTCTTTCAAGCAAAATTTAGAGGAACTACAGAGGGCCCAAGAAAGTCTCTATAATCAGAAAAAAACAAAACAACTTCAAAGTAAATTAGAGTCTAGAGGGAAAAATAAAGTCCAGGACACTCCAGTAAGACCTGGCCCTGTGGTGTAGAATGTGGCTGTAAGATTCTGTTAGGATCTCAGAAAGATTTAAAACAGTGCCTCCTAACACTTTCATTACACAAAAATGCTTCTAAGAATCTTAATAGTTCAATCTCACACTACCCTGACTCACAGCCTAAAGAAGGAAAGGCTTTCTTGAGATTTGGGGGGAGTTTTTTTTCTTTTTTCTTTATCTAGGAGTGAAATTCAATTATGAAAAATCACAGAGTTTTGTCTCTCTCATCCCAAGAAATAAAGCCAGTTTCAAATGAAAAGAAGACACTGGGCACCCAGTGAATCATCTTGAACAAGTTTCTTGCTGCAAACAATGCCTATTTCTTATAGAAAAGCAGTTATGACTCAAAGAAAAGAGACAAAAGCTCAGATAAGAGCCATAGAGTCTCTGTCCTCAGAGGTAGAACCCAGGAAATGTCCACAAGTACAGGATTGATTTTTCAGATTTACTAATGACTGTTATGTGTTTCTCTTATTAACCTCTTTTCTAAGTGGGAGTCTGATTGTGGTTTTCCTACCCATTTTCCCATTATATGTTGGATGTGTGAAGGAAAGATAACTTACAGAGAAGTTTCAAGTTTAATACAAATAATTTTTTTGACTATAGTAAGGTTGGTATGATTCCCCAACTTTTTTTTTTTTTTTTGGTACGGGGGATTGAACTCAGGACCTTGCATGGCAGGCGCTGGAACCACTGAGCTAAATCCCCGGCCCTGATTCCCAAATTTTTAGTGAATGTTTTCAACATAACCATAATATAACCATCAAAATTGGGAAATTAAGCCACGTGTGGTGGCATATGTCTGTAATCCCAGCATTCTGGGAGGCTGAGGCAAGAGGATCAAAAGTTCAAGCCCAGCCTGGGTGACTAGGGGTGTAATTCAGTGTGAAGGCCCTAGGTTTAATCCCCAGTATACCCCCCGCCATCAGGAAATTAACACTGATACATTATCAAAATCCTTCCCTCAGTACTTCACTCAAATTTCCCTGGTTGTCCCAATAATATATATGTATGTGTTTATCTTGTCTTTGTTTTTTCAAACAGGGTCTTGCTGTGTAGTCCAGGCTGGCCTTGAACTTACTATGTAGCCCAGGCTGGCCTTGAATTTGTGGCGATCATCCTGCTTCAGTCCCCTGAGTGCTGGGATTATGGACATGCACCACCACACCCTGTACAATAATATTCTTTATAGCAGATGGTCGACTTTAGAATCATGTGTTGCATTTAGTTGTCCTTTCTCTTTATTCTCCTTCAAGTAAAATGAAAATAGTTCCCTGATTTTTCCTTGACTATCATGATGCTGACATTTTGGAAGATTTCAGGATAGTTATTTAATTCAATTTTAATCCATCATTTTCTTTCTGTAACATCTCGAAGTTAGCTGGGAAGAAGCTAAGGAGATAATTTTATC
>NW_004624736.1:37827620-37881997 GCF_000247695.1 Heterocephalus glaber | reverse complement strand
CTCGGTAGGGCTTGGGCAGACCTGCCTGTCTGCAGCAGGGTGATTCGGCGTCTTCCGAGGGACTCGGGACCTGGGTAGGGCGTGCACAGACCTGCCTGTCTGCAGCAGGCTGATTCAGGACCTCCTTTGTTTTGTTTTTGCAGAAGTTATCACTTGTCTTTTACAGTGGTACCTTGGGTACAGTGGTACCTCAGGTTCTGCGGAGGTGTGACTAGTATCAGAAACAGTGAGTCCTGAACAAGTTGTTTTGGCTGGAAAGGGTAGCGAGTCAGGAGGCAAACAACACTGACAAGTTCTAGCTTGTACAATTGAGCACCAAACAAATGATAAATACCAGGATAACATTTTCATGTCAACATGATCAAATTTGATTGAGTTTCAAAGTATTCAAGTTCCAAGGTGTGGCTGTCTTTTTTTAAAAATTTAAAACATTTTTCTTATTGCTTGTTTCTCTTACTGCTTATTTTCTTATTGCTCTTTTTTCTTATTGGGGATTGACAAACTTAGGACTTTGTACATGCTAAAGAAGTGCTCTACACTGAGCTACATCCTCATCCTGTCGTTTGTCTTTTAACTTTATTTCTGGTATATTTGGCCATGTAGAAAATTTGAATTTTTGTTTATTTAAATGGTTTTTTTCTTTATGACTTCAGATTATTTTCACACTTTGAAAGATATTCATCATCTCAAGATTGTAAAATTTCTTTTCCCATATATTTTTCTAAGTTCATTCTTTAATGTTTTAGTATTTGTCCTTGAAAATAAAAAGTGAACAGAGTACCTGTTCAACCCCCCATGTGTTCCAAGAAGCCTTCTATCATACCCTTGGGATCCATCCTTTCCAAATTTATCACTGATGCTAGTGGTTGAGAATTAAAATGTGAAAATTTAGCTACTTGTATTGATAAAGCTGTAATAATCTGTAAGCTTTTAAGTTCTGTGGAGTAAGGGGAGAAAGCAAAGTAATAGTTGTTGGACATTTATTAGTGCTAAGCACTGTGATAAGTATGTATATGTAATATCTCACTTGCCACTTGAAAGGAAGACATGAGTATCCCTACCCCCTTAGAGGAAGAAATTAGAGCTGACTGCATTTAAAGTGGTTCTGATACCAAAGGCATTGCCAGGAATGCATAGCTGGCTGACTGCCCAGAGGGCCCATAGGGGCATTAGACTTTCTATAACCTAAGGTCTGGTTCTAGCTGGAGGAAGAAGGATATACAGTACAGGGCTTGTAATTAGCATTGCAGGCCCAGAAATTCATCAGGGCTGCAAACTGATCAGAGGGATTAGCTGACTGAGTAACACAACTCCCTGGGAGACAGACTTACATGCTAGGATGCTAAGTTTTTGCTTTCCTGGAAAATTGGAACTGCTGTCAAGTGGGTTAGAATTCTTTGGCTGCAGGCAGCCCTATCAGGAAGGCCCCACAGTATAATCAGGTAGCTGATAGGTCAAAAGCTGGAGTAGGCAAAGTTTACTTCGTCAAATTTTGGCAGATCCATCCCTGCAATATTGCAGGCCTGCCTCAGGACTTTGGTCTCCTCTAGGGCATCACTGCCCCCTCCTCCACTCAAATCCCTGAAAGGGTACATCCAGCTCCACCTTCTGTTTGTTTTCTTGCTTTCCATCCTCCCTTCCTCCCTTCAGGAGGCAGACACAGTGCCACTGAGATAAATCCCCAGCCTTAGGAAGCATTTCTATTATCTACTGGCTTTTTTTCTTCTCCTTTCAGTACTAGGGATTGAATTAGGCCTACTGGGCCTAGGCCTGCTAGGGATTGTATTAGGCCTTTGCATTGAACTATACCCCCAGCCCTTTTAATTTGTTCTTATTTTTAAAATTTTTGAGACTGGGTCTCACCAAGTCACAGAGTTGCTCAGGCTGTGCTCAAACTTGTGATCCTCCTGCTTCATCCTCCTAGAGTGCTGGGATTACAGGCATGTGCCACCATGCCTGGCTTGTATCTGTAGGCTTTACAATAAATTTTATCAGTTGTCTCAGTAATGTCCTTTGTTGTAAAAGAAAATCAAGAGATCATGAGTTATGCTCAGTTATTATGTCCCCTAGTTTCTTTTAGTCTGATACAGTTTCCTAGTCTTTGTATTTCATTGTTGATGAGTACAGGCCAATTAATCTGTAAAGGTCCCACTGTTTAGGTCTGCTGTTTGCTCTTGATTAGGATTAGGTTATGTACCTTTCATGGGAATACTCTAGAATGATGCTGAGTTCTTAGTGCAATTATATCTAGAAACACATGCTATCAATTTGTTCCCTACTGACGATGTGAACTTCGATGATTTTATAATATATGTTCCTGTTGCTCCCCTTTATCTTATAGGCTCACATTTTGAGGTTATGTAAATCCTGTTAGTAGGATCTACTGGTGATTCATACATGAGACAGTTATTTATGGTGGTTGGTGATTTCTTAATTCTACTGTACTTTTATATTTGGTAGTTGGCATTGTGTAAAGAAGAGCATCCCAATGAATTAATTCACATATCAATGCAGACTATGCATTCTTATGTTATCCAATAGGTTATAGTTTTTTACTGTCATTTTCTGATGCTACCTTAGATTTGGCCAATGGCATCCCCTTCTGGCTGGCTCCTTTGTCCTTTTGATACATACTGTTGTTCTTGGAGTAACTTCTTTTAGGTACAGCAAGATGTTCCAGGAGACTTTCTTTTCAGCTTAGGGACCAAACTCAGGACTCTGTGCTTGCGGGGCAGGTGTGGTGCCACTGAGCTAAATCCCTGGCCCTTCTTTGTGAATCTTAAGGGTGTTTTTGAGGAATTTTGTGACCTCTTTGGCCTTCAATTTCCTTCATATGTAGTAGTTCAGGAGGCCTCTAGCCCTGGGCTGGAAGGATTTTTTAGTTTCTGTCTTGCTTTTTTTGGTACCTGGGATTGAACTCTGGACCTCGCGCTTTCGAGGCAGGCGATAGAACCACTGAACTAAATCCCTGGCCTGGATTTTTTAGTTTCTAATTGGAGGTGGATCCTGATCATGATTTTACATCCTTAGATTTAGTCCTTGGTACCTTCGGTGACAGCATCCTGGACTGAGTTACTGCTTGAGGTTTTTCTGGTGCTCTTATAGCTCACCATCAAACTTTGAGCGTTGGGCTTATTTTTTCAAGGAACAAGTGGCGTTGGGTGAAAGGTTAGTTTGGTGTGGCATTCATTGTGAGGCTTAGAAGAGGAAATGCAACATTTTCATTAGGAAGTTAGGTCATCCATTACCAAAAACTAAAATTATGGGCCTAGAACTTGGAGGAAACTTATTTTTAAATTAAGGGTGAAAGTGTGCCTGTAGCTGATGAATCAGGTCCTATACCTGGAGACAAAAGGCATCATTAGAGCTAGAAAGGGGTGTTTTTGCTCCCACTTTGGTTGCAGATATGTAATTAGGACAAAAACTTTAGATTCTAAGACAGCAAAGGCAAGATGGATCCCTGCACTGTTAGCTCAGCTTCAGAACTCTGAGTTGAACAAATGCTTTGTTTATTTATCCTGCTGTGCCAGGAACCATCTCAAGAACACAAGGAATGAGACACAACTCCCTCTCTTGCAGGAGGCAAGCAGTTAGACTGGTGCCCCTCCCTAGCTAGCCAGGCTGTAAGGCAGGCTTGTGGAAGGGCACTTTGGCATGTAGAACAGGGACTGTTTGGTTCAGGGAGGCTTGGGAAAGTTTTGAAGAGGGGATGACATTTGGCTTGGACTCTGAAAGGTTGTTACTTTACCTCTTTCATGAGTTTTTGATGTGACTTATAAGAACAAATACCCTAAAAAGGACCAACATGAATAAGTTAAAATCAGAAAAAGGAACTTAAAAGATTAAGACTGAAAAAGGGTTAAAATGTAGATAATCAGATCATTCGTCCTGACAGGGTTATTACACCTGACCCTTTGTAAAATCCCAAAGTGAAACATTTTCTATTCTGTGATACACATTATCAAAGAGGGGAAATACACAGTAGTTCCGTTGTATAGGTTGTTTCTCTTCCTCCCTCCTCCTCTTCCTTCCATGTTGGAGAGCAGACCTAGGGCCTTGGACATGAATTCTAACACTGAGCTAAACCCCCTGCCTCAAGCTTTTCATGGTATATTCATATTTAAAGAGCCTCTCAAGGGTGGAAGGGAGGTGGTGGTTAATGAGTCAACCAGTAAACTAGCATTTCTTAAAATATAGGCTATGGGGCTTGCATTATTCTAGGGCCAGGGTTTAGCTCAGTGTAAGGCTCCAGGTTCAATCCCTAGGACCAAAAAGGAAAAAAAAAAAAATTACCCAGAATGCTTGTTAAAATGCAGTTTCCTAGGCCCTAGTCTCAAGCTAATCAGAATCTCTGATGAGAAGTCAAGAATCTGTAGCTTCGCATACTTCCCCAGATGATTCTTCTTGAATCATACAATTTGAGAGCCAGTATGAGTGACGGATTGAAACGACACCTGTAGTTTGAAAGTAAACTAGAGTGCTCAGCCTTGGAATAGGCCCTGGGTAGGACTTTAGTAGAGAGAGACAAGGTGTAAGAAATGGCAGTTCCACCGAGGGCTGGTGTGGACACTTTCGGGTCATATTTTGGGAGACTGCAAAGTGGGGCTCATCAGGCATGTAACAGGGCTGCTCCTGAGCATGGAGGAGCAACTGGCCCCACTTGGGCACCTGTCCCAGCTGTGTCACTCTCTTCTGACAGGTTCCTTTATTTTTTGAACAAGTAGTTTGCTTTTCTCTACATCTCCGAGTTGTAGGGTTCTGAGACCACAGATGTGTTCTGTTTCCTGTTGAAAAAGTGTTTCTTTCCTGGGGTCTGTTGTGGCTTGGGCAATGAGTTGGCAGAAAGATGAGTGGGTGTTTAACTTGTATTCTTTGTGTGCACCGAAGATGTATCATATCAGCAGTAGGAACAGGTAATTCCTGTTTTTTGGTAACTAATTTCTGTGTTTTAAAATCTTTATTTCAGAAGATGGGGGGGGTCATGTTTCCCATTCTCATAAATAGTTTAAAATATTTATTGTTCAATTTTACACTTGATCTTAGCCAAAAGGCCAAGAAGCAATTCAATTTTAAAGATATACGTGAAAGTATAAAGAAAATGCCATGAACATCAGATTTAAGAATTACAGTAAATCATTTTCAGAACCTTTGAATCTTTTTGAGTTAGATTTTAAAACTTGGTGAGGGGTGATTAACATGGGAATTATGAGTCCCTTCTGGTGGCTCTCTGTCCTATATTATGACATCAAGTTTTCTTATGGTTTATTGAAACTCTTTGTTGCTTGTGTCAATGGCAGAAAAGCAGGGAGAATGGGTATGCACACCCATGAAGTAAAGACTTGTGTGTTTTGTGTCCATGGTAGCCAAGGGGGCTCACTGACAAATGAACACTGGTCTTTGTGTCTCCTCCTGCCCGCAAGGAGCTGCAGGGCCCAGTTGAGGCAACTGCTTCTCTGCAAAGCTTTCCTTGACTCTCTCCCTGGCCCTGAAGTTGATTTTCCTGCTTCTGTGCCAGTTCAACCTGTTCTTACCACTGTTACACTTACCATGCCATTTGATTTGTTGGTTTCCCTGACCCCTTCGGGGAAAAACTTAACCTACCTCCCTCCTCTGCATTCCTGACATTTGCTGGCATATGGTAAGTAGTAACTGAGTGCGTATTAGAATGGATATGGTACTGTGAGTACTTAGGCTATGTGGGTGAAGAATAAAAATTACCTCAAGTGCTTCCTAGGGGAGTGATATTTGAGCTGAGGTCAGGCAGCTGTTGGATTTGGTGATATCAAAGTCCTTAGACACCTGGAGAGCTTGTCCTCCACAAAGTAGTGAAGACCAGGTTTGAGATGAGCCCTGTGTAGTATATAGTGCTTCTTATTTCTAGTCTAAGGACCCACAAGGGACACCATGTTTTTGCAGAACCACTGCATGGGAATCTTTCCCAAGCCCAGGAATTTGGCAGTAGTGCCTACTTCACTCCACCTTTTTGGAGTTGGTACAGACAGAAATAGCCACCCACATGAGCCTAAAGAACAGCACTGTAGTTGGGGACATGATATGAAGAGGGACTATGCATTGTACTGTCAGATCTGAGACCTGGACCAGAAGATATTCCAGTATCCTGGCTGTTCTTTTTTTCCTTGGTACCAGGTATTGAACTCAGGACTTTGTGCTTGCAAGGCAGGCACAGTGCCACTGAGCTAAATCTCTGGCCCTCCAGTATCCCAGGTTTAAAACCACAATGTTCTGGGCTTTGCATAGTTCCCCGAATATTTTATTATTGATTGATTGATTGATTGATTTGTACTGGGGATCGAACTCAGGACCTTGTGCTTTCGAGGCAGGTGCAGTACCACTGAGCTAAATCCCCTGCCCCCAAATATTTGATTTTATTTTGTTTTTTTGAGAGAGGGTCTCACCATGTAGTTTAGGCTGGCCTCGAATTCACGGTGATTCTCCTGCTTCAGCCTCCTGAGTGCTGGGATTACAGGCATGTGGCACCACATCCAGCATCCAGATATTTTAATTTCTTACTCAGGACATTTTTAGGAGAAATTCAGTGGCCTGACTGCCAACAAAGGATTTAAAAAAAAAAAAAAAAAGAATTAAAAATAATCCAATGTCAAAATCTATCATGATTGTTTAATAAGAAAAAGACTACCAAAAAAAAAAAAAAAGAAAAAGACTACCATACTTTAACATTTAAAAAGTAAGAAGCACTTAATCTTAGAAGAAAGGGTGTTCCTGTATTTTGTTAGTTTGATGAAAACCACCTAAAGGTTTTTACTTTTGTCATTTCTTCTCATTCTGGTGAAACATTGTCACGACCCAGCCTCAGAGCAGGGATTGTGTCCTGAACTACTCACTGGCCTGTCAGCCTGTTTTGCTGAGGTTAGAGGATTGAACTGTGGCTCAGCCAGCATGAAAACCAGGCAGGAGTCCATGGTAGGCTTGGCTTAAATAGCGTGGCTTGATAAAGCGGCATGTATGTGTTTGGGTTTGCCATGCTGGGCAAGGGAATAGTGGAATTTGTATGAGTTGAGCTCACATATTGAAGTTATTGAGCGACTTACACGCAAGGCCATGACCTGGGCTCCCAGCTGAGAGACTCATGTGGCGGGGCTTGAACTGGAGGACAGCTCACATCTGCTCATCTGCTTATGTAACCCTGCTTCCCAGTTCCCAGAGCCAAGAAAACACACAAGCCAGCCCAGCAGGGCTGAGGACTTGTGGTAGCAAAAGCCATGTGCCGCACAGCAAGGTTGCCTTGGCCTACCTAGCCTGAGGATTGTCATGAAGCCCTCAGCTCTTTGTATCCTTATCCATGTCCCTGGAGCCCCAGGCAGTGACTTTGAGACCTGATAACGGGTCTGCATGATTCTGAACAGTGGTGATCATTGCCCTCCTGGAATGTGAGTTCTCTGGATTTTTTCCTGAGACTGAGCTAGGTGTGCAGTAGAGGTCAGCCCCTGAATTGTGGCAGGAGGTGTGCAGGGCACTCTTGGAGGCCTCCTGGCTGGCACTGGACCCACGAAGGCATTCAACTCCAGGTTTGATTCTGTTGTATGCTATTTAGTCTCAGTGGTATGAGCTGCAGGATTCCTGGAGTTGTGGAGGCTTCAGACAGAAGATGGAGAAGTATGAGCAGAGAGGGCAGGACTGGGGGTCAGCTGTGCTCCATGTGTTGGAGGCATGATGGGGATTGAGAGAGGGCTGAGAAGAGAACAGGAGTTGGATCCCCCGTACCAAAAAAAAAAAAAAAGAGAGAGAGAGTGAACAGGAGAATGAGAAGAAGCTGTTTAGTGATTAAGCTCTGCACAGAGCCATTGGAGAAGCAGTGGTGAACCAGGGTAATTTTCATTTAGGTTGTGCTGTGTGCTCAGCACAGAGCACCAAGGAAGCAGTAACTGTCTTGCATATCTTTCCTGCCTCAACCCAAAACTCTTTGGCTGGCACAGTAGGCTGTCGTTTGGTACCCAGAAGGTATTGATTGAAACAGATTGAAAGTGGTCTTGATATATCACAGGGAGTGTTTGCATTAAACAAACATTTTACAGTAAAAACTCTGGTTTTGTATTTGGTAAGACTCCCATGGATTGTTGGGGAGACACAAGAGAGAAACACAAAGAAATAGTTTGGAAAAAGGTTGGGAAGTGGAAGATGGATAATCCACGTATCAACTCCCATACTGGGTGTGCAGCAGTGTGAGTGGCTGAGGGAACCATGGTGAGAACCATGTGAGGGTAGAGGTTAGGTTGTAGGTGCTGATGGGCCGGCTTAAATGAGTTCTTTTGGGGCAAGTTGAGTTTAAGGTGACCGTGACACATAGCTAGCCATGTCCTGTCTCTCCATAGCTCTATGGGCAGGAGAAAGAGAAAGAGGTGTGTGTCCTATAGATGAAGGTAAGCCCTACATGGGTGAGAGTGAGAAGGAGGAATGTCTAGGGACAGTGAGAAGAGATGATGGCATAGATGGACATCAAGGAAAGAGGCTGAGACTGCATAAGTAGTAGGTGGGCACTTCGGTGGGTATGGTGTTTGGTGATCAGGTCTGCTTTCTACCTCTCCCATCCAGGGCACTTGTTTCCTATCTTTTTTGGTGATTCATGCCCTCTCAGTGGCAGGTAAGAATTTTCAGGAGATCTTGGTTTGGGTCCTTGTTCTCTTTCTAGTTTATGGAGTATCTCTGGGCATGCCAGGGCTTTGTGACACCTTAGAGTTCATCCAGTCGAATCCTTGCAATTTATAAGTGGACCAGTATCCTGAGAGTGGATGTGCTCGTCCCAGGATCATCCAGCAAATCACTGGTGCAGCTGGACCAGGACCTACGCATCCCCTCTCTTGTGTGGGGCTCTTTACCTCAGGACCACCTTTCTGCAACCTGTGCAGAGAAAACACTTGGACACTTTTCAGCCTGCAGGTGTCTGCCCTGGGCAGGCCACACGTGAATTCCTGTCTTCTGGGTTGGTTTCAGAAGGTATGAGTGAGTCTTAGGGTAGCAGTCCAGATGCTTCTTAGGTTCCTGAAAATGAGGTTATGTTTAGTAATACCTTCAGAACAAAAGATAGGCTGGGTTGCAGATGTTGAGGGGCCCTTTTAGTGAGAAGGGCCTAGTGATGGACCTTCTTTTCTTCTTTTTAATGAGTTCTTTCTATCACGGAGCCTCCCAGAGATCTTTGCCAGGGTGGGAGATTGAACACCGTACGCCAGATGGACCTTGTGGGAAACAGTGGAAATGGTGGGAATCCCTAAGGACTCTTATTGCCTGAAAGTCTCAAGGCTTGTGAAAATGAGCCATGCAGCTCCCTCTTGCCCAGCTTGCCTAGTTAGAATCACCTATGGCAGTGGTGGTGAACCTACAGCCTGCATGTCACAATGGGCTGTTTATATTATTGAAAACTCTAAAAGGTTTGCCATCACTGACTAGACCTTGTTAATTATCCATTTAAGTCCTTTCCAAGACATGCTAAGTTGTACTTTCTAGGGGAGGGGCCTGAGAGTCCATATTCCAGTTGCCTTAGGAGATTCTGATGATAGGGAAAAGCTGGTCCAGGTTGACCACTAATTTAGTCCTGGATCACAGTTCTTGCTCCCCTGAGGGCAGCCTAGAAGGTTGGAGTTGAGTCAGCAGTAGCAATCCCATGGGAGACTAATGTACGAGGTCCCCGGCCTCCAGGAGGAAGGATTTGGCTAGGGAGGAAGCAAGACTTGCAGCTTTGAGGATCTTCTCTGCCTCGGCGGTGTGCTGCCTGAATTCTGTGGTGATAAAGCCTAATTGAGGCCTGTCTCATACAAAAGTTCCTGGTTCAAGGAGGGAAGGAAAGGCATTTCTGGCAAAGGGAAAGGTGGGCATAAGCATGATTTATAGGAGTGGAGGCAGAGGCAGGCAGCTGACTAGAGGGCCTTGTTGCCTCACTGGGGGATTTGGTCTTAACCTTTTATAAGAGCATACAGCCTTAAGCCATAGGATGCTTTTAGTGGAAAAGTGATCTAATTAGAGCTGTGTCTCAGAAGAAAATGAACTAATAGGAACAGGTCCTGTGATGATGGAACTCTGTTACTGATGGTGGGGAGGGGTTGTGGTGTGATATGAGGAAGGGCAGGGAGGTGGCAGCTGCCAAACTGCACCTGCTGTCCGGAAGGAGGAGAAGGCTGATAGTTTCTTTTTCTCAGGCTATTTTGTTCCAGGAGGGTGAGTGATTCCTGGGCACATGGAGTGCACGAGGAGCCACGTGCTTTTGCTCAATGGGGCAGACTTAGGCCTGCACACTGGGCTTAGGCAGGGGTGGGTGGATTTCACCACTGTGTTCCAGGTAAACCTTGATCTGAGCTTGTGGTTAGCATTCCCACATGTTCTATAGGTTTCTTTGTTCTAATAGCTAGTTTGCTTCACAGGTGAATATGGTTACAGTATAGTAACAGTTCCCCAAATGTGTTCTCTGACAAAATAATTCTGTGATCAAGTAAGTTTGAGAAATGGTGAGTTAATAAAGTGAAAGGGGTTTCTTGACTGCAGTTTCTCAGAGCAGAGCCTTTGGTATGGATTATGCTTTTCCAGAAGCAGGATTTAATGTGCAGAGTTCCCTCGCTGACTTGACCAGGGATTATGTTTTTCTACCAGCTTCTTCTGGGAACCCATTTTGAGGAAGTCTGAAGCCTAGGTTTAAGTCTTGCTTCTGCCTCTGATTTCCTTTGTGTGCCTGGATGACTCTGTGTATGCCACATACCCTGTGAGGGACTTTGACCTGTTCCTTTTCCCTCTACTCCTAACCTGCTGCTACCTCAACATCTACCACTTCATCAGTTTTTCTTCTGAGCCAGGAATTCTCTGACTTATTTCTCTGATCTGAATCCATGTTCTTCCAGACCAGAAACTTTGAAGTCATCTCTGACCCTTCTTCATCCCTGACCATTCATCCTCTTGGTTACTGTTACTCTTCCAGTTATTAATCATTCTTTGATAGTCTTCCCAGCAGTTTCTTTTCTTTCTTTTCTAGTGTCCATTGCCTCCATCCCTCCCCATCCAGTTTGGCTCACTTCTACATCAGGTCTGTTACTCTCCACTACATTCTAATTTGAAGCTGATTTTCTCCACACTGACCTCCACACACACTGTCCCCTATTTAGAATAGTTTCCATCCTTTGTCCAAGGCCCACACAGTTGGCAGGTGGCAGAGCTCAGTCCCAACCTAGGGATTTATGAGAAAGTCCTTTCTCATCTATGATCACTCATCCTTACAACAGCCTATCAGGGAGTCTGAGCAGGAATTGTTTCTATTGTATGTGGAGTCAGGGTGGGGAGAGGGTCCTGGGCTGGGAGTGCTTCAGAGGGTAACCAACCACCTGGGTTGCCTAGCAGTGAGGGGTTTCCTGAGGTAATTGATCACCCTGCTGCTGGACAGCATACCTGGTGCTGGGCATGAGCATCCTTTCTATGCCCACACAGCCTCCTAAGAGGAGATGTCTCCTCTGGCCTGATCATCTGATGTAGTCTGTGGATTATGCATACTGTGGCTTCCTAACTTCTCCTTTCTTCTACCTCTCTAGTTGGCCCCATGCTGATTGAATTTAACATTCCTGTGGATCTGGAGCTTTTGGCAAAGCAGAACCCAGAGATAAAAATGGGCGGCCGCTACACCCCCAAAGACTGCATCTCTCCTCACAAGGTGGCCATCATTATTCCATTCCGCAACCGGCAGGAGCACCTCAAGTATTGGCTGTATTATTTGCACCCAATTTTACAGCGCCAGCAGTTGGACTATGGTATCTATGTTATCAACCAGGTGAGGTCTGGGAAGATGGAGTGAGGAAGAGGGAGAATATTTATGTGCAAATGTGTGTATAATGAGTGCCGGGGGAGGGGAGTGATTCTGTAGAGTTGGTCGTTTTTTTTTGTACCGGGAATTGAACTCGGGACTTTGCACTTGCCAGGCAGGCACCGTGCCACTAAGTATAGAGTTGGTCTTTTACAATGAGCAGCCAGGTCTACCACCACTACCATCCTTATTTAAACAGTGCAATTGAATTAAATGCCAATCAGTGTGCTTGCTCATTGCTATCAACTCTGTTAGTCAAGGGAAATTGGTGGTGTGTGTGTGTGTTTTGGAAGTAGCTTTCCAACAAAATTGAGAGAAAAAAAACAACCCTAAGTATCTCAAAATAAAGCACTGATTATTTCCTATATTTGGGTAGCTGTAGATTTTCCTTTTTACCTTGAAAAACAAAACTGCCCATTTGGATGTCAGAGTTTTAGGCAACTTCAAATTTATCTAGTCACAATATTTTCCGGGGTGCCCACAGAAAACAGTGTGCTGAGTTGAGGTTGCATGGCAATCCCTGGAGAAGTGTCTGGGAAAGTCTGATTCCAGACCATCTCAGAGTCATGTGGACTGGATGAGTCTAAGAAAAGTTTCTCACTGTATATCTGATCTATATGTGTTTTAATCTTTAGACCTGTTTAGGACACTAATGCTGAAGACAGGTCAGCCTCATCACCAAGTCTGGAGTTTATCCCAAACACTTCAGCTCACATCTTTAGACTGTAACCTCTTATGTGCAGTGACATTTTTTGAA
The DNA here is from genome assembly GCF_000247695.1 of Heterocephalus glaber. The sequence continues at coordinate 37,869,428 of NW_004624736.1, read as the reverse complement.
GAGACAGAGTATGCTCATGTACAAAGTCCATTTCATTTCAAGAGAAATGCTGGGTCTGCTTCAGGTAGTAAGATTGTTGGCAGCTTACTGCTTCCATCAATGTTGAGTGACTTTGTGCACCTTTCCTTGGACCACAAGGGAAAGTGGAAACAGCAGTCTGTCCATCCAGCATTTCTGAGGACTGCTGTGCATGGCACTGTATCCATTATGCAAGGAGATTCTGAAGAAATGTACGGTCTCACTCCTACCTGTCTTAAACCCACTTTTAGCAACCCACTTTTGTCAAGTGAGACTTTCCCAGTCAACACTATTGTTAACAATCCCAAATAGCATATGATTGGATGGTGGCTGTGAAATGCTTTGGAAACTGAGGAGAAAGCAGTGACTTGGAAGAACTAGGATATAAACTAGGTTCTAAAGATTGGGAGAGAGATGGGCTTCTCATCTGGGGCTGGTGAATGAGGATGTCAAGGAAGAAAGGAGCCTGCATGTTCTTGGAGATGGAAACGACCAGTGGTGGAGTAGGAAAGTACCAGAGGCCCTGGGATCAGGCATTGGAGCTGAGCCTGTCAGACAGAGAAGAAAAGAACAGACCCTGTTATAAAGTCTGTTAGAAAAGTAGTGGTGAGTAAATCCCTTGAGGCTGTTAGCCAAGTGAGGTACAGATCAGGGACCTTTGAACACTTGCAAGCAAGACAGTTACACATTGTGGTTCACTTTGGAAGAATATTGGAGAATGAAAGAGTGAACAGGTAAAGGTCCTACAAAATGCAGGTCACTTCAAGTATTTGTTTAAGAAAAGTCTTGTCATTTATAAACACTTGTCTAATGCCATTGAGCTTACATTGATCATAGCAAGATTCAGGAGCCTGTTGTTATTAAAGGAATGGCACTGAGCACCTAGAAGAGGAAGCCATTGTCACCAGGGCCCAGTAAGGATTACTGAGCTGCATCTTGTTTCTTTCTCATAGTTATTATACCAGTAACCAGGTAATTCACTATAGGCACAATATTGTCAGATCTGATGCCCCTCCCCCACCTGCCAGAGCAGAAGATAGACAACTGTGATCTAGTTGGTATAGTTACTAAAATGTGTACTCGATAAAGAAAGGTAAAAGAAACTGGATTCCATTCTGACGTGGAATTTCCTGTAATCTCAGCAGGAGACAGAAGGATCACAAGTTCAAGCCCAGCCCAAGCAACTTAGTGAGACCCTGCCTAAAAATAAAAAAGGGAGGGGGCAGGAATGTAGCTAAGTGCAAGGCCCTGGGTTCAGTCCCCAGTACTGGGAGGCTGGTGTGGGCAGGGGAGTAAAAGAGTTAGTGATGATGCTGAAATTTTGAGTTCAGGTAGCTACAATCAAGGAAGACTGGAAAGGATGATGTTAATTTATAGCTATGTTGAATTTTAGGTGAATGTGAGACTTACTGTTTTATGAAGTCAAAACAAATATTGGACCAGTAAAATATAGGCAGCTTAAATTTCTATAATACAGTTTACACAGATATTCCCTAGGCTTAAAATAACAGAATTCTGCATATCTTTTTTTTTTTTGGTACCAGGTATCAAACTTGGGTCCTTGTGCTTGCACAGCAGGTGGCAAAACCACTGAGCTAAATCCCTGGCCCCAGAATTCTGAATATCTTGTACTGGCTACACAATCCTGCCTGCCCCAAACACATAATCAAGCCTGCATGGATCAATGAGACCACTGTGTTGGTGAACACTAGACACTTCTAAAGAGCTACACCTTCTGCCCCTACTTTGAGATTGGAGCAAAAGAATGCTAAGTAAGGGTGGCCTTTGAGACATCTAGTCCAAGAGTTCCTAGATATGTTTGAGGAAGGCATATCTCATTCTTGTGCCTTTAGTACACAGAGGCACTGTGACCTGCTGAAGGGTTTCCTAGCTTGTCTAACCAGAGAACTTTTAGAAGAATCATCTCAAGTGATCAGAGTTGTGTGAATTGCACTTTGGGGACACAGGCCTAAATTAACACCCCCTCCCTCCTTCCTTCTTTTTTTTTTTTTTTTTTGTACCGGGGATCAAACTCAGGACCTTGCGCTTGCAAGGCAGGCGTTGGAACCACTGAGCTAAATCCCCAGTCCCCTCCTTACTTTTTGTATGATAGTGGGAGCTTACTTTTTTCCTCACTCCCTCTCTTTTCTCACTTGCAACTTACCATCTGAAATATTTTATTTTTAGGACCTAGGGATATATATATAGGTCAGTGCTACAGTGCTGGCCTAACGTGATGGGGCCCCGGGTTTGATCTTCAGCACTAGTCAGTCAAGTAAAATTTCAACCATATATACATGCATTTTTTTCCTAGTCTTTTATCATTTCCTCCCCGCTCCATACTTTTTTCTTTTTCCTTTCTTTCTCCTCCAAGTATTAACTTTCTACCTTAGGAGAATCTTTTTCTTCCTGTTCCCCAGCTGATTTTATATCTTCTGTTCCAACCCTCCCCAGATTATCTTTTTGGAAAATATAGTCAGAGTCCAGATAAACAAGTCAGGAAGTGCTTCAAGTTTGCCTTACCTTTCCAGTAAACAGTATAACATATGGAAGTGGTTACAGGAACTTGAACCTTGCAGGGTGGGGAGTGCCCCCTCTAGAGCACACCCATTTACAAATTAGGAATTTCCTATCTTCTCTGATTTATAGTTATATTCTAGATGAGGAAAACAGAGATTTTCTAACACCTAGCTTTAACTTTTGCTCATTATCTATTCAACAAACAAACCGTATGGGCTATTAAGCTTCATCGGAACCTCTCACTTCTTGTCCCAAACATCCTGTGCATTTTGACTCTTCACTGTCACTCCTGTATCTGACATTAGATAGAAACATGGTAGTGGCCTCTGAGACATCTGGCCCAGGGTTATTAAATAGGTTTTTCAGTAACAGATCTTTTTCTGCCCATTTGAAATGTTATACAATCCCCCATTTACAGCAGGTCACAGTAGTGCTGTTCTCCTTGAAGTGGGGGGCATGCCCATCTCCATCTCCTTAGCTCCCCTTCAGTGTTTACACAGACTTCAGAAGCCAGACAATAAAAGTTTCTGCTCTGTGTCATAGGTGAGGAAACAGGCTCGAGAGGAAAAATGGCCAGTAGAGAATCATATATTTAACAGCTGAGCTGCAGCTCAAACCCAAACCTCTGACTCCCAAGTTTATTGTCCTCTGCCTGTATCAACAGTTGCTCTCTTGGAGGCCATTTAGCCTCTCCCTGGGGGTGTTTTGTCAAAGCCTGGTATCCAGGCTGCAAGTGATCTCCACCTGGGTTCTGTGACCACCTGGGTTCAGCCCTGGCTCTGCCACTTCCCAGATAGTGATCTTAAGTAGGATGGGAAGGGAGTTAGTGTTCACCTCATAGAGCAGTGAAGCACCTGGCAAGTGATAAATTGTTAGTAAATATTAGCTGCTACCGCTATGATTTGCGTCTTTCCTCTCCACCCTCTATTGTTCCGGGCTAGTACCAAACTGATAAATTCTTTATTGCTTTCCCTGACTCCTGCTTCATCCAGACTCAGTACCAGCATCAGGACCCTTCTTCCCAGTAGTGGCATTCATGGGGTCAAAGGGTACTGAGTATTGGTGTGAGGCAGGTCATGAAGCTCAGAGGACTCAGACACAAGTAAGTGTCTTCAGAGGAGGCTTAACTCTCAAGCCACACACACAGCAGTGAACTTTGATAAGTTTTATGCCTTATATTTCTGTCCGTAGAAAGCTAACTCACCTTGTTTGGTGTGGGACCCTCCAAACACTGCGAAAACTATATCTCAAAATAAAGGTGTTTGAGGGGTGGGTGAGAGGGCCTTTACCAGTTGAGATGGATAAGAGCAAGCTGGCTTTTTTGTCTTCAGGGCCTCCACCACTTCTGCTTTAGCAGGAGATCTCATATGGGACCCAGCACATCCTATTCTTGGAGCCAAGGATACTGTTCTGAAGCATGGACATTCTAAGTTTCTCACCAGGACCCTGATTTGGAGGTGGATATAAGTGCTAACAGGGACTTCACACTGTACTCCCTCATATGCAGTGAATAGGGAGTGTACATTGTACTCCCTCATAGTCAACCAGGATTGGAAACTGTAAAGCCCAAAGTTAAGGGAAGGCAGGTTGTCACCTGTCAGCACTAGCCCAGGAAATGAAATGCAGGTACAGGATTAACCATCATAAAAATTACAGGATGGGTGAGGAGAGCAGCCACAGCTGGCCAAATAGGTATGTCATAACCATGATAGCCCTTTGCCCCAGAGACCCAGTTCTGTCGATGTAACTTCTAGTGCCTCTAGTCTCCTTACTCAGCTATCCAAGTTTTCTAGTTCTGATGATGTCACTCCCCCTCTTTAAACCTTCAGCATTTCACCACTGTGCACAACCAATGGTCTAAATGATCTGAAGCCTTGAGCCTGGCACCTGAGGACATATCACCTGACCCTGTTCTACCTCCAGCCACCCCTTCTCATCCCCCTTCACACATTGTGTGCCACAGCCACCAGGGACCCTTATTCTCACCCAGATACTTGTCCTCCCCTTATTATACCCTTGCTTATGCTATACTCTGTCTGCATGCCTCCCCCAGTGACTCTTCCTGGACATCTTTTAGCCCCCATCATACATGTACGTGCCTCATCACCTCTGTAGACTGGATTTGACCTCTTCCTGCCTACAGCTCCCAGGCCACGTGCCCCCTCCCCTTTGGTACTGGGGATCAAACTCAGGACCTTGTACTTTCGAGGCAGGTGAGGTGCCACTGTGCTAAATCCCCGGCCCCACTTGGCACTTTTTAATAAGGGGTGCTTATCTGTGTTTGTGCCTCATCCCCAGGTCTGTCTCTCTCCTACCTCCCTGACCATATAGCTCATGCACAGTCCAGTGCAGTCAGGATTTAGAACCTGCAGTGTCTTGCTGTGACTCTTGCCCATTTATTTATACCCACTTTCAGGACCTCTTGCTCCCAGTCCTCTGGCTGGGTGTGTGCCTTTTGAAAGTGAAGGCTTTTTTAGCCTGGCTAGATCTTGACCCTTGAGAACCTACCTGCACAGCCCCTCCCTGGGGCCTCTCCCCAAAGCTGCACATTGCTGACCAGGGAACACACAAGTTGCCTGTGACACTCCCATCAGGGTGACTTCTTTCCAAAAAATGCAAACAATCTATTTCAGCCCTGTGATTGTTCATGGTCATCAGATTCATTCATGGTCCTTTGAATTCTGACGACCACAATCCTCCAGTGAAGCGAATGGGTCTTTTCACTGTTCCTGCCAAGGGACAGTTACAAGAGTGAGCACATAGTGGATGGTAGCAGGGCTGGAATTTGGACAGAGGTCACCTGGGACCTAAGCAATGCCTGCCTTGCCATGTTTATTCCCAGAACACCCCACATACACTTGCCAATGCTGTGAGTCTCATTGGTCACAAGAGAGGAAGCCGCAGCTTTTGAGTAACAGCCACTGAGCCCCTGGGAGCCCTGCCTGCTTGTGAGTCTACCCTGACTCATATCCTTACCCAGGGTAGACCTTGGCCTGAAGGGCTGAGGGGAAGTAGAGGGAGGGCCCAGCTCACTGCCATGAGAAATTTTTATCTGGCTTTGAAACTTCTTCCTTCTCCTTTTCATCTGTGCCTTGTTGTAGGATGATAGGGCCAGGCTATCAAGTGAATTTGGAGAGGCCCCTTGTACTGTGAGCGAGAGCATCTGTCACCACATCTCAGCAATTTCTGTCTGTCACTGATCAGGCAGCTGGTTCCTACATGAGGTCAGGATTAGTTAGGGTAAAGCAGACTCATGGGTCTACCCCATCAGTGAGGACAGCTGTGGGGCTTGTGCCCCCCACTAGTCTAGTTTCTATCTTGGTCATCTGTGTGCCACCCCCACCCCTGCTTCCATTTCCATCTGCCCCTGCTCAGATGGACACATATGGGGATGGGATTCATGGAAGGATGAGGCTGCTATGTCCGGTGCCCTCCCCTTCCTTTGGGGCATTTGAACCTAGCTGGTTTCTCTCCCTAAAGGTACACATTGCTGACCAGGGCAGACACAGGCTGCTTGTGATACCATCCTCAGGATAACTTCCCTTTCCAGGAAAAATGCAGACAATCTACTTTATTTATTTATTTGTTTTTTTTTGTTTGTTTTGTTTTGTTTTTGTGGTTTTTTTGCAGTACCAGGGATTGAACTCTAGACCTTGCACTTGCCAGGCAGGCACAGTGCCACTGAGCTACATCCCCGGCCCCAGACAATCTACTTTAGCTCTGTGGTTGTTCGTGGTCATTAAACTTGGGAAGGAGAGGGTGTGGGAGGGGTGAGTGTGTCTGTCTGCACTGTCTAAATGCTTCCCCTTTGCCTTGTACTCTCCTCCCTGGCTGTGTCTCTCTGTTCTTCTGGGGAATGTGTTGAAGCACTTAACTGGTACTCAGTATTGCTGGTAAATTGCCTCCCTGGACATTGTTCTGGGAAATGCCATATCTCTGCTCACCTTTGACTCTGTGATAAGGAACCACAACCTATTAGGATTTTGCTTTTGCCTTGGGACAAGGGTGGTCAGAATGGGTTCTTTTTCCTTTGCAGCCTTGACATTTACTTCTCTTTCCCCTACTACTCTTCCTTGTATCCATCTACTTTTTTTCTTTTCTTTTCTTTTTTTTCCCTTCTAGTGGGGCCCTTTTGCCTTTACTTGTTAATCCTGTTTGTAGCAAAGCAAGCTGAAGGAGGAATTCTTCTCTGTGATCCGCTTCTTACTCTACACCTACCTTCTCTTCTGTATTCTCCGCCTCCTATAAAGAAAGAAAGAGGGAGGAAGGCCGACCTAACTACTGCTGCTACCCTAACTACCACCGCCACTGCTACTGCTGCTGCCACGGCCGCTACCATCACCACCCTGGTAATGTCCTCAAAGCCAATCCAGAGCTAAGGCCCTGCTGGTCAGGGAAAGCTGTGTGGGTAATTCTGTGAGTGTGCTACCCTCCCACCCTGGGGGTCTCTGAGGGAAGGGCAGGGCTCTGGCTTGCTTGGAAACAGTGAGATTACTGGAAGCCAGCTCATTGTACAGAGATCTGAGAGAGTTTGCCTTTTCTAAATTAAACCACAGTTGAGCTCATACTATATATATACAAATGTTTATGTCTTGCTTTTTGCTTAAATTCCATCCCATCAGCATCTTCCCATGTTATTTCATAGTCTTCATATTCATTACTTTCCATGTCTTCATAGTAGTTAGTCAGAAGTCTACCAGAATTAGCTTAGTTTTTCCTCTAGTAGAAGACTGTAAATAATACTGTAATGAACATCTGTGAGTCTGAAGATTATTCTCTTTTGGTGCATTCCACATTTAGTGTCATTTCTTTAGGCTGAATTTTCAGTTGTGAGATTTGGGGTTCAGAAACAGTTTCTACATTTTTATATTTCTGAATACAAATGACCAAATTGCTTTCTGAAAGAGAATCTTGTATCTGCTAAAGTATTTTTCCCAAATTTGTACCTTAAGCATCCTGGTGATGCTTAGTGCTACTATTTTGATGTATTCTGCAGAAAGGCAGGAAAGTCTCAGTGCCTCTTTCCCAGGGAGAGAGGCAGGTGTCCTACTTAGCTCCTGTGGAACCAGCATTTAAAACTGTCCTCTGTACACACTTTGTACAGGACCCTTGCCAGGCCACTCTGCAAGCTCACTTCCCCCAGCATCAAGGAAGTGACTCTTGTGAGTGATTACTTTGGCTCATAGAGAACTGCCTCCTCAGCCTGGTTCTTGATCCTGAAGGGCCCATTTCTTTCACTTGCTGGGTGAAGAGCTTATATCTCAAATCCAAATTCTGTTGAGGGCTAGGGATGCCATACCGTGGATAAAACTCAGAAGCCAACTGCTAAGAATTTATTGGTGAGTGGGTATAAGCCTTGTACAAACCCAGCATTTGTATAATCTCAGGTTCTTCCCAGTAATTCTCTAGGCATCACCTCCCAGCCTGTGTGATATCCCAGGTTCCACATTTAGGCCTGCAGTAGTGGCTAGCCAGAGCTTGGGTCCTTATCTGTCACCACCCACTCTGCCAAGTTCCTTCCTCTTGGTATCAGAGTGGATATAGCAGAGCAAGCACAAGGTATTTCCAGCAAATGTTGCCACTGGCTTCCAACCTGCTCTTAGATCTATGGTGTTGAAAGCCTGGAGTAACTGGACATGGGGGTGAGAATGGCTTTGTAAGGATCGGAACTGGTGTATGAGAGCAATAGCATCTCTCCCATCATATAAAAATTCTGATTCACTGAAAGTCTTGGCAGCAACTTTATTGCTGCTGTGTCTTTTGGTGGAGGAGAAGCTAGATATGGTCTGACCCCAAGCCATCACTGTCTAAGGATATGCTGGCTGGTAACACACATGAGCCTGCCATCCAGAGAAGGAAGAGTGCTTGGACAGAACAGATCTACTAGAGAATGTTAGGACTAGGCCAAGGGGGCAGTGGCTTTCTGTAGTTGGTCATCCTCTGTCCACTGGTGCAATCATAGGAACATCACTCTTGCCTTCCTTAACCATAGTCACAGTTTTCCTAGAGATTAGACCAGGCTTGGGTGCCTTTGATGAACCCCCCACAAAGACTGCCTGCAAATGCAGTGTGTCTTCCCAGGGGGCAGGAGAGGCATGAAAGGGGAAGTGGAGCCTCTGGCCTGAGCCCCTGGGGAGACATGCTTTACTTACCCATCATTATTATCTAGGCTCCCATGTCTCTCATGTGGATCATACAGCAGCTTCCTAACTGCTCTCCTTGCCTTAATTTGGATTAAAGCACAGATCCCTCCTTGACGTGCAGTCATGCCTTAAGACTCTCTATGGCCTAAATAAAGACAGAACCTAAGTGTCTCAGCAGGTATCCAGCCCTGCCCCCCGCCCCCCGTGATTTGGCCCACCCCTACCTTCAGGTCTCATTCTGACTTCATCCATTCTGAATTTCTTGTCGTTCCTTACATGTTGTCTTTTCAGAGACTTTACTATGTGGAGCCTTTCTTTACTCCTTGAGCTGCCTTCTTCCCACATCACCACCCCCAGACTTTGTCTGGTCTTATTCTGCCTGCAGCAACCTCTGCTTACTCATTTGGGGATTTTAGATATTTTTTTGCCTGCCTTCCCATCTTCTAAGAGCAGCCAGTTGCCCTAAAATCTAGCAAGGGATACCATAGCTATAAGTCTTGTCTACTGATGTAAGACAAAACCTAACTTTAAAAATTGGGTCTTTCAAAGGGACACCTGCTCCAGTGTGCTGGATCTTTTTTTACCAATTGTGACCTCCCATGCATTTCACAGGCCTCTAAAGGTCTCTTTCTTGCACTGCTGGAGATTATCATGTGAGTCACAGGCTAATTCACTTAAGTCTTAATCCCTTTTAGAAATTCTCTCTCCATTAGAAGCGATTTGGGGGAGGAATCTTGAAGCTAACTGGGAGAGAGACAAGCAAACACTGAAGAAGGTAGGTCCTCCAGGTTCAATCCCTGAGGAGTATTTGAAAGGTCTGATGGTTCAGGGTAGATAAACACCTATTCCTGATTCCATGATAGTAGCCGACTTGTCACCAAGCAATGTGCTAAGGTCTTTTCATGTATTGTTTCCTTTAACATAACCCAGCTGGTATCATTCTCATGACACAAAATAGGAAACTGAGGCTTAGAAAGTGTGATTTGCCCAAAGTCACCTAGCTGATTAGTGAAGGAGCTGGCATTCCTGGGATAAAGATGTGTGAATCTGTTACGATTATTTATTTAGCATGGCCTGACAGTAGATGCTTGATAAGTGCACTTGAGTGAATGAAGTAGCAGATGTGCTAAATCAGTGGTGATGAATCTATGGCATGTGTGCCACAGTGGGCATGCAAACCCCTCTCTGTAAGTATGCAAGCCAAGTTGCCCAAACAGCCAAGCATCATAGTTTTTTCTAAGCTAAAACCTCAGTATTCAGGTTTAATTGCAGTGTTGGTACTTTGTGATAAATAAGCAAGTTTTGCATTGCAGTTTGGACATTCTAAAGGGTTCACCATCACTGCAATGAATATGCCTATAGAGGAGGAGCAAGATGGGGATGAGGAGTGAGATGGAAAGGATGAGCACTTCCTGTAGTAGAAGGTGGGATGGGACTTGATAGGCCTTTCTGCTTATTACGAAAGGTGAGTACCCAAGCAGTTCATCCACAGAAGCCTAGAAAATGTTTTGCTTTTCTGGAGTTCCAAGGGAGGAAGAGGACTGTATAATTTCTTTCTCTGTCCTTCTGGTATTTGTAGGGGCCCTGGTAGATAATAATATGTGCCATTGTGTACTGTACATTTCCCCTCTCCCTGGATCACACAGATAAACTCAAGATGGGAGGAGGGATGGTAGGCATGATGTACCATATAGTTCGGGTTATTTGGAAAATTGTCTGACCACTTCTAAGTGTGGTTCAGACACTGGGGAAGTTGAAGTAGCTGCTCATGTTGAAGGACTTATTCAAATTGAAGGAGCTGGGGGATAAGGGTGAAGTAGGTCTCCTTAGGTTTCTCTAGCTGCCATTGTTTCTGGGCCTTAGCTCCAGAGGGGCTCATTTATGATTCCAAATTTCCAGTTCTTAGGAGGGAAAGATTGCTTAATTCAGTCTTAGGTATTTGCTGAGATCAAACAGAGATGGCCACCAAGAGCCTCCTGCCCCAGTTTGTAGGGCACATACCAAGAAAAGGAACATGATCATGAGCTGGATAGCCAGCTACCCTTGGGGTCTTCTACTGCATGAATGCAAAATGAATTATGAGAATATTCCCTTTCATTTGTTAGAAAAGCGGTCAAGGGGTTTTGTGTTAGGAAAAGTAAGCCTGGGTTGGGATACCCCCCAGTGGATACCAGCAATTTGTTTTTACAGTAATAATTCCAATACCTTCATTGTTTTCATATGCAATTACTAAACTTTCAAATTCTTTTTGACCCATGACTTACATGGAATCAGCCAAACTCAGTGTTCCAAATCAACTCTTAACTGGCTGGACAGCCAAAGAACACAGTGTGCCTTTGGGTGCAGCCTTCTCCTTTCACCATGCATGGTTAGAAAGCTTTGTCACAGGCTGAAGAAAGGCACTCTTGTGTGTAAGGTGTTTCCTTAATTCATTTACTATTCTCTTGGCTGCTTTTTCTGACTTCCTGGTACTGATCTTAGTCTAGGTAGTTTGTTTCTGAGTCATCCACCTGAGGCCAAGTGGCAGTGGTATATCTTCTTTCTGTACACACACGCACACACACACACACACACACACACACACATGCAGGCACACAGGCAGCATTGAGAAATAAGAGTTCTAAGTCTTCTTTTAGGGGCATGAAGAAAGGATTTTGCACATTCCACTTCTGAGATTATGGATGGATTACAGGCCTGTGGGACACTTTCTTCCCAAAATGTGGGCCTTCCTTTCTTCATGATGGTGGTGTGAGGTTGGCATGAACAGCTATGTGTGAGGGATGACAGTATCAGAGTTAGTACCATCCCTACTAACCCAGGGCAATAGGTGTTGGTATGAGCAGACCCCTCTCCACAATGTCGTAATCCCTAAGAGGACTCTTTGTTTGGATCTTCCCAGAAGTGTTTGCCATCTGTCATTGTGTGTTGAAACACACCCATCAGTTTCTTTGTTCATTCATTCACTCATTCATTCATTCATCTAGCCAGCCAGCCAGCAACTGCTTATTGAGCTCTTATTACATGACAGAGGGGCACTAGGTAAATAAAAAACAAAAGGCCTCAGTCTTAGTTAAGCTTACGTTCTAGTAGGGTACACCAAAAAGAAACAAGATAAGTCAATAAAATATGCAGTACCTTTGCACCAGCACACGTGGTGCTTTGGGCCCCAGTGCCCAGCACCCTAAAGCAGGTACTTGCTATTATATATCCTTATTCAGTCACGATGTGTATCAAACTGCTTTCTACCCTACGGTGTGAGCATGTGAAAGCAGAGATTGAGTTAGGTTTGCTGTAGTTCTCTGACACTTATTTTAGTGCCAGACACATGGAAGGCACACAAAGTGGTAATAAAACTATAGTCAACCTTATGAAGAGGTTAGAAATGAAAGTCCCGTAGGCATCCAGCCATCACCAGTTTCCTGTGTGTCTTTCCTAGACTTAGTCACTAGTAAATGTAAAAATAAATGACACGTCTTTAAATGCCCTTTTCACCTTTTCTTTCAAGGGCTTCCTTATTTGTTTTCTTAACAGCTCTATTATTCCCTTTTAATGGTTGTACCATGACTTATTTAATGAGTTCCCCAGTGATGCTTATGTCGATGTTTGTAATCTTCTGTGATGCACACCTTGTACTGAATGACATTATTTACAGTTATTCACACAGATGCAAGACTTTCTGTATAGGACAGACTCCTAAAAGTGGTATTGCTAACTTAGAGCATTGACACTCAGGACTGATTTGTGAAGTAAGGGCAGGAAAATGAGGCCCAAGAGTTGACTAATGACCATGTGTAGCAGACAAGTTACCAGTCCCTGTGAGTGTTACACTCAGAGAGTTTATGGTATCTGATTTCACTTTTTTTGTTTCTGCACCAGGCTGGAGATAGTATGTTCAATCGTGCTAAACTTCTCAATATAGGCTTTCAAGAAGCCTTAAAGGACTATGACTACAACTGCTTTGTGTTCAGTGATGTGGACCTCATCCCGATGGATGATCATAATGCCTACAGGTGTTTTTCACAGCCACGACATATTTCTGTTGCAATGGACAAGTTTGGATTTAGGTAAGAGATGTTTGGTCAGAGTTTGTGGTAAATGTGTTGCCCCTTTCCATGTTGACTGGGAAATCCAGTTTCTCTGCCGTGGAGTGACTCTGAGTTCTGTGAGAAGGCCACCTCTGAGAAATGGCTGTTTTTACATCCAGAATCAGCTATTCTTTGAGAAGGAAAGAGGAAATCAGAAATTCCTGTGATCTCTGCACATCCATACAAGAAGAGGTTTTTTTTTTTTTGGTACCGGAGATCGAACTCGGGTCCTTGCGTTTGCGCAGCAGGCGTCGAAACCACTGAACTAAATCCCCGGCCCTGAACGGTTTTTAATGTTTGGGATGGCTCTTATCTTTAGACTCTAAACAGTTGCATGATTTTCTTACTTGCTCCTCTCACCTCCCCCATATAGTTTATAAAGCAAATTGGAATAATCCCTTCCACTCAGTTCTTGATGTTAGATTCCTCAGGAGATGTTCCTTTGGCACTTTAGGAAGGAACAAGGAACATGACTCTGGTTCCCAGCAGACCACAGGGTTCTGTTTAAACACAGAGCTCAAACTTTTCCACCAGTGTGCCCTTGGTGAAGAGGCCAATGACACCCATTCCCAGAGGTGAGGATATAATCCAAAGTATATTGACATATGAGTTCCGTGGCCTTCTAGTCCATTGTTTTCTCTTAAAATTAAATAAGATGGGAGTGTAGCTTAGTATTAAAGTGCTTGCCTAGCATGCATAAGGATTTGTGTTTGATCCTTAGCCTCACTCCTCAAAAAAACTTAAAAGTAAATAAGCATGCATTTTGTTCCATAATTTATCCGTGTTTGTATTAACATTAAAAAGTTTAAAATTATGACTCTCCATTGAATAACATAACCTTTTCCATCCATGCTTTAAATAAACTTGAAACTTCAGGAAGCTGTGCTATGAGGTATGCTGTGTGTTAAGTATTCCTGGTTTAGGCTGAGTACCCAGTGTATTTGGCCTGTTGTGTAGATACAGCTACTTTCTACCACTCATTTTCTCATTTTTTTTCTTCCTACCCTTCATTGCTAGGGGCTTGAGGGCTGTGAGATGAATACAGGATATAGGAGCTAAACTTGGTATCTTAAAAAGAGAAAATTTGAATGGAAAATCACATTTAGCCTCTTCAGAAATCTCAGCTCTTCCCTCCCTCCCTTTTTGTGTATCTTCTCTTTGAAATACAGAGATTTGTACCCTGACCCCTCTTTATTTCTCCTTTGTAGCATGAGGGTAAGCCAGGATGCGGCCTAAATGACCATTCAACTCTTTACCACAACACTGTGCTTGGTTTACAGAGAACCAGTCAGGTTTGGGGGACAGGACAGATACGTAAGAGAAAGCAGCAGACAGCAAAACCAGGTCTTGTCAACTTAGCATGTATTTCCACTGAAGTGCCTAAGAATCCATGTCTATAAAAAATTGATTATCAAAGTGCTTTATTGAAGGGGCTAGGAATTTAGCTCAGTGGTGCCACCGCCTGCCTCACAAGCACAAGATCTTGAGTCCAATCCTCAGTATCAAAAAACCCACAACTCTTTATTGGTCTAACCACCTCTAATTTAAAGCTTAACTTTAAAGGTATAGGCAGTAGCATGAGGTGTTACCAAGGGTGAGCCCTAAGCAATGTCAACTAATTACAAATGTACTACTTTACATCTATGAAAGCAGGCCCCCAAAGATCTTCATTTATGGATACTTGCAATCAAATTCCTGATACATTAAAATGATTGTGTCTTAATTTCCTGTGTCATGTATGACTTGACTGGCTTCTCCGTGAGTCTTAGCTAGAGTTTAATTTGTAGTGATGGGTTGTAGTTCCTTTGGAGTCCAGTGAGAGCCTAAGTGTGGTTTGGAACTGCACTTAGGGTTGACATAAGACCAAAGAAGGCATTGGAGAACCCATGGGAAGACCTTTGTATGGCCTTGGGGGCACATTCTAATTCTTGACATTTCCTACCAGTGCTTTTTCTGTGTCCCTCAAGAGTCTTCTGTTCATAGCCATTAAAATATTGAAATATAAGAAGGTATATGGAAGGATGAGAGCCCAGATGCTTGCTTCTTGGAAATATGTAAAAAAAAATATTTTCATCCTTATGCATTTTCCTAAGTCAGGATAAAGTAGAAATTTCAAAGGAAACTTTGTATGTGCAAATTTTGAGAATTATGCTTCAATTGTAAGGGTTAGTGTTCAAGCCAGTATATCCTTGGAAGAATGAAAGCTAGACTGATAAATAGGACAGGATGAGAAAGGGGGCTCAACAGAGTGGGCACTGGGAGACTAATGCAATCACAGGTTCAAGACCTCTGGATAAGGTCTTCTTTACAAGAGCAGGGCACATAGGAAGCAGATGGCTGAGCCACAGTGGAAGAACTGGGCTTATGCCCCCTCTTGTCACTGACTAGGTTTCTAAATAACCACAGAAACATCACTACATTCTTGGGAAGAGGCATGTATGTATGTATGTATTTGCAACACTGGGGATTCAACCCAAGGCCTTTGCTTTGGGCTACATCCCCAGCCCTTTAAAAATTTTTTTGAGATATGGTCTCTAAGTCACTAAATAGCCCAGGCTGAACTCAGTTCCTCTGCCTCAGCCTCCCAGAGCAGGCTGTGCACCTGGGATCACAGGTGTGCACCAGTACACCTGGATTTTGATATCTGTGTCTTTTCCCAGATAATCTGAACCTTGATATAAAAGCAAACAAAACAAAACAGCATCATAAGCCCCCATCAAAGGATTCCAGAGAATAAAAGCAGCGAACTTTATTTTGGGGATATCAAAACTTATTAACCATGGGTTCTCTGTGTCTGTTTTTTCCCCAGCCTACCTTATGTTCAGTATTTTGGAGGTGTCTCTGCTCTAAGTAAACAACAGTTTCTTGCCATCAATGGATTTCCTAATAATTATTGGGGCTGGGGCGGAGAAGATGATGACATTTTTAACAGGTAATAGTCACAGCTTAGAACTGTTTCTTTCCAGTCAGCCTTCACTGTCAGTTTTTGAATCAGTGCTTGGTTATTTATGGTGATTGACTCTCAGGAGGAATGCAGTTCCCACCCAGCCCAGACCCTCAGGAGTGTACTCCTGTAGGTCCTGTAGGTGCAGAGCAGTGTTTCTAGATACTGAGATTTTTGGATTAGTTTTGGAAAATGTAAAAGGGAAACCAAGTAAAGGGTTTACTTTGATTTGCCACATGCCATTTTGTACTAAAGAGTAAACCTACATCCCAGTAAAAATTATCTTAGTTGTATTTTCCTTTTGGTGTGAAATGTTTCCTTGGGCAGAATCCTAACTCTGTTCATAGGATATTTATCTTATTTTTATTTTGGAGTATATTTACCATACACTAAAGAAGATGTCTAATGAACTTTCATTGACACACTTGGTTTATAGCCATCTTGGTGTGGCCAGTCCTGCCCCTCCACATGCTAGGGCATTTGGAACACCTTCTGCTTGATCCTGCCTGGCAGTGGAACCTTCAGTTCTGCCATTTGCAGATCAGAAACACCTCTCTGGGGGCCAGTCTGAACTTCTGTGATGCCACAATATACCCAGATGCAGCCTTCCTGAATTAGCGTCCCATTAACAGAAAAGTGTCTGTCAGAGCAACACTCAAGATATTTGAGGTTACCATTGTATGAGAAGTTGACATAGATCCAAGTCTTCAATATAGGCCTTAAAGAAAACTTAACTATTAGGTTATTATCAGACTGCTTATCAAGCTTGCCATATATTGCACCCAGGGCACTGTGCCAAACAGGCCTCCTGAGGAGGACACTGGAGCCCTGAACACAGGGCCCAGACAGAAACAAACCCACTTGCACAGAGCCACAGCTCTTCAAGGACTCTGGACTGCTCTAGTAGTGTACAGGACTGATCAGATTCCACAGACCTAAAAGCTGAGGGTGGCCGGAGAGGGAGGGGGCATTGAGGACTGACATACAAAGGTTGTGGGACTAAAAGGATTGGTGGTGTGTCACGCAGCCTTCTCAAAGGTAAGTTTATTGTGCACCTCCTTAACTGTGTACCAGGCATAAGATCAGCACTTTGGGGAAGGCAAGGCCAGAAACTTTTAGGTCAGCCCAGATTGCCCAGTATTGCTTCTAACTTTGGTATTTGTGCTGTCAAAACTTTGATTTTGGTCCTCAGTCCTTTCCCTTGGGCCAACACAGAATCCTCTGCCCTATTCTGGCTGTCGCTGGTCTTGCTCTGTGCACTCCATTCTCAAACTGTGTACCAAAGACACTTCTCCATGGTCAAAGTCATTTGGGAAACACTGTACATTGTGTCCTTCTGACATTGGCATTGTTTCTTAGTGTACTCGGAGAAGGCTGTATGATTTAGCCTTTGTCTTTCTTTTCAGCTGCATCCCCTGCCACTTCCTACCCCGCACCCTTTTGTCAGCACCTGGAGTTTACATTGCTACACTCCCCTTACTCTCACCTCCTCTACCTTCGCATACACTGTCCTGGCTGCCCAAACTGTGCTGGCAGCCACCTGTTTGTCCTCACAACTTGGCTCTGCTTCTCTCTCTGTGCGGTCCTGACCCTTCCTTCCCCTTCAGTCTGGCTTTGAAGGCATCTGAGCATCCACACTAAGTTCTATGAGTATAGATATCCCCAGCTTGGCATATGCTAGTCAGCACCACAAACTGCAGAACCAGAAATGAAAAGACATGGAGTAGAAGTGTGAGTTTTAACTAATGTTGCTCTGGGCTGGGTCCCAGCATGATGCTGGAGTTTGAATGGAGTAAGGACAGCAAAGCAGACGGGTGGATGGGAGGACAGTCTTGTAACTTGGGCTGTCACACTGAAGCCTTATGGTAGCTCTGTGATGGTGACTTATCCCTTTACTCTTTGCAGATTAGTTTTTAAAGGCATGTCTATATCTCGCCCAAATGCTGTGGTTGGGAGGTGTCGCATGATCCGCCATTCAAGAGACAAGAAAAATGAACCCAATCCTCAGAGGTGTGTTTGTTCATGTTCCTTTTTCTTCACCCTTTAAAATGGGGCAGGCTGCAGGGCCAAGGCTGTGGAGAGGGCTCTGTGCCCCTATGAAAATGGAGGTGTTCAGTCTGTGAGCAGGGGCCAGGTGAGAAGGAGGGTGGTGGGAAAAGTACATTTTAGTCATTTCTTGTATTTCTCTTTTGACGGCTTTTCCTCCCCTTTTTTCCTTGCAGGTTTTCCCGAATTGCACACACAAAGGAGACAATGCACTCTGATGGATTGAACTCACTCACCTACCAGGTGTTGGACATAGAAAGATACCAATTATATACCAAAATCACAGTGGATGTTGGGACAACAAGCTAGCGTTTTGGTACAAATAAGAGACTGAAAATGGCCAGAGACCTCTGCTGTGTGTCTTTGTCAGTCTGTTGGGATGGTCCCTCTCATTTGTACAATCTGAATAATAAGTCCCCTCCCTCATCATTCGGACACCTTTCCAGATGAGCAGAAGGAGTGGAATATTTTGTCTCCAACTTGGCTTGGCATGTGACTTCTTAGCAGTACAAAGTGTTTATCAGTGTAGAAGCTGTCGGTCTTTGGGGGCTTCTTGACATGTTCACAGTGTCACCCAAAGCCTCAGAACTGTGCACAGCTCAAAATTGGTGACTGTGGGACTCAGTCCCACTGATGAAACTGCTAAATTGTGAAATGGGTAAGAATTTTGCTTTAAATTGTGATGTTTTTATTACTTCATGAAAAATTGGAGTCTGCTGCTGAAATTGGTTGGTATGATATCTTTTGGTTGTAAAGTTTTAACAGAAAAACACAAAATCTCAACAAGTTTCATATTACGTCCCCTCCCTCACCCTCTTTCAGTGGTATGCAATCACTGTGTGTTATGTGTGACTTTTCATAGCAAAAGAATTTTAAAACTTGAGCCTTGAACCTTTGTCCTGCTTATGTATGAATCTCAAGGCAACTTTAGCCATCAGAGCAAAGGCCCTGGGTATTTAATCTCACTTACAGTGCCTATCTTCAAGTTGTCTGATTTCTGAATGTAAAGTTTTTTTTTTAAAGAAGCAACTTGTAGTATTTTTAAAAACAAATCAAATTCTAATTATGGTCTAGCTTGATTTTGTGTTGATCCAAATTTGCATAGCTGTTTAGTGTTAAGTTGTGACAATTTATTTTTCTGGGCATGTTATGTAAACTTGAATTTCCTATGTATTTTTTATTGTGGAGTTTTAAATGTGGGAGAGGATTGAACATTTTTTAGGAGGAAAAAAAACGTGTCCTGTAATGGCCACAAATAGGCCTCTCAGGGGACTGGGGATTTAGCTCAGTGTTTCCAGCGCCTGCCGAGCAAGCAAGCGCAAGGTCCTGAGTTCAATCCCCAGTACCAAAAAAAAAAATGGGCCTCTTGATTTAGCTGGCAGGCCAGGTTTTATGAAGAGCAAAATCACCTTTGGATCTTTTGATGTGGGTAAGGCCTTCTGGTCAGCATTATCCTGCCAGACCTCTGGGGCAGAGACCTGAGAGCCAGGCTCAGCCTCCTGGGCAGAACTCTCCACCTCCCCCACCATCCCCAGGTGGGCCTCCCATGACTGACCCCATGAGGGCTTAGGTAGGCTGTGGGCTTGTAAATAACAGCAGTCGGTTGTTTACCACCCCCTAGCTCCTCCCCAGCTGGAGGGAACCTCTGTTCAGGCTGAGACTGCCTTCCCAGAGCCTCTGTGGCCACACTCCTTGGCTTACCCTGCATTACCAATTCTCCTTCCTTCCTGCCCTGCCTTTCTTCTTTCTTCCTCTCCCGTTTAGTTCCTTTGTCTCTTGCCTGTTCCCTAAAATTTGCCTGTGGCACTCAGGGTCAAACAGACTATTCATTCTCCAGCATGACTGTGCCTTTTAATTAGTGATCTAGAAAGTTCAGCTGTACCCACACCCCCAGCTCCCCCTGAGAACTCTGGTGCCTAAAGCCTCTCATCCCCCCTCAGGGTTTTAGCAGGTGCTCCCACCCCTGTGAAGCCCAGCCACAGGGGCCTTCACAAACCCACCTCTCCTCCCCTGGGATGTGTAGCAGCCTGGGATGAGATGGCAGGAGGCACTCCTACCACAAAATGCCTCTCCAAGATCCATCCTGGGCTTAGGTCCTAAGGTTCAGCTGCTTAATCCTAGGCTTGAGGCTTTTGCCCTGGCAGGCAGGACCCAAGCTACTGCCCTCCTGGGGACCAGCCCTGAGTGTAGAGGCTGAGCTGATACCTGGACCCTAATTCTACCTGTGCCTTTATCATTTTGAGCATCTTGAATATTGACCTGGTTCTTTTTTTTTTTATTTTCCAAAAGTCTTAGTATTGGTTAGACATTATCTCCCTCTGCAGAAGCAGCCAGGCCTATGCAGAGTATTCCTCCATCGGTTCCCCATGCCTTAAAGTGATGTTATTAAAACACATTGCACTGGGCCGGGGATTTAGCTCAGTGGTTCCGCCACCTGCCTTGCAAACGCAAGGACCCAAGTTCGATCCCTGGTACAAAAAAAACACAACACATTGCACTGACAGAGAGATTTGAGAAATGCAGAAGCCTTTCTGTTCCTAGATCCTGACTTTTCCAAAGTGCCTTAAAAGAAAGGAAACAAATGCCCTGAATGGTGACTTTTAAATTATTTCCTTCACTCTTAAAATTCTGCATTTTCTTGTTTCTTTCTTTCCTGTTGCGTTTTCGTTGATATGAGTATGTGGTTCATTCTCAGAACCAAGGGAAATTCTGCTTCACCTGTACCCCCTACTTGCTGACTTTCCAGGGCTGTCAGGGGATATCCCCAAGCCCAAGGACATTTTCCCAGCCCATGAAATGCTGTGGATCTGGTTTCCTCGCTGGAAATTCCAGGGCTGAGAATTCAGGGAGCATTTCCTTCTCCTAGGAGTTACTACCATGGAGTTGTCATATGCTGTGCTTTTCTCTGTGTTCACCCTGTTGCTGGTGACTCCATGTGAAGTGACCTTTGGGAAAGATCAAAGTTGGCACAGGAGAGTAAAGAAGATGCTGTACTGGTTTTTAGCCTGACCAGAGTCTCCGCTGACCACTGCCCTGGGTGTGGGGTGCCCCATACAACCAGGAAACAACTTTCATGTCCTCGAGACCTGTTGTGCTATGTATTTTTATTTCTTGAATATGCAAATATGTGTATTTTCTGTGTGGGGGGGACAATATCTGACCTTGATGTACAGAACAGACAATTGTATTTTTGCCTGTGAAATCCAGTAATATAACATGAATAAATGCCCCTATCTTTGTAACTGTGGGTGGCTTTGCTTCTGATTTTGGACTACTACAGAGCTGGGGCTGCCTGCTGGGAGGATCTGAGGAAAGCAAAGATCTGCCTCTCCTATGCCTATCTTGCTGGGGATATCATGGCTGTGGGGTTGGCTGGGGTACAAATGCCTCCCTGGAATCAGAAGTTGCCCCATCTTAGCCCTGTTTTCCTTATCTGTAAATGTGGATAGACACACATGGAGACTTTTTTAGGGCTTAAAAGAGATGATATATTTAAACCAATGACTGATCCTTCACAGGTCCTTACCACATGGAATCTAGTGTCATTTCAAAGTAGAATTTTCCCTACCAGTTTTTGGTCACATTTCCTATTTTCAACAAATGCCAAGATAGTTCAGTACAGATTTCAGAGTGTGTTTATGGTGTAACTTAAATGGCATTATCCAAAATAAGGTTTCCAGGAAAGTTAACCAAGGGCTCTAAAGGCCTTAGTTGTTACCTAAGTACTTGAGACAGTAAGTGTCTGGGGTACATTCTCCTTGGTGGCCCTAGTCAGGCACCAGCAACCTCTCCCATTCTGGTTGCGTTGAATTTGCACTCCTAAAGAAGTGGGCTAGAGGACACCAGTGTGTGGAATTGGCCGATCTGCAGCCCATACCAAGGGAGCTGTAGGCTCTGTTAGTATGAAGCTTGAATGTGAGGATTAGTTAGGAAACAGGAGCTGAGGGCACAGCCCCTCAGGGCCACCCCAGAGCCATCTGGCTGTCTCTGTCCATCATTGTGACTGCTATAGGGATCTCTGGTAAACCTAGGCTTGAGCAGGGGTGGCCCACATTCAGCTCTGACCTTTAAATAAGATACCTCTGGACCTTTGGACGTAATACTTTTCTTACAGATTCTGAAAAACCAGTGTTTTTTTCTTTCTTACACTAGCATTCTCATGACTTCATTTCTGATACTGGTGGGCACCAGCTGGGTTACTATAGTATAACTGACTTTCACATTGTCATACTTGGAGTGGGATCCCAGAGGCTAAGAGTTCAGCCATAAGACTGCCCCCATATCAAATACCAATCACAAACGGTAGTTTGTGACCTGTGCTTCTGACGCTATAGATTGGGGTTCCCACAACCCCCTCTTAGCATTCAATTAATTTACTAGGATGGCTCACAGAACTCAGGGAATAAATTTATACTTACTGGTTTATTATTACAGGGCATGACAGAGGATACCAATAAACAGCCAGATGAAGAGAGGCTTAGGGCCAGGCCTATGGAAGGGGAGAGAAGCCTCTGCTCTCTCCCAGTGTGCCTCAGGTGCCTCCCTGTGTTAGCTGTCTGGAAGCTCATCCCATCCCTGTCCTTTAGACACCACATAAGCATCTATATTCTGTCAGCATGGCTTGCTACATCATTGGCCATTGCTGATCCATGCAACCTGCAGCCCATCTCCTGCCTGGAACATGGTGGGTAGGGCTGAAAGTTCCAAACTGATAATCACAGCTTGTTCTTTCAGGTTACTAGCCCCCATCTAGTAGCCCATCAAGAGTCACCTCACTGGAACTAAAAATACTCCTGTCACACAGGAAATGCCAAAGAATTGAGAGCTCTGCATCAGGAACTAGGGTCAGAGACCAAATATTAGAATGAAAGATTTTCTTTACACCCCTGTTGCTCAGGAGATTGTGAAGGTTTTAGGAACCCTGTACCAGAAACTAGAGGCAAAGATCAAAAATATATTTATTAAATCAAAGTGTCACACAGAGCTTTGCACCCTGTAAGGTCTGGGTTAAAAGACCACAGTGGACCAGTGATGAATGTCATTATATTGTATACCTAAAATGTACCAATAAAATTAATTTAAAACTTTTAATCTTCAAATACCATTAAAAGAATGAAAACAAGTAAAAGAAAAAAAAAGACCATAGGGCCAGGGATTTAGCTCAGTGGTTCTGGTGCCTGCCTTGCAAGCGCAAAGTCTGGAGTTCGATCCCTGGTACCAAAAAACTCCCCCAAAACAAAAAAAAAAGACCACAGTGGAAAGTAAGTTCTCCCTTCTCTCTCCAAGGACATGTCCACACATATACATTCACACTAGCATGTACATGTTCCTATGACAAGCCAGAAGGCCTGAGTTCACATCTTGCTGCTGGCTCTTACCAGTTCTGTGACAGAAAGTGACTTCTCTGCCTCAGTTCCACGATCCGTGTAATAGGTATAATAACTATTTCTTATAGTTAAGAAAACAAGGAGAGCTGGCACAGTGGTGTACACCTGTAATCCCAGCACTTGGGAGCATGAGGAAGGAAGATTGAGATCTGAAGCTAGCTTGGATTACATAGCTAGATCATGGCCAACCTGGGGCTACATAGTGAGACCCTCCAAAAACAAAAAACTCACCATCAACAACAGCCAAAAAACAAAAACAAAACCCACCATCAACAACAACCAAAAAACCCCGAAAACATTGAGTTAATAATTACAAATTACTGGCAGGGAATTTAGCTCAGTGGCACCATGCCTTCCTTGCAAGCGCAAGGTCCTGAGTTCCATCCCTGGTTCCGGAAAAAAAAAAAATCACAAATTACGTTGAATATGCCTTGTTCATAAGAAGCATTATGTGTCGTAGCTACTGCATTTTAAAAAAGGCTCGTGAGCACTTGGGTTGACACATACATGGATTTCTATATATACATCACACAGATATATCCCCCAAGTGTTAGGGACCTTCCTTTTTCATCTTCTCAGGTGCATGTCTGTAACTTTGCTGTGGGAGTTGGGTGGGTGAACATCAGGGTAACTGTTCCTCCTCCAGAGATGCCCAGGACTTCACTAGGAATGATTTCTCCCACCTCACTTGAGAGAAGGTGTTTGGAATGGCGGCCTTGGGGTAGAGGGAGACTGACTCCCCTCACAAGCACACTTGATCATGGGTTCCAATGGACCAGGAAGGGAGGTACAGGGAGGAAGGGAGCCATGGACATTCTCCTGGGCTTGGTCATTTCCTTGAGAAATGCTGCCTGTGTCTTCCCCTTCACACAGGATTCAGAACCAAGTCTGAGCCAGGCAGAGCCCAATAACCATGAGGGTGGATTTGGTGGGCACCAGATTCCCCCATATGCTACCTCTTTCCCATGGGTGAATATGACCTGGGTGCCAAATCACTGACATACGGACATCTGGAGGCAGGGCTGTGGTGCCCTGGGAGGAAGGTGTCTGTAAGATATATAAGTGGAGCTTCCCTTGCAAGGAGAATTTGCTGCTCTTGACTGAGGCAAGCTGTGCATGGGGAGGGTGAGGGAGTGGGCAGGAAATGAGATGACCATATTTCTTGTTCCAATTTCTAGCACACACCTAGGCTCCCTTCCTCTTCGTTCTTCTAGGAAGTGGGAGTTCAGACATTCATAGGGGCTAATTTCTTAGAATCAGAATAGTTCTTACCCTGTTTGAAAGTAAATGAGGTTCATCTGGCTGAGCTGGTCATGCCAGATGAGCCTCATTTCCTTCTTTGGCAGAGAGTCTCCAGGCAGGGAATGGTGGCTGCTGCCTTCATCTAGGCTTCAGGACCTGTATCGAGGTGTGAGGCAGAGGAATCTGTGGAGCATGGTTGTTATGGGATGATAAGGTAATAGGCTGAGAATCAGAGGAACATCACACTCCAAGGACATCTGACCCTCTGCTGGGGATTTAGCTCAGTAGTTCTGCTGCCTGCCTCGCAAGCACAAGGTACTGAGTTCGATCTTCGGTACCAAAAAAAAAAAAAGATAAATACTGTAGAATATTATTTATGAGTTTCCTAAAGTGGTCAAATTCATGGACAGAAAGTAGAATGGTAGTTGCCATGGGCTGGGGAAGAGGAAAATAGGGACTTAGTGTTACATGAACATGAAGTTCTAATTGGGGGAGATGATGGAGGTAATGGTAGTACAATAAGAGGAATGCACTCAATGCCAGTGAACTATACGTTTTAAAAATGGTTACAATGATCAATTTTATGTTACATACATTTTATAGCAATTTTTAAAAATCAAATACAAAGGCTCCCTGAGGTCAAGGCTTGATGTCATCTGTTCTACTCTAGAGGTACCAGAGAGTGGTAGTCAGTCAGGATCTACCAAGAGATTTAAGGGAGGTGGGCTGGCCATTTGAGACACGCCACCTGAGGACTGATGTATCATAGGGATACAGCTTGGTTCTGAATCCAGCTAACACTCTTCCAGAGGGCTGACTTTGCAGTTGCTATATTTTCCCAAGACAAAAGACCTTTCCTACGGATTCCAGGCTGTGACAAAGACGTGATGTAGGTAATATCCCTTAGCTCCTTGTGGGACTTGGGCAGAGAAGGTGAGGCCTGGACTCAAGCAGGACCTTAGTAGAGCAAGATGGCACTTAATTCCCACAGTAGTTCCCCTTTCTTGTTGGCAGAAACTAAGGATTGGGCTGGAGGCTATTGAAAGGAAGAAATGATCAAGCTGGCCACAAATTATACCTGGGGATGAAAACATGGAGAGTCACCTAAACAGGTTGTATGAAGGTGGAGATGGAAAGCAAGGCTCCCTGGTAGCAGCAGGGACAGCCCGAGTTCTGCATCAGACCTGGTAGGGTAGACAGGACACTCTGGAGAGATGGGACTGTGACTGGAATTGGGAATGGATAAATAGAGAAATAAATCTTAAAAGTAGATCTATGCTCAAATCCCATTCAGCTTCTAGGACTTTAGTCTAAGAGAACAATCTACTCCCTGCTTCATACGTATGGACAGCAGCAGTTACCCCAGTGCTGCCTGTAACCCTAGAAAATGAGAAGTCACCATCAGCAGAGGATTGTGCTAAGTAAAACGAACAACATTCAAACAAGTATATGCAACCATTTAGCATTAAGTGGATCTGCATTTATTGATTGGAAAGAGGTGTAAGGGAAAAGAGCAATCTATAAAATGGCATTTTCATATATGGCAGGGAAGTTGATGAATAATTTAGCACAGAAATTACTCTATAATTATTTGTGGAAACAGATCCATGAGCAAAAATATGGGAATGATCTTTCCCTTCTCGGCACAGACTGGGGCCAGGTTCTTGTTTTGGGTGCCCCATGATGGGGTAACAACTTTCAGTGTTTCAGCAGCTGCCTAGAGGCTGTGGCCTTTGTGTAGAGTATTGGCCTCATTGATAGCAAGTGATGGGGTGGAGGATATAGCTCAGGAGAGCACTTGCCTAGCATGCTCAAGCCCCTGGGTTTGATCCCCTTCAGAGAAAGGGGTTGGGGGAGACCTGAGTTGCTCCCAGAGGGCTTCCTCCCATGAGAGAATGGTGGAGGAGGCTGAACAGGAGTTCAACAAGGGCTGGGGAGTGGAGTGGGGTTCTAGTAGTTTTCTCAGATTTAGAAAAAGTTATGACATTTATTGCCACTCTTTTCTGAGTTCAACTGAAGCCTCAGATTGTACCTGTTACCTTTGCATAATAGAAACATTAAAGAATAGAAAGGGCTGGGAGTAGAGTACTCTGCCCTGGTTCTGGAGGGGCAAGTTTGGCTGGAGTCACCTGACCAGGACCCTGTAAAGAAGCCTGGGAGGACGTGAAAGGGACCTCACTGCCAGTAGAGCTTTGGCTCTAGAATCCAGGAGCTCTGGACTCTTCCCAGGGAAGCCCTGCCATCTGGATTTTAACATAGATTTGAGCCTGGAGCTGCTAGAGACTCATTTCCGGGACAGATGTGAATGCTGGACAATTGGCCTGTGCTCCTGGACCTGTTCCCTGCCTGGGAAGCATATTCCAGGCCATGACTAGCATGAGTGCATCCTTCTATCCTTTAGTCCTTTTTGGTGGGGTGCCAAGGGCTGAGTGCCCAGCTCTGCCCCACCCACTCAGTTCCTTGAAGCCCAGCCAGCTGGAGCTCCCTTTGTTATACAGGGTGAGTCACTGGAGCTTATCCAGTCAGGGCCATTGGGCCATTAGAGGGGCCTTCAGAGTGTTCCCTGCCTGTGAAGGCATCCTGTTGCTGTGGCTGAAGCACCTTTGTTTTGTTGTTGTTCTTTCTCCCTCCCTTCCTTCCTTCCTGCCTTTCTTTTTCTTTCTCTCTCTTTCTTTTTCTTTTCTTCTTCTTCTTCTTTTTTTTGAGTCAAGGTCTCACTGCATATATGGTTCAGGATGACCTTGAACTCACTGTGTAGCCCAGGCTGGCCTTGAACTCAAAGTGATCTTCCTGCCTCAACCTCCTGAGTGCTGGGATTACAGGTGTGCACCAGCACATCCGGCCCAGCTGCAGCACCTTTGGACTTCCCTGATGACAGCAGCAAAAGGGATAAGCCAGCTCCAAGGTCCCAACTCTCTAGTTCCCAACTTTACTGAGGGCAAAGCTGGGACAGTGCAGGGGGACTCTGAACCCATGACAATTGTAATCTCTTGCCCTGGGCTTACCCCTTACCAGCACACTCAGAATTTTCCTACCTGTTCTGTTATTCATTACAAGAATCCCCAGCACTGGAAACTTAGGCTCAGGGAGGTCACATGATTTGCACAGGGTCACACAAGTTAGTATCTGACCTGGACCCCTAGAGACCTAGCCCAGGGATCTGGCCACTAAACCAGCTCCATCCAGCCTCACTATCCCTCTCTGTGGCATAGCATGGGTGCCAGAAGGAACAGAGGAAGCCCTGGATCCAGTTACATCCCCGTTTACAATCCAGCTACTTCTTTTGTGACAGGATCTCACTAAGTCACTAAATCGCCCAGACGGGGTTTGAATTTGTGATCCTCTGCCTTAGCCTCCCATAGTGCTGGGATTACAGGAGTGTGACACCACGCCCAGCTAGGTTTTGTTTTCCTTTTATAGTTTTAGCTCCTGTTCTGGGGGCATTAATGGTGCCTCTGCCAGGAAGACATATGGCTGAACTTATCCTGAGAAATGCAAGAAGGCAGTGGCGGTGGGAGGAGCGGGTCCCCTTGGCCTGAGGACCCATATGGACCTGGAGAGATGGAGCTTTCTGCCTCTGGAAGAATCTGTGAGCAACACCAGTGCCTGATTCACAGATAACACAGCTCCTTCATCCTCCTGGACCCATCCCTGCCTCTGGCCAACAGCTGGTGTTCTGGAGTCCTCAGCACAGCACCCACTTATGGCTGCAGGAACCAAGAGACAGGCAGCTCAACTGAGGCCTGGACCCCCTGTTCAGCTCTCCCTTAACCTCTGGACACACCTCCTTTCTTCTGAAATGAGGGCAGTTGCCACACTATTCCCCACCCTTTGTGTGTTCTCAACAATGGTAGCTTCCTAAGTGAAACCAGGGGCCATGGTTTGTTTTGATGATTCATGATTTTCAGACAGACTGAACCAAGAGCTCTAAAAAAACAGACCCATAGGTTTAATTTCATCAACTCCAGACCTCAGTAATGTGTGTCTCATGTGGTTCGCTCTCAATAGGTGCTTACCTAGCCACAAGGAGACTGTGGAATTGAGACAGAAGACCCGAATGATGAGGACAGGAGAAATCTCTCCTATGACCCATCTGTTTGTTGCGCAAGGATCTCAGACTCCAGCCCGGGCCATTCCTACCAGCTCGGGACACTCTGCCTGTAACTCTATGCTGTGTGTTTCTCCCAGGCCTTGGCCATGGCTGTTTGTATCTTTGGTTGATGGAGTTTAGCCTTGCTCATCCCCTGTGGCTGTGGACACTCTCTGTCTTGTACCTACTCTCTCTTGCAGATTCTCTGCCCACAACTTCCAGGCGACTGTTCAGGGATTTTCTTCACAGAAAACAAGGCTTGCCAAGACCTTCCCTGGCCTCTCTGCACCCCTAAGGCAAGGGCACACCCTAGCTCACTGCTAGAGATGCCCACTCTGGGAGGGTGCAGGCTGTAGAGGGAACCAAGGAAGCCCTGGACTCAGGTTAGTGAGTGACGA
Organism: Heterocephalus glaber; assembly: GCF_000247695.1. The sequence goes on along the minus strand of NW_004624736.1, from coordinate 37,840,555 downwards.
TGGTCAGATCGTCTCGGATTCTTGTCGAGAAACTGGGGGTGGGGGGTGGGGGTGGTGTTGTGAGGCACTTTCAGAGCTGCCAGCTTGTGATTCTAAGAAAACCCTTTGGTGCGTTTTTGATCTTTAGTCTTCCAGCCTCTGAGCCAGTTTAAAGTTGCTGCTAGAGGCATAAAATAGGACTCTCACCCTCCCTGAAGGCCTCAGGACCACAAACAAAGGTCTTCACTGCTAATCCAGGAAATCAAGGAGGGCAGGGACGATGAAGGGGCAGCTCCTAGCAGTTCCGAGAAGCCTCTAAGGGCATGGCACCAAGTCCAAAAGGAACTAGGCCTTTGCTGCAAGTTTTCCTGGAAGGGCCTCTTGCTTTCCCTTCCTCAGTCTGCCTCACTCCTAGACTGCAGCAGCCAAAACATAAAGTTCAGCTTCAAAGTGGGATATCAAACTGGTCCTGAGGGTCTCTGGTGGCCTGGCTTCTGCTTTCTCCCAAACATGGCCTGAGGCAGACCCCAAAGGGGACCTCAGAGCATCCATCTGTCACTGTGTTATAGGACTTCTCCAGTCCTGGGCACCTGAGCTGAAAGGTCAGCCTCCTGTCCAAGGCCCCCTGCCCAGAGGCAGCCAGGGGTTCACTTTTTTCCAAGGGGACTAGGAGCTGAGGTGCCAGCTGTACTTCAGGAGACAAGGTGACCTTCCAGGGCTTCAGTGCCCTAGGCTTCCCATGGCAGATGCTCCCAGCACTTTTGCTCACAAAGCACCTCTATAACTGTACATGCATGTGTGTGCGTGTGTGTGTGTGTGTGTGCTCACGTGTGTGTGCACTCACGATAGCTTTGGGAGATGACAAGGTAGATTCCAGAGTGTAAAGGATATGGACTCTAAAGCTAGACACATTTGGGTTCAAAGACCTGGCTTCACCACAGAATCACTGTAGGACTTTGGGCAAATTGCTTTTTTCTATACAGACGTCCAACTATGACAATGGAAATGGAAATGACTGTCCATCTTTCCCCACTGTTTTGCAGGGCCAGCTTCATCATAAAGCAAGTGTCCATACCCATAATAGGCTATTTTTGGACTTTATTTTAGTTCATTTTCAATCAATCAGTCAATCAATCAATCAATCAATCTATCTACTTATCTCTATCAATCATCTATCAAGCCAACTTTGTTCCACTACCATACCGTATTAAGTGTAGCTTCTTATTTTTTTTTTTGTTTATGAGTCTCTAGGCTCTTGTGATTCCATATGGACTTTATAATTAGCTTGCCAAGATTCACTAAAACAAAAAAAGCCAGACATGGTGACACATGCCTGTAGACCCAGCTACTCTGGAGGCTGAGGCAGGAGGATCACTTGAGCCCATGAGTTTGAGACTAGTCTGGGCAACATGGTGAGACACCTCTTCCCATCTAAAAAGAAAATCCACCAACATGCACCACCATAACCCTACTTGTTGACATTTTGACTGAAAAGACGGTGAGTCTATGGCTTACTAATCAGGAGACCTTATATCTTATTCTTTATTTTGGTGTTTGGCATTGAACCCAGGTCCTTGTACATGCTACACAGAAGCTCTACCACTGAGCTACATACACCCCTGGCCTGAGACTTGATATCTTTATAACACTGAGCCTATGTGTGAGACCCTGGCTTCAGTCCCTAGCACCAAATAAATAAGTAAAATATTAAGCCTTCAAACTGTAAACAAGATATAATCTTCTCTCTTTTGGTTTATAGCTTTTAAAATTTCTTCATAGGGGTTTTATACCAGTGACCATTTCTCACTTTTTGTTTGTCTAAAAAGGTCTTTATTTTACCTCTATTATTTTTAATTTGCCTTCATTCTCAACTTTGTAGAATGGAAAACTTTAATTTTAATGTGGTGGTGCTGAGGCAGAAAGATTGCCACATTTGAGTCCTATGTGAGACATTTTCTCAAAAACAAAAACAAACAAAAACTTCAAATGTACACAAAAGTTGAGAGACCAATATAATGAACTCTGTAGCCATCATTTTACCTTCAATAATTAACACCTGTCCAACTTGTTTTGCTCCACCCAATTCCTACCCGGTCCCAGATAATTTTGAAGCAAATTCCTGGCATCACAATATTTCATCTGAAAATATTTCATTGTCTAGCATTAAAAGATAAGTACTCTTTTAAAACACAAACAATAATTTTAAATAAAGAATTAAATTCCTTAATATCAAATAGTCCATGTTCAGATTTCTCCAATTGTTTCTTATGATTTTATTTCCAGGTTTTTTTTCAATGGTGGGGTCTAAACACCAGGGTATCCTGCATGCTAAACAAGCGCTCTACCACTGAGTTACAGCCCCAGCTCCTCTGTTTACAGGGGTTTTTTTTTTGTACTGGGGATTGAACTTGGGACCTTGCACTTGCTCGGCAGGCACCAGAACCACTGAGCTAAATCCCTGGCCTCTATTTACAGTTTTTAAAAATCAGAGTCCTATTCATGAAGGATATTTTTGCTGGGCGTAAAAGTTAAATTTTGTAGGGTTTTGTTTTGTTTTGTTTTGCAGTGCTGGGGATTGAATCTAGGGCCTCGCACATGGAAGGCAAGTGGTCTAGTTATTTTTCCTTCAGTACTTCAAAAACGTAACTCTACTGCCTCTGGCTTCTACTATTTTTGGTGAGAAGTCATGTATTTATTTTATTATTGCTTTTTAAAAAAAATGTAGTGCATCTTTTTCCCTCTGGCTGCTTTATAGAGTTTTTTCTTTGTCACTGGTTTTGAGCAGCTTTACTCTGATGTGGTCAAGTATACATGTCATTTTATTTAACCTATTAGTGTTTCTAGAACTAACTGAATCTGTGACTTGATACCTTTCCTCTGTTTTGGAAAGTTCTCAGCTGTTAACCCCTCAAGTTTTGCTTCAGTTCTAAAAAGTCATATACCTCATAATCAGTCATCCATTGACTAATATACCCCAAGGGGAAGCAGTCACAAACACCCATTTATTATCTCTTCCATGCTTTCAGGAAGATTTATTTTATATTTTTCAGTTGTCTTCACTGAGAGAACTGGGCCAAGTTGCAAAAAGTGAAATTCTACTTAACCTCTGAGCCTCAGTTTTCTCTAGATGAGGACCTGGGTGTGCCTGTTGGATTTGGCAACATGAATCATCAATGATCTTGACCTAAGAAAACTTTGTGGGATGGTAGATGCAAGTCATTTTGGAATAAAGCAGAATGAACAGGAAAGAGAATAGAAGTAGCATTTGAGAAGAATTCTTTCTGAAAGTTTTGGGATGAAGGGAAGCAGAAAAATGAGATGAGCTATGAAGTAGAATGATTTGGATCAGGGAAGAACTTTAAGACTGAAAGGCCCGGGCATTTAGCTCAGTGGTTCCGGCGCCTGCCTTGCAAGCACAAGGTCCTGAGTTTGATCCCCGGCACAAAAAAAAAAGAAAAAAAAAAAAGACTGAAAGATACTAGAGTATGTTTGTATGCTGATGAGAAGCCTGTGCTGATGAATAGATTTTCCACCTTCAAACAGGTATTTTTTCACAATTAATTAGTAAGTTAACTTTCTGTGTCTGCCTTGTAGTTTTAATTAGTGTGAGAAAGCCTATGGCCCCGGCTCTGGGCAGCTTTAGCTGGCTTTTCTTATCAAATTCCTGGCCACTTCCATTTCTTTCTATTTACACTCATACTATTCTTGGCTCTAGAAACCATTCCACACCCCAGTAATACTGACGATTGAACCCAGAGCCTTCGCACTGAGCTACATCCCCAGCTCTTTTATTTTTTGAGACTGAGTCTTGCTAAATTGCTAAGTAGTCCTGACTGGGTTGAATTTGAGATCCTCCTGCCTCAGTTTCCCAGAGTTCTAGGATGATAGGTGTGTTCCACCATGCCTGGCTTCTCCATCCTCTCTTACCTGATCAGATGCCCCTTATTAAATTTTCTGCCACATAGACTACTATACTACTTCTACAGGAAGCCACCAGAGCATTTTTATTACGTACCAAGTTGGGAGCTCTAAAATGGAAATTTAAACATGTCACTCTCCCACCTAGTAACACTCTTGGCCCTTTCATTTTCCTCTGGCTGAAGCCTTAGTTTCTAACCTGTCTCTCTAGTTTCACTTTTTCTCACCCTTGATCCCTTTCCCTAGCAGGCTGCTATATGGGGGAAGGCTGGGTTGTTCAGGAAAGAGACGATTGGGTTAGGGAAGGTGGTGGCAGAGGTATCAGAGCTTGTCTGCTCAGCTTGGGCCAGCTGTCCCAGGAGCACTCTGTTTCCCTTCACTGAGAATCCTGGGGCAGCATCTGAGCTTAATGTCAGTTTCAGATAGGAGCAGAGATTGTGGCCTGGTGAGGTAGGGCTGTGCTGCACCAAGGTCTTTGTTTCTAACTTAGGAGCAGCTTCAGGTTTCAGTCCTTTTTCTCAGAACTGTGGCTATGCCTTGTGGATGCCATAGTAGCCAAAGTCAACAAGAAAAACAATACCCTGAGGAAAATCTAATTCCCTTAAGTCACAGGACTGTGGTGTGTGCGTCAAAGTTTCCATGTCTGTCATATGATTATACATGGCTCAGTACATGAATTCTTATCCGTGTGTATGCATTCCCTGCTGTCCCTGCGTGTACCTCTCTGTGTTGTATAGTGGGGAGAGAAGAGGGAAGGGTCTGCATTGTGTCCTATATCAATTAATTTGTATATGTCTGCTGTGTTCTGTGCCTGAATTCCGTGTCTGGGTGTATCTGATATGTGTTGCCTTGCGAGATGCAGAGTGTGAAAGGCCTAGTGCCATGAACAGTAAAAAAAATTACCAATAATCAAGGAATATAGAAAAATAACAGTTGATTGACACGCTGCAAGAGAGCAATGGGAGAGTCCAAGAGAAGACTGAATCCTCAGGGTGAAAATGGAGTTTTCATGAGGGTCTGAGGGTGTGTAAAGGGTATGGGATGATCAACACAATGCCCAGGAAGGCATTCTTTAGGTCAGCTTGCTCTTGTGGATCTCACAGGAGGAGCTGTATTGTGTTAGAAGTTACATATTAAAGGAGCCAATTTGATGTGCTCCACTACTTTGGTCTTTCTAGAAGGCCCATAAGGTGTGAAATAAGGACAACTGTACGCATCAAGTCCAAGAAAAGGGGCACAGGCTACTGGAAAGAAATATGTGTGTTTCACATCAAAGGTGTGCTTATTACAGTATTTACTTTTATGTGTAGTTTAGCCTGCAAGAATGTTAGGATCGCTTAGTACGTGCTGGTTCAGAGAAGCCTGAGGGGCAAGAGGCTATGTTTACTGTAATTGTACTGTAATTGTAGATTAACTTGTTTTCTGCCTGTTCAGGCTCCACATTTATGTGTGTCTCTATGCTGCTATGTTTACATGTATTTACCCCAAAATTCCATGATTTCCTCCATTTCCCCTTCACTCCATTTCCATTCTCTTTTGTGGTCATGTCCTGAAGCTTGTCATTAGCAAGAAAATTTCCATCTCAGAAATCTCAAAATCCAATGTTTCAGGCTCTGAAATATGCTTCTATTTCTTCAGTTCTTTTACACACTGACTTTCACCAAACCTGTCTTCCACCTCATTGACACCTCCAGCCCTCCACAGCCCAACAGTCCTCTCCCTTCATGTCCTGCCTCCTTCTCCTCTTCCCCCTCCCCCTCCATGTCCCTCCCCCTCCTTCTCCTACCTCACCCTGCAAAACCCCAAATCCTCAGCACAATGCGGTTAAGCCTTGCTGAAGAAAGACACAGCTAGGTGGATCCATCCACCTAAAGTTTATCATCTGTATTCACAAATGATGGGAACTGAGTTCCCTATCCTAGTCACAGCTATTTCTTTTTCTAGCAGCACTATCTTTCTTCACCTCAAGTAATGTGATCTCAACACAAAGACTTTGCCTCATACCACCTCACAGGAAAAAAAAAAATGTGAGGTTAATGAGTGTGAACTTCCTCCATTTTCTGCCCCCTCCCACATCCAAATATGTCTGTAGTTGCTCCCTTTCTCACCTTCTTTCTTGTACCTTAGTGTCCCTTTTCACATCCAAGGCTAGATACTCCAGAAAGAATCCACCTTAGGGGGATACAGCTCAGGGGTAGCGTGCCCCATGGCCCTGGGTTTGATCCCCAACACTGGGAAAAATAGCTGAAAAGAATTCATCTCAGTTCTCTTCTATCAGTACTCTTTTTAAATCAGAAGTGATAGAAATCTCAACCCAAACCAGTGTAAGGAGACAAAAAGAGGTCCTTTACTAGCTCACACGACTAGGATGCTTAAAGTTTTACCCTTTTTATGAATAGCTAGATCATATGATGCCATATGGACAATGTCTCAATTCTGTTCCTCAGTTTCCTTATCTATACAATGGGATATTTTAGGAGCCCCTACCACATAACGTTTTTGTGAGGAAGAAAAGCAGTCAGAAACCCAGACAGTACTCTTGGTGGCTCTCATGTCTCTTTCGCAGTGTATAACTGTTATTCTTTTCTTGGCAGCCTGGCTTTCTCCATTTTCCTGTTATGTAACAGGAGTGACTGCCCATAACTCTTCATCATTTCATGCCAGTTATAACTAGACTATTTGGTTCCAATTATTTCTTTTTTTTTTTTTTAGGTACCGGGGATCGAACTTGGGACCTTGTGCTTTCGAGGCAGGCGGCAGAACCACTGAGCTAAATCCCCGGCCCTTCCAATTCTTAATATTCAGAAGAGATAATTCAATCATCTTACCTTGGTGGGTCAGTGCCTACTACTGGGCCATTCATATGTGGTGGGAAGAGAAATACCTGATAAAATCTGGCTTTTGCTGGCCCACCCCTGGAGATGGTTAGAACACCACAGAGAAAAAGCTTGCCAGAGACCCCCAAAACCGTCTGTTGCAATTAGAGAAATGGAGAATCTCTTGCTGTTCTATGGGCAGGAATAATATGGAAAATAAGGGTGGAATTTTCCACTTGATTGAGTTAAAGGAAGGCTGGGGATTTCAGGTATATAAGTTTAGAATTAATTCTGTGCCCTAGAGTCCCTGGAGTCTGTAGGAAAATAATCTGGGGAAGGAGGCCAGAGATGGCATTTAAAAGGACAACAACACTGGGAAATCCCTGTGGGGAATGTACAGGAGCTGCTGGGGCTCGTTGTGACCCAGCCCTATGGATTCTGTTTGCACAGATCCCCGATCAAAAGTGTACTGGCGGAAACCCTGACACCACAAGTGCTAACAAATCATAGTGTTGGGAATTGGCCTCTTATGTGAGCCCCAGCCTTGTGGCAGGAATCCTTTTGTGTAAATATAAAAGGTGCTAGCCACATATTCCTGTGTGGTTTTGTGTCACAGAGGCTAAATTGAGTGGGAGACATAGGGATTCTAGCAGTCCCGGCAAAGTGGAGGACCACAGGAAGGCCAGCCAGCCACCACCTAGGATAGTATAAGCCCATCTATGAGAGAAGCCTCTTACTAAAGAGAAGGGTAGGTCCTCACTCCCAAACTGACCAGTTTTAGGCTTTATTTTGACTTACAGCTGTCATTTCTCCTTGTGTTAATACATAATAGGATTTTGCCTTCTTTCTTTTTGTTTCCTTAAATTGTTTCATTGGTACATTTTAGGTATACAACACAATTACATTTCTCATTGGGAACTTGTACCTTTACATGATGCATCTTGGTTCTTATTTTTTCCCTTGGACTTTGCCTTCTTAATGGACAATAATAATAACAAGTTTTTATACAATGCTTACTATATGCCAAACCCTGTTCTAAGGGCTTTTTGTGTATTAACACATTTAGTCCTTTAAAATTTAGAGGTAGATACTCTTATTCATGTGAGATCAAGGCACAGAGAAGTTAAGCAGTTTCTCTGAAGTCACAGCTGGGAGGTGGGATAGCGGGTTTTCTATACCTTGTAATCTATAATTTTATCAACCGTCAATACTGTAGCCCTAGCTTCAGTGGGATGTATTGCTTAGGTTCTCCTGGAAGCAAGAAATAGTTTCTCTCAGGCAATTTCAAGGGAAAGAGGAGTTATTTAAGGATAGAAGTGGAGTTCAAGAGATGGAAAGCTGGGCACAGTGACATACTCCTGCAAATTCAAGCCCAGCCTGGGCAACTGAGTGAGACCTTATCTCAAAATAAATGAAAAGGGCTGGGCACATAGTTCAGTGATAGAATGCTCCAGGCCCTGGGTTCAACCAGATGTGCGGTGGAGTGGGGGGATAGGCCCCATGGGACAGCCAGACATTTAATTCAGGAACTTGAAAATGGAGGTTTTATGGGGCTCAGAAGTCACTCTAGCATCCTCATCAGCAAGGAGTAGTTCCAAGCTCCCACTCCACTGTGCCTCTTTTGACACCACTCACCATGTTTTGTGGGTCTGCTCCATGGTTCCTTTATAGTATACATACCCCCTTTCCTTCCCTCAGCTCAGTATTCTGTCTGTCTGTCTGTCTCTCTCAGCTAAAGCTCCCTTATGCTTCTTTCTTACTCATCTCGTGGCCTTGAGGTTCACTCTTCAGGATCTTTTCACATCTGCTCCTATGTGCCTTGATCTCCCCCACGTTTTCAAGATCATTCTGAGGTTCTGAGGCAGAGAGAAAAACTGAGCAGCTCCACTCATCATTTTGAGCCAGCACGGATCATAAGATGCTAGTCAGCCTACGGCCACATGCTCTTGGAGCTGGTACCCACTTCTAGTTTAACTGGTTAGGACAAGAGTGGGGATTGAAGTCATGGGTATAGCACATGGTCACCTATAGTTGTCCTTTTTAGCACTGTTACCAGTGAGGTAGCTTTCTTCTGTGATAGGCAAGTGTATCCAAGCATAATCTCCTCAGGTTATGTGCCCCAAACCAGTCCCATTTCCTCGCCTTTCTAGGAAGACTTCTTTCCCCTCTGCTTCCCCTAGTCCCATGGACCTGGGTATCTTCTACTTACTTGGCTATTCTAGAGAGGACAGCACCTGCAGCCGTTAATTTAGACACTGGTTAAAGAAGGAAGGGAAGGCACAGGAGTCAGTAGAAATGGGTTTTAGAAAGCTTCAGACTTGCTCATTGTGAGATCTGGGAGAAGTCTTTTATTTCCTCCTTTCTACTTTCTAGTATGCATGATCCTTTGGTGCCCCCTACCAGCCTTATAGAGTTGCCACACAGTGTCCCATTGGCTTCCTCTCCTCTTCCATGCCAGATGACCTGAGACTGTGGGTGGAAAGTGGTCTCTCCACAGCCCCAGGCCAACCACAGTCATTCCATTCCCCTTGCCAGTGATGGCTTCAGCTTTACAAAATACGTAGGCTGATGCCTTTGTCAGTGTATCAGCAGAAGTGGGAAGGCTTCTGGGAAAGCCCAGATAAAAATTGATCCATGAGGAGAAATTCCCCTTTTGACTTTGGGTCAGAGACACATTGCAATCTCTGACAGGAGCAGAAAGCATATTTTGTTCCAAGTTGTAACGGGTGGCTTTTGTCCATGTAAGTATACAAAAAAAGTTGAGGGTCCTTTGTCAAGAATTTCTGCCCTGGTGCAAGAAGTGAAGATTAAAAAGGAAGAGGTTCAGTTAAAAGATCTCTAAGTCATATCCTGTCACAAGCTGTCAGAATTGTGTTGCAATTTTTTTCTAGACTTTGCCTTATTATATTAGGTGAACTTGGTCCAGATCAATAGGCAGTAAAGCAAAACTTTCACCTCAATTTGACACTCAAATACTGACCCTGCCTTCTACTTCTACTTCTCTCAGCTCTCCTCCTTTAATAACCAGTTAAAACATCTGGAGGCTGGGTTTACAATAGTAGTTTTTCTGTGGCCGTCCTGCCCTCTGCTGGGGTAAGGACATGAACTGCAGATAAATGGACTTTTGAGAAGGCACTCTAGGCCATCATTTGCTAAAAATCCTGTGACCCAGCCTCCGAGTGTGGGGTGGGAAGACTCTTGGGGAATGCAGTTGTCTGGTTTAGAGGTTAGAAGTTATCTCAGCGTGTGTATGGCAGAGTGAGTATCTTTATATATGAATGGAGCGATATGAGACACTTCATTTTTCTAGTGTTAGAAACAAAATTTCCTAGACAAACTGATCTTTAGCAATCTTTAGCAAGTTTACCAACTTGCTGACAAGGGACCAGAAAGGGCACAAAAGCTTATGCTTTTGAGCATGGAAAGGGCACAAAAACTGGCAAATTACATAGTTGGAATACTTAGACAAACATCTGGTTTAGAGGAAGATCTCTCCTTCCTAACTAGATAAAGACTCTAATTTCAGGGCCGGGGATGTAGCTCAGCGGTAAAGCACCTGTTAGGCTACCTGGACTGTGAGATTGATCCTTGCCCTCAAAAAGATTGCAGTTTCAGTACACATGGTAATGTAAATGTCATAGTTCACTCTGTTAGGACAGAGAAAACACGGATGGGATGAGGAAGGCACAGGCATTGAGTGTTAATCGGAGGTTAACTCGATACATCTAACAAGCAAAAGATGAGGTTACATCGGCGGCTGCCAACAATAATGATAAAGTCTCATTTCTTAAGGATGGTGTCTAAGATCTGATTGATATGGAGGCATAAACCATAGGCACAGCAGCAAACAAGTTCTGACTTGAAACTTATTTAGCTAGGCCATGGATGTAGCTTAGCAGCACAGCACCTGCCTGCCTGGCAAGCGCAAGGTCCTGTGTTTGCTCTCTGGTACCAAAAAAAAAAAAAAAGAAACTTATTTGGCTGCTTGCAACCAGGAATTTTCTCAAGCAGCAAGCAATGCACACAGAATACAGTTCCTGACTCTCAACTCCCACAGTTTATGCCCTTTTTTTTTTCATCCCTTGTTTTCCTTTTGTTTAGAGGCCTTTTTCTAAAATTGAAATGACTAGAGATTCAGTTTTTCCACATGAATTAATTCTTCAGATAACTGACATTTGCACCTTTAAGTACTATGACTTTTCTTCATAGAGAAAAGGCTGGGGACTGAAGTCTCACACCTGCTAAGTACTCACTTTGTCACTGAGTTTTACTCCTAGTCCCTTATTCTTAATTTTTTCATTTTTCTTTGTATTAGTACATGTTTGTAACACATAATTATTGATTGTAGGGAGTTGGTACATGTACATAACACATCTTAATTGTATTTTCCTTTCCATTTCACCCTTCCCTTATTCCTAAATTTAAAAAGAATTTTATTTTGACATGCTTGTGAAGAAGAGTTCCAATGATGCAGAAAAATGGAGACTAAATATTAGTTTAAATCCCATCACCCAGATGATATTAGGTGAACAAATAACCCTTATGAATACATACAAGTGAGATTAGATGGATAGGTAGACAGATGAGTCAGGTATGCAATACTTTTTCTGAAAATCTTGAGGTCAGATATATTTTGGAATGTGAAATTTAATAGATAATATGCTATGTATGCGACACATTTTAAAATATCTCCCAAAGGGGCAGGGGAAAGGAAAGAAAAGAAAGGAAAAATGATGAGAAATGGAAAAAATGGAAATAAAGTCTTTGTAAGTAGGGAAGGGTGGAGGGCGTGAAGGGAGGGCTAGGAATGGGGAAAAAATAAGAACCAAGATGCATCATGTAAAGGTACAATTCTCAATGAGAAATGTAATTGTGTTGTATATCTACAATGTACCAATAAAAGAATTTAATACAAAAAAAAAAATCTCCCAAACCAGGTGTGGTGGCACATGCCTGTAATCCCAGCACTTGGGAGGCAGAGGCAGGAGGATTGCCATGTTTGAGGCCAGCCTGGGTTACATAGTGAGTTCAAGGCCAGACTGAAGTACAAAGTGAGTGATAAAGTGAGGCCCTGTCTCAAAAACAAAAAAAAATCTTCTGGCAGAGTGTAGAGTTATAGGCAAAATAGGTAGGTAATTTTAATTGAAGTTAAGAATAACTTGACAAATGGTGGTTGTGGTGGCACATACCTGTAATCCCAGCACTCCAGAGGCTGAGGCAGGAGGATTGCCACCCCAGCAATAATAATTTTCTATATGGTGTCATATGATGGGATAGTGAAGGAATATCTCAGAAATTGTCTGATTATCTCACCATATGTTGAAGTAAATATTTAGACTCTAAATTGAGATCTTTGAGACTATGTCCTTTAAGAGTTGATAGTAGAGCTGAACTTGTAGCTTGGTGGTATATTGTTTGTCTACCATATGGGAGGCCCTGACTGTTCTGTCCTCAATAACACACACACACACACAGTTGATGGGAAATAGATGATTTGAAAAAGGAACCAGAAGCCAGGCCTAGTGGTGCATTCCTGTAACCCCAGCACTCTGGGAGGCTGAGGCAGGAGGACTGCAAGTTCAATCCAAGCTGGGGCAATTTAGTAATTTAGTGAGACCCTGTCTCAAAATAAAAAATAAAAATAAGAAAAATGCCTGGGGATGTAGCTCAGGTCAGAGGCCCTGCATCATTCAATCTCCAGTTAAAAGAAAAGAAAAGAAAATGAAGCAGTTAAGACTACAGAACAAGGACTGGGGGGAAAAAAAAAGAAAGTTGTGTGGCAAGTATTTGGGGTCAGTTCAGGTAAGGTTGAAAGCTGACAGGAAATCCTCAAATAAATTATTTCAATACATAATTTTGCAACATAGATTTATCATTGTGCTGCCAATTTTGTTAGTTTTCTGAAACAATGTCTGTGTAGTTCAGTTCAGGCTGGACTCGAACTATCTGCGATCCTCCTGCCTCAGCCGGGACAACTTAGTGATTATTCATTAATATATCTGCATTTTCTTTGTTATTGCTAACTTTTATAATGTATGATTTAAAATCTACTGGATTCTCAAATCTCCTTTTACACATCTGCATTTTGGTTTATAGCTTTTCCAGTAATGATACTGCTGCAATGAAACCCTTTTCAACTAAATACTTGGTTGAAAATGCTACAAGTAATTTAGTTCTTTCCAAGAATTGAGTATGCAAATCCTAATTGATATTCTAATATAT
>NW_004624736.1:37745982-37827490 GCF_000247695.1 Heterocephalus glaber | reverse complement strand
GGATCGAACTCTGGTCCTTACGCTTGCGTAGCAGGCGGCGAAACCACCGACCTAAATCCCCGGGCCTGTTTGTTTGTTTTTTTTTGTATAGTTCAGGCTGGCCTCGAACTCATGGTGATCCTCCGGCCTCAATCTCCCAGGTGCTGGGATTATAGGGGTGCATCACCACGCTGGGCTGGGTCCCAAATATTTCACGATTGATTAAGCTATGTTTTGGCTTCAAAGTCTTTTTTTAAAAAATCAACTCTTCCTAGAAATACTGGGTAGTATTCCATTGGTTTCAACTGTATTTATTTCTCAATGAAGTACTGTATATTCAGCTCATCTTTAAATCTAGCTGGGCGTGGGGTAGCCTGAACTACATAGCGAGACCCTGTTTAAAAAAAAGAAATCTAATCAATTAATTGCATCAAACGAGAGCAAAATTTCCGAACCAGTACTTCCAATCAGAAATCTGTGACGACGAGTTTTCACTGAGCATGCGTGTAGGTATCACGTTTGATTAGGAGGTCGAGGCCCCGCCCCACGCACTCCACGCCCCTTATTTCTGTACGTTCTACTCCGGCGTCGGATTTCGGCCGGAAGTGATGTAGAGACCGCCGGAGGTGTCGTCGGTTCGTTCTGCGACTGGGGTTGATCGTGGTGTGGGGCCTGCGTCCGGAGATTTGCCGCTATGTCAATCGAAATCGAGTCTTCAGAGTGAGTCCAGTGATTGTAGATGTTTGCGGCGTGGCAGGGGCCGGGAAGTTAATGGTGTGGGAAGAGGATACTGAGGAGGAGGCATCCGAGGGTCTGGCAGTGGGGGGCCGTTACTTGCCCACAAAGAAACTTTTTGGATCTGACTGCCTCGGAGGTGGGCTTACGAGATAGTAGCGTGAAGCCCAGAGCCCCACACTAAGCGGCGTGGGGCTGGGGAAAGGCACACTTTGCGGACTTGACCCGTTGCTTTCCTCTGCCTAGTACTTCTTGCCTAGTATTGTCAGTAACTACTCCCTAGGCCCTTCCCACTAGCCTGTGTTGGTGTCTGGGGGCTCCTTTTCCTTATAGTCCCAGTGCCCTAGCACACCATAGAGGCTTAGTTACTGCTTTAGGAATAAATGAACGACTAGCTGTTTTATCAGGCCCATACTGGCGCCCAGTTAAAACCAAAACTGCGTCAGTGAATTCTGTGTGGCCCCAAAGGGTTGACAGAATCTGGAGATTGTGCCAGAAAAATGATGGTTGGAGGTAGTGAGGGAGAGGCAGGAAAATGGTGAATTACTGAAAAATGTCTTTAATGGGCTTTTCCGGGAGTACACCCTTCACCTCTCCTTGTTCTGAGTGTAAGGAAAAAGTCCTAAAGGCCTGCTGTGGGAGAAAGGGAAGTTTATTCATTCAGCAAATACTGAAATGTACTATGAGCCTTTCAAGATGTTGGGAATACAGTAGCGAAGAAAACAGACAGCTTTTCCCTTTTATATTTTTTTTTTCAGTACCAGGGATTGAACTCAGGACCTTGAGCTTGCGCTTTCGAGGCAGGTTCGGTGTCACTGAGCTATATCCCCAGCCATGTAGGATATATTTTTAAATTGGGAAATGCTAACAGTAGACAAAAATAATAAGTAAAATACTAAGTCTAACAGATGGTGGGAAGTGAGAAAAATAAAGCGAAGGATGATAATGAGTGGTGAAAGTTAAGATAACTAAGTCAAGGCAGGAGCTGGAAAGGACTTAATGCTTTTGGGGCCTGAATGATAGCTGTCAAGACTGTTCTCCCAGCCTTGACCCTGCCATAGTAGTAATGTTTGTTGCATGTTCTTATTATCAATAATAGATACTATGTACTAAGTATTTTCTATGCTAAGCGTGCTGTAGTGGCATAGTCAACTCTTTCCAATTCTCCAGATGGCATTTTTCTCAACAGAGGAGGAAACAGGAACAGAGATGTTAATTGACTTGCCTGAAGGTCACAGTAAGTGACTGAACTCCAATTCAAACTCTAAAGCTTTTAGCTCTTTATTACATTCTATTTGAAGCCAGTACATTTGTTTTCTTTAGTGGCAAATATGAGCTCTCTGGGGAGAGGGGGATCTCATTTGGGAAATGCAGAGCGGAAGTCAGTGGAACTGTGCTAATGAAAATAGTACCATACTAGAATATTGTAGGTCTAGGTCTCTGATAAAAGGGCCATGAAAGAAAAAGACTACTGCAGGTAGCAATACTCAATTTCTTTTTCTTTTCTTTTTTTTTTGTTACTGGGGATTGAACTCAAGACCTTATGCTTTTGAGGCACAATTTCCTTTTGGAAGTGTTTGCTTTTTTTTGAGGCAGGGTCTCAAAATATAGTCCAGGCTGGCCTCAAACTCACTCCTCCTGGGTGCGGGGATTACAGGCATGTACCACTATGCCTGGCTTTGCAGGAGCTTTTAAGAGGGCATTTGCTTTCTCATCAGGGATGTATCCACACTGACATTTAAAATCCTCATTTTTCCACTTATTATCTCTTTTATTTGTTCAAATCTTCATCTATAAATTGGAGATAATCTACCTCATAGGGTTGTTTTCAGTAAAAAAATAAAAGCAGATGTGATTTTTGCAAATGAGACATAGCTTTATTCTTCTTTTACGTGTAGCTCTGCTTGTGTTCAGCAAATTCCATTAAGAAAATACTAATTCACATTTTTTGTTGACATTTTAAAAAGACAAAATCATCTTTCAGTTATTGATGGTTTTATATCAGTGACTAGAATAGGTTTAAAACATTTCACTAAAGTATGCAATTTTATAGTCACAAGATTTCATAAGAAACTGGGTGGCTTAGGAGATAAAGAGTTACATTGGTACCATCTCCTTTTCTGACCATGAGACATTGGGCAAATGATTTCCCCACTGTGCACTCCAGTTCTCCTGTCTCTAGGATGGGGGTCTTTGGAACTTAGATTTTGTGATTTTTGGAACGTTTTACTCACATGATAAAGATATGGAAAGTAGCTGGGTGGGGTGGGTGGTAGTGCATGTTTGTAATCCCAGCACTTGGGAGGCTGAGGTAGGAGGATTACTGTACATTTAAAGCCAATTTGGGCTACATAATGAGGACATGGCTGGTTTGAACCACAGAGCAAGAGCCTGTCTTAAAAAAGAAATGGAAGGGGCCGGGGATTTAGCTCAGTGGTTTTGTCGCCTGCTACGCAAGCACAAGGACCTGAGTTCGATCCCCCAGTACCAAAAAAAAAAAAGAAATGGAAGGCCAGGGATTTAGGTCAGTGGTGCTGCACCTGCCTCTCAAGCGCAAGTTTCTGAGTTCGATCCCTGGTACCAAAAAAAAAAAAAAAAAAGAAGAAGAAGATAGTAGGAAAATGATTGAGTAGGAGAAATAAGCTGGGGTGGACTTTACTTTTGGCTTCTGGTAAATGAAGATTCTTGAGCAGAATGACTTGCTTTCTTTCAGTGTGATCCGTCTTATTATGCAGTACCTGAAGGAGAACAGTTTACATCGGGCATTGGCTACCTTACAGGAAGAAACTACTGTGTCTCTGAATACTGTGGACAGTATTGAAAGTTTTGTGGCTGACATTAATAGTGGCCATTGGGATACTGTTTTACAGGCTATACAATCACTGAAATTGCCAGACAAAACCCTTATTGATCTCTATGAACAGGTAAGAATGGTGGTAATGCTAGTAATCTCATGTTGGTTTATTGTTGGCTGGGCCCTGGACTGTTGCCTGCTCCTCTAAAGCATCAGTGAAGCACCATAGGACTATAATTGTCTGTAAAACTCACACCTGACACTATATTTTTTTTCTTTCCTAGAAAATCCAACATTTTCCCAAATTGAAGTGGTTTTTTTGCAGTGCTGGGGATTGAACTTGGGGAAATTATAAGTATAATGGTACCTCACTTTATTTGTGAACAATTTGGTTCCCAACCAGAAGCGTTTAGAAAAATTGTGTTTTTGTTTGCATACTCTACATTGGGTGATGACCACGACTGCGACCATCTTTCCCACATGAACAAAAATGTGGCTATCTTTTCCAGAATCTAGAATGAATTAAGTTGGTGAATTGAGAGAGCAGTGTATTTCTTAACTGATCTGATGTACTGTGATTCATTTCTGTCTTTAACCACCTGGAAGTAGTGCAGATCCCACAAGTACTGAGTCCTCTATGATTGCTTTTACTTCTGATACCAGCTTTGGTTTGGGCATGTGCAGGCTGCCCACACTTTTGATCAACTGGCTACATATTTGAGGGTCCCTTGATCCACTAAGATTTAATAATTTGCTGGAATGACTCACAGTTCAGAAAAGCTCTTTACTTAAGATTACAGTTTAATTATCAAGGATGTAGGTCAGAACCAGCTGAATGAAGAGACATGCAGGGCAGAGTGTGAGAGGGTCTTGAATATAAGCTGTGCTACTATCTTGAATTGGTGTGTATCACCCACCTGACAGTGTGTTCACCAACCAGGAAGTTCCATTGACATGTTTATTGGGATTTCATTAGGTAGGCGTGATTGATAATTCAATCTCCAGATCCAGTATTCACCTCCCTCCTTTCCCCTAAAGGTTGGGGTGGCTCAGAGCCTCCAACCTTCTAAGCATATATTTGGCCTTTCTGGTAACCAGTCCTTAACTTTAGCCATTGCCCTAGCACAAACTCAAGTGTGATTAAAGTGACTCAGACATATCTGTTACTGGCAAAATTCCAAAGTTTTAGAAGTTCCAAGCCAGGATCCTAGGACAGAGATCAAATTATCATTAAACAACATTGAGAAAAATGAAAAATAAACTTAAAATACGAATCAGTGAGAAAGGAATAACTATGGAGAGAGGAAAGAAGGGAGAGACAGACAGGCAGGGGCAAGGGGAGAATAGGTGGATTTTCTAGAAATTGAAGTATTGTTTGAAGTGAAAAAAAGGGAAATAAGTTTATTTCTTTATGACTCACATAAGTTCAGTAATTCCTCTACTCCTATTTTGGTACCTGGAGAAAGGTTTCTGTGGAGCCCATGGAAGTATTCTTGCCTTTAGTTTTCTTTAACATCTATATTCTGAACATGAGACCTGAGAGAAGGAGAGCTTGGTAGATAAAAGTGAAAGTTGGAGTTTGAAGAATTGAAGTTGTTACTTATAGTTACTTCAGTTGTTTACCTGGAATTGCTAGTGAAAAGGAAAAGGGGCATTTCCCAATGTTGGAAATCATTTTGGTTGGCCATATCTGTTAGAAGTGTTAATGAGATAGGAAGATTTATAAGACAATGCATTGGGACATCCATTTTCTTTCCATTGTCCAGGTTGTTTTGGAGTTGATTGAGCTCCGTGAATTGGGTGCTGCCAGGTCACTTCTGAGACAGACCGACCCCATGATCATGTTAAAACAAACACAACCAGAGCGGTATATTCATCTGGAGAACCTCCTGGCGAGGTCTTATTTTGATCCTCGTGAGGTATGACTGGTTACAAAAAGAAACGTGTTAACTGAAAATATGCAGTAATTAAAAAAAAATCATTTCATTGGACACTTTGTGATTTTGATTTAATTTTTGTTTTGTTTTTTTCCCCTGGTATTGGGGATAGAACTTAAGACCTTGTACTTGCATCACTGAGCTAAATCCCCAGCCCTGATTTGATTCAGTTTTTGAGAAGGATGCTTTTCTGTTTATATATGTTGGCTAAATTTTCATACATTAAAGAAAATAGTCTTGTCCAGTTTTCTGATTATACTGAGAGTCTTCTCCTGTACACACTCCTAATTTTGAGATTGTATGTTGGTTAGTAAAAAAGTGAAAAATTTTATTCTGATATTATTTCCACATTAGCCCAAGTACTTATTTGACCCTGAGGGGCTGACAGACTGCTAGTATGTTCACTGAGCATTTGTCTCAGTAACAATTTTTCCTAGCCATTTCTGTCTCCAGAAGTTTGTTCCTTTGAGTGATTATGTGTACTGGTAGAACATGGTAACTGATAGTCTTCTGTTTTTCTGAAACCTTATATTTTGTGTGTGTGTGTATTTCTTTCCCATCTAATCTTTCACTTGTCAGAATAAAGGGAAGAAGAATTTAATAGGCATTGGGTAATAGAAAGTTGATGTAAATTTAGAGACCATGAAAATGAAGGAAAGGAGTTTCGATTACTAGAACAGGATTTATGTTAGAGGTGATGAAATGCTTTGGGGCTGGGTGTCATTTGATTAAAAGACCTTTTTAAAGAATGTAAGAGAGTCCTTTGCTCCTGTAAATTTTTTCAAAAACTGAAAAGCATTTCTGTGGTTTACTTGGACTCTTCAGAAATAACTGTGGATTGGCTGACATCACTTCTCTCCTGCCTCATACTTTTGAGATGCAAATGGGTAGAAATGGAAAGCCATTTTTTAAAAAATAAATTGATTAGGTGTTAACAGCCTATTTAACTGGGTAGTTTCATGTTTTTCTTCTTGGAATGTTTTGCTTGTTTGTTTTAAATAAGCACACTTATTTCTTGTCATTGCTTCTTGGCAATAATGCTACCTCCTCTCCTTTTTTTAGGCATACCCAGATGGAAGTAGCAAAGAGAAAAGAAGAGCAGCAATTGCCCAGGCCTTAGCTGGGGAAGTCAGTGTAGTGCCTCCATCTCGTCTCATGGCATTGCTGGGACAGGTAATTAAATGTCTGTGGAACTGAAATTACCCTGAACTCTCAATACCATTTTCTGTGTGTATATAATCTTTCTGTCTGAGCTAAAGAAATCAGGCACCTTAAGAATGGGTTTACCTCTTGAGCTACTTGAACCAGCAGCTATCGCCATGCCACACTTCCTCTTTTCCTGGGAGAGGCAATGTTAGAATAGTGGTTAAGAACATGAGCTCTATCTGGGCATCATGGCATATGCCTATAATCTCAGCACTCAGGAGACACAGGCAGATGGCTGTGAGTTTTAGACTACAAAGTGAGACCCTATTGGGTTCATGACAGCAAACCTTGTTAGACAAATGAAGACCTGAGAGACAGAGAATATCTTTGTGGAGGGTCAGGGGACTCCACCGAAATGGAACCCTGAACTGACTCAGACTCCCAGAATGATTCAGGAACAACAGAGGGATAGTGTTCTGGTGAGTGCACATGTTTGCTTTAGGTATTGATGCAGGCAAGGAAGGAATGGTAACAGTTTGGCTGAATTTTATTGTGTGTAAAAAGGTTGAAAATGGAATCAGTATTCACAGGGCTATTATCTGTCTTAATTTGTTTAGGGAGACCAGTGTGAGCAAAGCAGCTAAGGCAATGATAAATAACCTGAAAAGTAGTTTTTTCCTGCTGTGCAATTGTATGTATCATTTTTGAATACGTGTCAGGGAGACATGTCCATATGAAAGGCCAAAAAAAGGGGACATGAGTGACATCTATTTGTCAAACTTTACTAGGTCTCAATCTTTGGAGATTAACCCCCAGCAGAGGGCCAGTGCATCCCCTCCGCACCATGAGGAGCATTGTACATTTTGGGCCTGAATCTTAGAGCAAAATCTTTGTGACAGGCATGCCAGTTTTGGTGCAAAAGTTCATGAGAGAGATGAGCCTTTATCAAAAGCAGAAAACAACCAAAGTATCAGCTGTTTTATTCCCTTTAGAAATGGGTCTAGGGAGTCTAGAATAGAGAACGGGAGATGGATAATAAAAAGAGGATGAAAGAAGATGAGAGGGGCAGAGATTTAGCTCAGTGGTGCCACCATCTGCCTTGCAAGTGCAAGGTCCTGAGTTTGATCCCCAGTACCAAAAAAAAGGACGAGAATTTGTCTGGACTAAGTTTTGTAGTTGTACGTAAAGTAAGAACAGAGCTGGTGCAATAGAAGGTTTGATATGGGTTGTCCCAATAGTTTATATAGAATATATAGCATATTTAGAATTGGAGACTAGATTTAAAGGTTCTTGAGGAAAAGTTTGTAAAGCAAGTATGATGGCATCTAATTCTTGGCCTTTTGAGTGGAAGAGAATCTGCCTCTAGTTAACTTTAGAGAACCTGACACTATATCTGCCTTTTTAGTGTGGTCGGAGCCATCAGTAAATATAGTATGCCCCTTTGGAATGGGGTTTAGAACAAACAAACTTAGAAAGGATGAAAGGAGTTATTGTTAAAAAGCGCAAGAGCTTATCAGTGGGCCAAGATCTAAGGATTTTTCTCGTAAAATTAGCTAGCGCACATTGTAGTGACACAGACTGTTGAAGCAAAGTTTTAAATTCCACATGAGGAATGGGAGGATAATAACCTGAGGATCATAGTTGGATAATTAACTCTCTTTCTACCCATGATGATAAGAGGAGCTGTGAGCTTAGCATAAAATGTGATGTTTTTATGGCCTCAATGGCGCAAAAAGATTTAAAAACTTAATTATCTCATATGTCCAGTAGGTAAGCAGGGAATGGAAAAAGAAATAGTTGAATAGGAAATTGTGGATCTATGTGATCCAGTTGACGCTGTTGAACTACTAGCTCAGCGACTTTGTTCTACTAGCTGTAACTATTTTTTAGCTTTTGGGGTTAAGGTATGAGAGGAGGACAAATTAGGATCACTCCAAAGAATATTAAATAGGTATGTCAGTTGGTGAGTAGGAATCTCTAAACTGGGATGGAGCCAATTAATATCACCTGGCATTTTTTTTTTGGGTTGGGGGATGGAGCCAATTAATATCACCTGGCATTTTTTGAAAATCATTTAAAATAGTCAATTGGTTTCTTCTAATAGAGGGCTTTTGGGGCATGATAGTAACCTCTTTTAAAATGTAACCCAACTAATTCTAGGGGGAGGTTTTTTGATTTTATCAGGTGTTATAATCAGCTGGAAACGTTGGACTTGTTTTAGCAGTTGATGATATGGCTTTAAAAGCTCTAGGGGGTTTGTAGTATTCAATAAGATATCATCTATGTAATGAAAAATAATTGCTTGAGGCTGCTGTTGTTTGATTGGTGTTAGTGCCTGAGCCACAAAAATTTGACTTATATTAGGACGATTAAGCATGGCCTGGGGCAGCATTTTCTAATGAAATCTCTGGGCAGGAGCTGATAGAAGGAAGATAGAAGGAAGGGTGAAAGCAAACCTTTCACAATCTTGAGGGGCCAAAGGAATGGTAAAGAAACAGTCTTTTAGATTGATCACTATCAATGGCCAACCTTGGGGAATCATACATGGGAAAGGGAGCCCAGGCTGTAAAGCCCCGATAGGTTGAATAACTGCATTGATCCAACAGAGGTCATGCGATAATCTCTATTTCCCTGACTTTTTTGATATGACAAAGTAGGGGAATTCCAAGGACTCTGGGAAGGTTTTATATGTCCCTGTTGTACTTGCTCCTGTACTAAGAGGTGAGCTTGATGTAATTTCTCTCCTTTTAGTGGCCACTGCTCAACCCAGACCGGCTCCTGTGTGAGCCAGGTGAGGGCAAGGGGAGTAATAGCAGTGGCACCTGTAAAAAGGTGGGTTATCTAATGAAAAAACCCACTGTTGTAATAGGTCTCTACCCCAAAGATATATAGGCATATCAGTGATACACGGTTGGATGAGCACTGTTTTAGCCTCTGGGCCAGTCACAGAAAGAATAGCACACCTTGGAGCATGAAAGGCTGGATTCCAATGCCTACCAACTCACAGCGGGTTCCAAGTTTGGTGATCATTGTCTTTTTGCAATAACAGCAACATCTGATCTGGTGTCTAGCAGCCCTAGGGAGCTTTTATTTATTTTTATTTTTATTTTTATTTATTTATTTATTTTTGGTACTGAGGATTGAACTGGGGTCCTTGCGCTTGCGCAGCAGGTGGCGAAACCACTGAGCTAAATCCCTGGCCAGGAAGCTTTTATTTTTAATCTGAATGGTCAAAGTAGGTCAAGAGGCTGTGATGGGGTGAGCCCAATAGACCCTTGGTCTCTGGTGTCAGCAAATCCCTGATCTCCCCTCGCCTTTTCTTTAGACAGAGGAACCCAATATAGCAAGAAGAGGAGTTGAGCAATTTTCATTTTAGAAGTAAAAATTTGGATCCCCTTTCCCTGCATTAATATCATAATTTCTTCCTGATAATCTGCATCTACAATTCCTGGAATCACCATTACCCCTCAAGCATTTAGTCTAGATTTCTCAAAATGTGTCCTATGGTTTCGGTTGGAAGGAGTCCAAAGACTTTCCTGGGACCTTTTGAGGGAATCTTTCCCTCTAAGAGCTTAACTTTTGTTGAACGCTATCTATCTATCTATCTATCTATCTATCTATCTATCTATCTATCTATCTATCTACCTACCTACCTACCTATCTACCTACCTGCCTGCCTGCCTACCTACCTACCTACCTACCTACCTATCTATCATCTGTCTTTTATTTTGTGAGCAAGTCTAATCTGGTGCTTCCCCAAGTGTTGGCCAGAAGGAAAGGATGATTGTTTTCCCATCTGATTGAAGGCCTTCACCCTCATTATTTGTGGGCTAGGCCCCATTGAGAGTTTATCCAAGAGAAAAGAGAGGGTTGTTGTCCTTTTCATATTTAGAATGGCATTGATTAGCCCAGTAGTTCCCTTTTTTACAGTGAGGGTGCTGGCAAAGGCCTGGGGCCTGAAAAGTGTTAATTGGCACAGCAGTTGAAGGTCCCTTTTTCCTGTCTGTAATCCCTTTTTTTTTTTTTTTTTTTTTAGTTCTTTTATTGGTACATTTTAGGTATACAATTCATTTACATTTACCATCGGGTGTTTGTACCTTTACATGATATATCTTGGTTCTTATTTTTTTTCCCCCAGTGCCTTTGCACCCTTCACCCCCTCCGCCCTTCCCTGTTTACATAGATTTCATTTCCATTTTTTTTTCTTTTCTCATAGAGTAATCCTTTTTAAGATGCTGAGTGTGCTGCTGGTCACCATGCTGACCAGCTGGAGCAAATGGGAACTGTCCTGGGGAAATTAGAACACATGTTCACTCTAGGTAGAATCCAAGCTCTCTTACTTACCAGCTGTCTGGTCTTGGCAAATGACTTTACTTTTTTGATCTCATTTAATTATTGTGGTGTTATGGTATTAAATGAGCTAATTCTCATGAAGCACCTTATATATTGCCTGACATCTTGTAAATAGGCACCTGCTGGTTGTTGGTGATTTTTTTTTATTAGTATTTTCAGCATTGGCATTATTATAAAGCTAGCTAGAAAAATGAATGTTTTATAAATAACACAGGGCACAAGTGAACAATAGGAGTGTAAATAGCCTTTTTGTACTAAATCAACATTTAGAAAGGACCATTTTGTGACAGGCTTATGGTGATATTTTTTTTTCTGTTTTTGGGTGGCATTGAGGTTTAAACCCAGGACCTCACAAGCTAGTGAAGTACTCTTCCACTGACTACATTCCCAGCCCTAGATTTGTAATGAGATTCAAAATAGGCTTTTTTCGTTTTTTAAAATGTTTAAATTGACACATAAAAATTGTACATATTTATGGGTTATTGTGTGGTGTTTTGGTACACGTGTACATTTGTGTAATGCTCAGAGCAGTATAATCATATCTGGAAGCATTTATTGTTGCTTGTAATGAAACTTGCAAAACATTTCTTCTAGGTTTTTTGAAATACACAGTACTGTCATTATAGTCACCATATTGTCCAGTAGAAGAGTGGAATTTATTTTCCTGTTTAATTGCTTTTTATTGAATTTACTCTTTTTTTTTTTTTTTTTTAACAGAGTAATGTGTATAGTTTAAATAATACTTCAGGACCCCTATTGGAAAATAGTGCTGCCATGTACTACTGCCCTTTTTCATCTTTGATTCTTCCACGATCATTTTCAATCTGACACCTCCAGAGCTGAATACTATATTATACTATAATTGCTTGATCTTTCTGTTCTTTTGGTAGGCATTGGCTATTTTCTTCATTGGGAGATTATATATCTCATACCTATGCTCCACAATATGCACACCTTAGATTTTCATTGTAATTATATCACTACTTTTGGTTAAATCGGTATTCAGTGTTTGCATAATTATCTTTACATAAATATTGTTCACATTAAAAACTAATTTTTTAACATAATTTTATGATGAATTATAATAATAATTGCCTTATTTTTAACTTTTGCCTAATTTTCAACTTTTGCCTAATTTTCTCTGCACATCTACTAATTCAGCCTGACTCTTCTTACCAGAATTTTAAAAAGTCCTTTTTCCTCCTTTCCTCATCCTCTTCTGGAGGGTCTATTTGTTGCTATCAGGATTAGTTTTCTTGGATTGGTGCATATTGCAGTTATTTTATTGGGGGTTCTTTGATCTTCACACTGGAAATTTTTGGCCTCTTGTGTTGGGTCATATTTTGTAGTTATCTGTTTTCTTTCTTTTATATTTTAGACCTTTATTTTGATAGAATAACAAGTCTAGTAACTTCTTAAGAAAGGGTGCATGGAAGTAATTTAATTTTTTTTATAATTTTTGAGATGAAGGTCTCGCTATGTTGTGCAGGCTAGTCTTGAACTTGTTGGCTCAAGTAATCCTCTTGTTTTAGCCTCCCAAGTAGCTGGGAAGAAGTAAATTTTTGAAATTTTATTCGGACCTGTAATTTCTCCTCTTCCTTTTTATCCAGTTTTTAATTGGTTGTTATATTTATTATTAAATTGTATTTATAATTAATTTTATTCAGCTTTTAAATGGTTAAATGTGAGGAGAGAGGCATTAGTTCTCAGTTGGCTTGTAGGTTTCTGGCTTGTGACCTGGTGAAGCACATTGGTTGGGGGTTGGTGGTGGACACTGGGGAATATACCCTTTTAAGTAAACTGTGACTCATCCATTAGATGACATGTTTTGCAACTGTTAAGTGATAATTATGGCAGAGTGTGATCTGATGATAGGTGAAAAAAACAAAATTTTAACATATAGACTGACTACTAATAGGGCAGTTAAGTACATTATATAAGGGGAGAAAAAAAATGAATGTAGGGTATAAAAAACAGTGGCTGTGTTTGAGTATTAGAACTATGGGAACTCTTGGTTTTCAAGTTTTATAAAAAAGAGCTATACCTATAAGGAAAATAGACTTGTGGGATAGACAGACTTCTTGGCTTTCAACTTGTATTCTTAGACACAGCCTGTGTTCTTTATGTTGTGTTTGGATGGGCAAAGTTGGCTGGCATCTGGAAGGCTCACTATTTCCTCTTTTTAAGCTTGGTTTTGTCTGAACAATCATGTCCAGATCTTAAAAACACCTGAGCAGGTTGATATACTTTTCTTTTTTCATAGGCACTGAAGTGGCAACAGCACCAGGGGTTGCTTCCTCCTGGTATGACCATAGATTTGTTTCGAGGCAAAGCTGCGGTCAAAGATGTGGAAGAAGAAAAGTTTCCTACACAGCTGAGCAGGCATATTAAGGTAAGATCCTTAGACACTCAGCCAGTTGGTAATCATTTGTTGGACTCCTCATGGGCTCAGCCTTGCCCTGTGACAGGAGCTTGGGTACTGGAGAGAAGAACTCCTTCTCTAGCTCTGACAAATCAGAGTTGCTATTGGCGTCCTTTGGAATACTGTTGTGGCCTACCAGCACAGCTCATATGTATGACCAGGTAGACATATATTTGACATCGGGCCTGTCATCTGTCATCCATTTGCTCTCAAGATGCCTACATTTGGAGGAATGGTTAACTCTTTGGTTAAACCTGGGGACTAACTGTAAACTTTCTGCATACTTGCATTTGTGTTTTGCCTGCTGTATGTTAGTCAAAATGCCAGGCATGAGTTATAAAGTAGGCTTATGTGATATTTAAAGAAGATGATTTTATCATCTTGTGACTTATTCCTTTTTTGGAGTGTGGAGATGCTGAGGGTTGAACCCAGGGCCTCATATATACCAGGCAAACACTCTACCATTGAACCACATCCCAGTCTTTATTTTTAAATTTTAATCTGAGACTTTTCTAGGAAAAAGAAAAAATAATTGCTGCAGTTTCCAGAATTACAAATATATTTGCTATTTTGGCACCTTGTATTACAGTGTCTCTGGATTTGTGCTCTAATTGAATCCACAAATTTTAAAATGTTTTATATTCCTCAAATTTTTACTTTAGTATTTTATTTTATTTTTTTGGTTTTTTTGAGACAGGGTCTCATTGTGCAGTTCAGGCTGGCCTTGAACTCATTATGTAGCCCAAACTAGGGCCAGGGATTTAGCTCAGGGCCAGGGATTTAACTCAGTGGTTCTGCCTCCTGCCTTGCTAGTGGAAGGACCCAAGTTTGATCCCTGGTACCAAAAGAAAGAAAAACCCCTAAAACTCACTGCTGTAGCCCAGGCTGGCCTGTACTTGTGGCAGTCCTCCCGCCTCAACCTTCCAGGTGCTGAGATTATAGGTATGCTCCACCATGTCTGGCTAGTTTAGCATTTTAGCTTCATCTTTCGTGGATTATATGTTCTAACTTGCATGCAGTATTTTGTTTTGGTACCAGGGATCAAACTCAGGACCTTGTGCTCGCACAGCAGGTGGCGGTGCCACTGAGCTAAATCCCTGGCCCTTGCATGTAGTATTTTTTGTTTGTTTGTTTGTTTGTTTTGGTACTGGGGATCGAACTCAGGTTCTTGCACTTGGGAAGCAGGTGGCAAAACCACTGAGCTAAATCCCCCGCCCATATGTAGTATTTTTGAGCATTGCCCTAATTTGGCTGAAACTTGCAGCTGAGTAGAAATCCATAATAATTATGCTACAAGGCTAAGCTTTTATGGTATAAACATTTTCCGTTTTTGGCATTGGAAGTGAAATCTACATTAGAACTTTTCTCTATTCTTCCATCTATAATTTTCTATAGTTTTCATATATTATTGGAAACATCATCAATGGTAAATGGTTGATCAGCTTTAATTAGTCCTCCTTGATTTGATCAGTTATGCATTATCATGTGATTAAATGAAGGTCATGAGACAGTGATGGAAAGTTTGTTTACAAAATAGTGTAGGAAAATATACATTTACTTTGAAAATACGATCCCTTCCATGCACAACAGGAACATATTAGGCCATCTTGAGCATGAAAGTCATGTTAATAATTGTAGCTGATTCTAGCAAAACCTTAGTCTGAGGTAGAAATAAAACTGATCAGAGAAATCATCACTAGCACCCTGTGTGCAGGTGTAGAAACACTCCTCTGATATATAGGCTGGCTCTGACTTCATGTAAGGGCAGGATTTCTCAAAAAATTACAGTGGGAATTATTTTAAGGACACTAGATAAAAATGCTTTTGTTTCATTTCATTTGAAACAGTTTGGTCAGAAATCTCATGTGGAGTGTGCACGATTTTCTCCAGATGGTCAATATCTGGTCACTGGGTCTGTTGATGGATTCATTGAAGTATGGAACTTTACTACTGGAAAAATCAGGAAGGTAAAGTATTTTAAATATATTAGCTTTCCCTTGGGAAGAATTACTGACTTTGAATTTCTTATCTGTGCCTTATTTGTAAGATTATTTGAGGAAGGATCTGTGTGTCTGAATATGCATTACTTTTGTAATTTAAAAACCCAAATAAACTGAATTTATTATTAACCAAGGGAACACCTTTATTTTTAAAATTTAAATCATTTTTATGATTCAGATTTATATGTGTGTTATTTTGAATGAGTAATAGTACAACATTAAAAATAGATGAAATCTATTCTGTTTGTGATGCAAAAATCAGGTTTACTTGGCCCATAAAATGTACAACTTATCACCATAAACAGATGATTAATTACCTCTTCCTCTTTATTTGTACTGCCGGCCTTAGAAAATCTCAGTTTAGAAGAAAGCAGAAGTGTTTTTTTTTTTTGGTACCGGGGATCGAACTCAGGACCTTGCGCTTGTGAGGCAGGTGGCGGAACCACTGAGCTAAATCCCTGGCCCTGGAAGTATTTCTTGATATTTCTTATAAATTTACTGTGTCTAGGGCCGGGGATTTAGCTCAGTGGCACTGCACCTGCCTTGCAAGGGCAAGGTCCTGAGTTCGATCACCAGTACCAAAAAAACAAAATAAATTTACTGTGTCTACATGTTGTCTGATGTTCAGACTTAAATAATTGTAACTTTATAATGTGTCCCAAAATATGGAAATGGATCGTTCTCCTCTTTATATTTGAGATTTGAAAAATAATGTCTCATCCTTTGTTTTTTAAAAGGGATTCTAGAATAATTTTGTGACATTTCTTGTTGATTCACTGGTATTATAAATATAGTAGTATTAAGGATATACTTTGAAGTATTTATTGGCATATCACATCATCAAATCTAAGTCTGTGCCTTATTCTCTACATATGCAGATCATGTTCCCTAATTGTTTTCTTTTTTTTTTGGTACCGGGGATTGAACTCGGGTCCTTGGGCCTGCGCAGCAGGTGGTGAAACCACTGAGCTAAATCCCCGGCCCAATACCTAATTGTTTTCTTTTGGTTTTTTGAGACAGGATCTCACTCTACAGTTCAGGTGGACTTGAACTTGCTCTGTAGCTCAGGCTGGCCTTGAGCTTGTGGTGATCTCCCTGCCTCAGCCTCCCATGTGCCAAAATGCCTGACTATCAGATTTTATTTATGAGAAGTATTTTTTGAATATGTTACTGATTTTTCCTTTTCTTTGGTACCGGGTCTTGAACTTGGGACCTTTTGCTTGCAAGGCAGGCAGCAGAACCACTGAGCTAAATCCCCGGCCTTGTTACTGATTTTTAAAGAAGATATTGGTAATATTTTATAGAGATGGATATATAAGTGCTTGGTAGGGTATGAATATTTCTAGGTGCTTATATAATCCTTTCTTTGCAATGATATGTGAGGAAGATTTTCCTTTGTAAAACAAAATACTGGCATAGATTGAGAGATTGGAACATCGATTATCTCTTTTCAAGGTTGACATTAGAAGTGTTTTCAAAAAATAATAGAACTTCAAACTTCTAATTAAATGTATTTTTAAAATGAAATAATTGTTTCCCTAAAAATTCATCATATTCACGTCATAGGTATGTTGTTGCACTTTTGATTCTATTAATAACAGAACATTTAAAAAAAAACATTTTTTCTATTTTAACTTCTAGTAAGTTAAAAATTTTTTCATACACAAATTTAAACAAGAGATCTTTTGGTTTCTCCGTAGTTATTGAGTATGTAAAGATCTTGAGAGAAAGATTTGAGAGGTATTTCTTTTTTTTTTGAGAGCTATTTCTATATAATATGTGCTGTGATTGGGAGTCACTTAGCTTTATTGTGCTGGCATAGTTTTAGTGAGTAGTAAAACTGAGAAACACTATAATTTTTTCCAGTTGAACTTTTCTGGCAGGATAGGTGTTCTTGTCATGGTTCTGAAATGTAATAGCTTAAACTCTTCCACTTCAGTGCTTATATCACTTGTTTGTCTTTCTGGCCTTGTAACACCCCACATGAATTTTGGTTTCATGTGACAGTACAGTGGAGACTGACAATATCTTTAACTTATTTCTGATCCTGAAAAATTCATGTAAAGTGTTTCCATTCAGTCGTGTGCGTGTTTGTTTCATGGTATGCATATGCCTGCTTTATCTAGTTGTTGATCCTTTTTGATTTTTTAAGATTAGAGGCCTTTGGGGCTGGGGATTTAGCTCAGTGGTTTCACTGCCTGCTGTGCAAGCGCAAGGACCCGAGTTTGATCCCTGGTACCAAAAAAAAAAAGATTAGAGGCCTTTAAGAAATAATAAATAGAAATTAAGATTTAGAAAATAGATTTATGCCAAGATCAAGTAATTGCCTGATATATTCTTTGTTGATTTAGGTTTCTCATGGTTATCCATCCTTATCTTTGATAAAAGAACTTCACTTATTAAAAAAAAAAGAAATCTATTCTATGGATAGATTCAAAAAACATTTAAAAATAAATTATTCAAGTAGAGTTTTACTCCCACCCATGTCCTTTAGCTAGTTAGTTCCCTTCTGTGGACCAGCCAGGGTTACGAGTTTATGTAATTTTCCTGTAATATTCTGTATGTATGCAAGCAGATACTGATTGTATAACCTTTCCAATTTTGTTTTTTTTTGGTACGTGGGATCGAACTCAGGACCTTGTGCTTGCAAGGCAGGTGGCGGCACCACTGAGCTAAATCTCTGGCCCTTTCCAATTTTTTAAACACAGGTGGTACTTTTATAGTATATCTTGGAGATAATTGTTGTATTACATTTCATTGCAGGAATTGAACTATGATCTGTTTAACCTGTCACTTTAAGATTGTTTCCAGTCTAACCTGATTGTAGTATTAATTGTATCTTTCATGTTGAAGAACTTTTTGTATGTAAAAATCCATCCATATTTCCTAATCTGTGAAATCTCTTAATATCCTTTACCTGTTTTTCTACTGGACTGTTTATTTGTAGAAACACTGTATATTTTGAGGAAATCAAAGTGTATATAGCAAATATTTTTCAATTTTGGCTTTGGTTTTGCTTATGGTTTTATTTTACAGACTTAAAATTCTTTTTGTATCAAATTTATTCCTTTTTCCTTTTACAGTTTCTTCTATAACTTTTATGTTTTGTCTTACATTTAGTATTTTTTTCCGGATACAGCTGTTTATATTATAGAACTTTATGTACAAAATCATTTGATTTCAAATAAGCATTTAATGTAAAAGCATGTTTTTTAAACTGAATTTTTTTACATAGTTTTTGATCTATATGAGGTTTAAGAGGATAAAGTTGTTATAGATTCAGCTTAGTTCTTTTTCAAAATAGCTATTGACTTTCATCAATTGATTTAAAATATAACCTTTATCTTAGAGTACTAAATTCCACTAAGGAATATGGAATGATTTATAAATGATTTTTACTTTCTACTTAATGTATTTCTGTGTAGTTTCCTTTTTTGAACCATGAAGCAGTGTTACTTTATAACTAGGAAAAAATAATGGATACTTTCATTTGAACAGTAATGGGTGATCAAAGAAGTATTGCAAGTAAATAGTTAATGATTTTAAGAAACATAACTGACACTTTGAAGAAAAATATTACTTTACTTTTTTAATATCATTTCCAAAAATAAGTGAATTCAGGTTTATTAAAGATGGAAAGTATGAAACTGTAGAGAAACTTTGCCTTGAAAAGATCAGTAAGTAAAAGAGCTAGGGCATTACCTTGATCTGTTTGTTTATTTGTTTATTTATTTATTTATGTATGGTACCTGGGATCAAACTTGGGACCTTGCATTTGAGAGGCAGGTGGCGGCACCACTGAGCTAAATCTCTGGCCCTGGTCTGTTTGTTTATGGAGGTACTGGGGATTGAACCCAGGGACTTTGCACTGAGGTGCATTTCCACCCCTTATTAATTTAATTTAATTTTGAGACAGGATCTTGCTAAGTTACTAGATTGCTCACGCAGGGCTTAAATTTGAGATCCTTTTGCCTCAGCCTTCCAGAGTCTTGCAATTACAGGAATGTGCCACCAAACGCAGCTTAGCTTATGTTGTCATTGTTGAACAATATTAGTTTGCAGTGTTTAAAATTATTTATTTGTAGCAGTATCAATTATTCATTAAGAACATGTGCACACAGCACTACTTTGGAGGTTTAGAGTAGGGATATTACATGATCCTGCATTTAGTGAGTTTCTAGAGACCTGGGGCCACCTGAGCCTTGACTGTTGTTATTTTGGTAACTGCTGTCATTTTCTTTAGGATCTTAAGTACCAGGCCCAGGATAACTTCATGATGATGGATGATGCTGTTCTCTGCATGTGTTTCAGCAGAGATACAGAAATGTTAGCAACTGGTGCCCAAGATGGAAAAATCAAGGTATGGATTAATGACATGAGCCCTTGTATGTAGACATTTTAAGTCTACAATGGGCAGTGTCTTATACATCATATTCAGCATAATAATAGCTATTATTTATTAAGCATCAACTTTTTGCTATTCACTTTGTTTTTCTGTATTTAATCCTGATAATAACTGACTGTAATAGTTCATTGACATGCTTAAGGTCACAGCAGTTGGTGAGTGATAAATCTGGAACTTCAGAACTGCTCATGGCTTCTGTTCTACCACTGGCTCACTATGTATGATGTATTGTACTGTGATTTTTTTTTTTTTTTTTTTGGGTACCAGGGATAGAACTCAGGTCCTGGCGCTTGCGCAGCAGGCGGCGAAACCACTGAGCTAAATCCCCGACCCTGATTTTTTTTTTTAAGGGAAAGTGTGTAGCCAATTAGATGTGGTTTGTATTTAAGTGCTGGTAATACATCCGGGGCTAGATAAAATACCGAAATGGTCTCTGCTAAATGAACTTAGTGTCTAAATTTTTGTTTTAATAATTTACAAGGAAAGAGTTTTCAGTTTCAGAGGATTCAGTTATCATTGTACTATGTGAACTAAACATATCATATTCAGCTATTAGCATGCATTTTTAATGCTGTTTTGGTACATCAGTGAGCATTGCATCTTACTTGGCTCTGTGGACTGTAGTGGAACACTGTATTTACAAGGTTTTTTTTAATCAATTTTTAAAATAAAGGTCTGGAAAATTCAGAGTGGACAGTGTTTAAGGAGATTTGAAAGGGCACACAGTAAAGGTGTCACCTGTCTGAGCTTTTCTAAGGACAGCAGTCAGATCCTTAGTGCTTCCTTTGACCAGACAATTAGGTAAGTAAGACTTGCACAGCTACCCTCACTTGGGTTTGATATAATGAGGCCCCAGAGGGAGGAGGCACTAGTAATTGTTTATGTCTTCACTAGGATGAGGTTTTATGGAGAGAGAGGATAAATGAAACCTTATGTCCCCAAAGTACAGCAAACAGTACTATTCTTTGGTCTATTTGAGTCTTTCCCCAGAAGAGAGGTTCAAAAGGGAGCAAGCAGTGATTCATGTTTCCCAAAGTATGGTCTGTGGCACCACCTGTATCATAATCACTTTAAAGGACCCAGGCCTATACAAGTAAGATTCCTGGGACCCAGCTGAGACCCACTGATTCTAAATCTCTTGTTTACCAGTGTTTTAGAGGTCCAACACTGAGAAGCTTGTATCGGTGACAGTTTTCTGCAAACTCTTTCTGTGCAGTTTTTTTGGTTTTGTTTTATTATTTGACCTAGTTAAAATTATATCTCATATAAAATTGCATAGCCTTTTTTCTTCATTTAATGTTATCATTTGAGCTTCTAATTTTAGTATATGTGCTGCTGAAGCGAGCACATCATTTGAGCTTCTAAGATTTACCCTAAATACATTTAACACTTGGCCTCAACCATAAAATTTTGACTATTAATTGTTCATTTGCTTTTATTTGTGATAGAATTCATGGTTTAAAATCTGGGAAAACCCTGAAGGAATTTCGTGGTCATTCCTCCTTTGTTAATGAAGCAACATTTACACAAGATGGACATTATATTATTAGTGCATCCTCTGATGGCACTGTAAAGGTCAAGTATTTTCTGGTGGTTCATTTGTGATGTTTGTTTTGTCTTTGTCCTTTGAGGAGACTGCAGTAGTGATGATGGTGATGATTATGATGGAATAAACCCTTTTGCTAATGAGGTGTATCTGAGACAAGATTAATATTCTGTGGGTAATCTCTGTTGACTTGAGGACCCCAAATGTTAAACCTATATAATCCAAACAAAGTTCATGATGTGTAGAAAAAGAGAAAATGTGCACAGTCCCAAACGTACATGATCCCCTGTTGACAAATACAGTGGTTAAATCATACCTTACCATAAATATGGCCTACTAACAGTCAACTCCACAAAAGGCTCAGTGGCCAAATATATTTTTTTGTTTCATGGCCTTACCCCACCCTGGCCCCCAAATTTAGGGCCTTCGTAGGAACATTTAGAGAGGAATAGGGGAGTTACAGAGTACAACTTAAGCCCTTTCTTGATTGCTTACTTGCTCTCAGCTCTCAACTGAAAGTAATGGATCGTCAGTATCTTAAAGGATTTAATTATTTAAAGAGAGGAGCTCATTTCCTGGAAAAGATAGGGAAAACCCAGGTAGAATATTGCTAGAGATCTTTGATCTCTAACATTAACATTCTGGACCTGCTACTTTTAAATTGTCTTATATAAGTGATGATTTGTGGTAGATGATTTAGACACTGACATAAAAGTCAGAGTACCCTCTGAAATTGTTCTTGGTTGGAGAATGAGCCAGAAACATGAAAGCAAGGAATGTACTCTCCCTTGGGGTGAGTGGGAAAACACATAGAGCTCTTACTACTTTAATAAAGGGGTTTGCTCTCTGTGTACACATGTGGGTCTCACACATTATAAATTCCATTGGGAGGTGGGTTGTGTAGGCCTCTTTGTGTTCTTTCCCCTTAGTTTTGCAGTAAGTGGGATAAAGCATCTCATTACCTTTTGCACAGAAAATACCTTAGAACTCTTGATCCCTGAAATGTTCATTTTTCAGAGATGTTTCATTTTGCAGAGAGAAGATTAGGGCAGGTGATGGCTTCTACACTGGGGAAACTAATAGGGCAACTATTTCCTTCTGCTTATGGATATTTATTAAACATCTGTGTTGTGCCAAGCTCTGTGTGAGACAGAGTGTGCCTCAGAAGTTTTTATGCCTCATTAGATGAGTAGTGTTTGATCCATCTCTTCTCTAAGCATAACTCAGATTTCTGGGCTAATTTAAACCCTTCAGTTCATCAGAGCCCAGAAGGACAATGTAAAAACTGGGAGAATTCATACAAGTGGCTGAGTGGCTTCCACTTCATAGATCCTTATGTGGGTGCTGTTGACTCTGTTCAGTTCTCAGCACATATTGTATATTAGAATCATTTGGGGAACTTCAAAAAAAATGCCCATGTCTGTGTCTCACTCCAGACCTCCCAAATCAAAATTTGAGGATAAGGCCTGAACCTAAGAAGTTCCCCTTTGTTTTTTGTTTTTTGTTTTTTTTTGGTACCGGGGATTGAACTTGGGTGCTTGTGCTTGCACAGCGGGCATTGAAACCACTGAGCTAAATCTCCGGCCCTCCCTTTTGGTTTTTATGTCCAGACAAGGGTACCCTTCTGGTTGTTTATGACAGTAGTAGTGCTGACACATAACTTCATTTCAAAGATAAAGATAGGTAGTCGGTTAACTAGAGAAGATTTACAAGAAAAGATCATAGATTTTAAAAGGTTTTTATTGGGCCTGGGATTTAGCTCAGTGATGCCATGCCTGCCTGGCAAATGCAAGGTCCTGAGTTCAATTCCCAGTACCAAAAAAAAGAGGTTTTATTATTTAGTGTGACTGTTTTTTTTTTTCCTGCAGTGCTAGGGATTGAACCAGGTCCTCACATATACTAGGCAAGTGCTCTTCTGTTGAGTTGTATTCCCAGCCATTATTTTATTTTGAGACAGGGTTTCACTAAATTGGCCAGGCTGGCCTTGAACTTGTAATCCTCCTGCTTCAGCCTCTCAGGTAGCTGGGATTACAGCTACCATGGTGTGTGCCACCATGCCCTGTGTGACTGTCATTTATTCCAGTAGAATAAAGTAAAAGTGCTTACCATATACTTGGCAATCCTGGTTATTTGATTGTACTTTTTGTTTTGAGTCAGTTTTTCTTTTACAGTAACCTAAATTTGTATATTTTTTTAAGCCATAAAACTTTAGAAATTCTTATACTCAAAAAATGTTTATGGTTTAATTTTGTTTGTGGCAGATCTGGAATATGAAGACCACAGAATGTTCAAATACCTTTAAATCCCTGGGCAGCACTGCAGGGACTGACATTACTGTCAACAGTGTGATTTTGCTTCCTAAAAACCCAGAGCACTTTGTGGTGTGCAACAGATCGAACACAGTGGTCATCATGAACATGCAGGGGCAGGTGAGTGCTCAACAAGTACCTTTGCACAGAAGCTGGTCTAGCCCTCCCTGTAACCATGTAATGCTTCAGTACTCTGTAAACAGCCTAAGATATATTTACTTTTCAGACACTTGCTTAAACTATGCCTCTATAAAACATCTTTTTGGTGTTTTGAAGTTATTTCCTTGCCCCAGGATATTTGTATATTATGCTGTATTTCATCCTTTGGATAAATGAGGCCCTGATCTACTTTCAAGCGTTTTGTAGAACTTCACTTTCGATTTTAAGATAACAGTCTTTGTCTCTGTTAAGGAGATACAGGGTGGTATGGATTACCAATTTGGGACATCTCCTAGCTACCACATGAGTTAAAGTGGAACACTAATGAGAGAAAGGCAACAGTGTCCTCATGGTCTGTATTTGTAATCAAGATCCCTGGAAGTTTCCAAGGGATCTCATTTTTCTGTGAGACTATGAGGTAGAACTGGGAACATAGAAACATCAAGGTTGAGGTCCCACGTTCTGAGTGTGTGGCACAGTGCTATTGAAATGTTGGTCTTGGCACTTGGGGATCTTGCTGAGCATGGAGAAGACTCAGGGCTGGTGTGATATATTCTGTCTTCATTATTTGAGTCCTGTGCCTGAAGCAGTAGTAGTTCCAAACCTATAGCTGAGAAGGCTGGTCTGCAGTATCTGTCAAGTCAGTGCATAGTAGCCATAGATACCCAGTGCATCTGCTGAGCACACGTACAGTTCTCGGCTCGACTTTTTAAAGATTTTATTTTGAAGAAAAATTTATTTTAAAATTTTCTTTTGTTTGAGAAAATAATTTTATAGTCACATTGAAGTTGCAAGAATAGTACAGAGAGGTCCTATGTGCCTACCCTTTTACCAGCTTCTTATGGTAACATCTTAAATAACAGTAATATCATTAACAAAACTAGGAAATTGACATTAGTACAATACTGTTAACTCAATTACAAACCTTATTTGAATCTCACCAGTGTTTACATGGATTTGTATGTTTTTTTAAAGGCAGGAATATAATAGTTTTATAATGTTTTATCACATGTATAAATTCATGTAATAACTACAGTAATAATGCAGAACTGTCTCATCATTTCCAAAGGGATTTTCTCATGCTGTGTCTTTATAATCCCACCTACTCATAATCTTTTCCATTATTACAATTTTTTCATGAAAAAATAATTTGGTTTTTCATAGTAGTTTAGGTTCATAGCAAAATTGAGCAAGATACAGAGATTTTCCACATACTGCCTAATCCCACACATCCAGAGGCTTCCCTGTTATCATGATTCTCTACCAGAGTTGTATATTTGTTAAAATTGACTAACCCACTGTTGGCATACCTTACATACCTTTACTGCCATAGTTTACAGTAAGCCTCAATTTTGATGTACATTCTGTGTGCTTTTGGACAAATGTATGATGGAGACTGTGTCTACCATTATAATACCACAGAGTAGTTTCAGTACCCAAAAAAATCCTCTGCTAAAATCCTGTTTTAGTGCTATTAATCCTCCCCTTACCTCTGATTTCTGAAAATCACGATCTTTTTATTGTTTCTATATTTTTGCCCCTTCTAGAAAGTAATATAGTTGAAGTCATATAGTATGCAACCTTTTCAGATTGACTTTTAAAAATAATATGCATTTGTTTCCTCTTTTGTTCATGGCTTAAAAAGTCACCCCCATCTCCCCCCACCCCTTTCCTCCCTCCTTTCCTTTTTTCCCTTTCCCTTTCCCACTAGGAATTGAACCCAGGGCCTTCCCTAGCCCTTTATTTTGAGACAGGGTCTTGCTAAATTACCTAGGCTGGCCTTGAACTTGGAATCCTTGTGCCACAGCCTCCTGAATAGCTGAGATTACAGGCCTGGGCCACCTTGCCTGGCTAGCTCATTTCTTTTTTTTTTTTTTGGTACCTGGAATTGAACTTGGGTCCTTGTGCTTGCGAGGCAGGCAGTGGAACCACTGAGCTAAATCCTCGACTCATTTCTTTTTATAATAACTAATATTCCTTGTCCAGATGTACCAGTTTATTCACCTACTGAAAAAATCTTGGTTGCTTCTAAATTTTAGCAATTACAAATAAAGCTGCTATAAACATCCATTTGCAGGTTTTTGTGTGAACATGTTTTCAGCTCTTTGGGGTAAATAATACCAAGTAGTGCAGTTGTTGGGATATATGGTTAAGTATATTTAGTTTTGTAAGAAAGTGGCAAGATTGCCTTCCAAAAGTGTCTATCATTTTGTGTTCCCATGAGCAACAAATGAGAGTTCTTATTGCCCCCACATCCTTGCCTGTCCTGGGTCTTGCCAGTGTTTGGTATTTTGGCCATTATAATAGGCGGTATCTCATTCATTGTTTTAATTTGTATTTCCCTAATGACATATGATATCATGTGGGACATCTTTTCATATGCTGTTCCCTTTGGTGAGATAGTGTTAAGGTCTTTGACTTACTTTTAAATTGGGTGGTTTGTTTTTTTACTGTTGAGTTTTCAGAGTTCTGTATATATTTTGGATAATAGTCCTTTACAAAATACGATTTTTGCAGATACTTTCTTTCAGTCAGTGCCTTTTCATTCTCCTTACAGTGAATTTCACAGAGCAGAAGTTTTTAAATTTTAATCAAGTCCAGCTTATCAATTCTTTTCTTCATGGATTGTGCTTTTGGTATTGTATCTAAAAACGTCATCACCAGACTTATGATTATCTAGATTTTCTCCTATCTTCTATGAGTTTTATAGTTTTAACATTTATGTATGTAATTCATTTTGAGTTAGTTTTTGTGAAAAGTGTGAGGTCTATGTCTATAGAGTCATAGTTTTTTTTTTTTTTTGGTACCTGGGATCAAACTCGGGACCTTGTGCTTGTGAGGCAGGCGGTGGAATCACTGAGCTAAGTCTGCGGCCCTGGAGTCATAGTTTTTCCTGTGATGTCTAATTGTTTTTGAAAAGCCTTTTTTCACTCCCTTATATTACTTTTGTTTCTTTGTGAAAGATCAGTTAGCTATATTTATATAAATCTCTTTCTGGTCTCCTTATGCCATTGATCTGTTACATTGTAGTACCAAACTGTCTTGATTACTATAGCTTTATAGTAAGTCTTGAAGTTGGGTAATGTTAGTCCTCCAGCTCTGTCCTCTTCCTTCAATATTGAATTTGCTATTCTGAGTCTTTTGTCTCTCCATATAAATTTAAGAATCATTTTATCAGTGTCCGCAAAATAACCTGCTGGGATTTTGATTGGGATTGCACTGACTCAGTAGATGAAGTTGGGAAGACACCTTGACTATTTTTAGTCTTCCTATCCACAAACATGCAGAGCCTGTCAATGGGATAGCTCTCTATGTAGTTCTTTGATGCATTTCATCAGAGTCATGTAGTTTTCCTCATATAAGTCTTGTGAAGATTTTGTTAGATTTATACCCTTTTCTTTTGAGAGGATGCTAATGTATTATGTCATTTTAAATCCTAATTCCTGGCAGTCACTAATTACTTTCCATTATTATAATCTTGTCATTTTGAGGATGGTATATAAATAGAATCATACAATATATAACCATTTGATCTTTTGAGATTGCTTTCTTTTTTGAATTGATTTGTGATGATTCTAATGTTACAGAAATAGAGCAAACAGTCTTAAGAGATAGTTCCATCTTGCGAAAGAATTACCATCACCTTCATTAAAAAGAGGAAACTTGGGGGGCCT
This sequence comes from Heterocephalus glaber, assembly GCF_000247695.1. Next base: position 37,800,031 of record NW_004624736.1, on the reverse strand, counting down.
GGGGATTTTGCTCAGTGGTTTTGCTGCCTGCTGCGCAAGCGCAGGGACCCTAGTTCGATCCCCGGTACCACAAAAAAGAGGAAACTTGGGCCAGGGATTTAGCTCAGTGGTTCCAGCACCTGCCTTGAAGCGCAAGGTCCCGAGTTCGATCTCCGGTACCAAAAAAAAAAAGGGGGAAACTTGGGAACATAAGTCTAGAAAGCATTGAAAACTAGAATTGAGAATTTGCAATTCTGAAAATTGTATATTTGGTAATGAATTTCTTTCTGGGTAATATAGTCAGTACACTAAAGAGCAGGATTGGTAAGTTGGATGTATAAATTCAAATTTTCTGTCTCCTTGCTTTAGGTAGCTTATTCTATTCACTGAAGATTTCTGAGGCAAGATGATTTAGCACACAATATACAATGTAAAAATGTCAGTTTTTAAAATGCTGCCCATGGTTGTGCTGCTGCTAATCGTGATGCTCTGTTCTTGTCTTGGACTGTGGTGTGCTGTAGATTGTCAGAAGCTTTAGCTCTGGTAAAAGAGAAGGTGGTGACTTTGTGTGCTGTGCCCTGTCTCCTCGTGGTGAATGGATCTACTGCGTGGGAGAGGACTTTGTGCTCTACTGTTTCAGCACAGTCACTGGCAAGCTGGAGAGAACTTTGACAGTAAGTAATACCAAGGTCATCTAAAGAAATTATGGCAATGCTTGTGTCTTTCTATACTCTGAAGTACACACCTTTTCCAAACAGACTGCTATCAGTGTGAGCCTCAGTATAAAAAAAAAATGTAATGGAAGCTTTTTATCACAGAGCAAAACTATGGGTAAATTATATGAAACTGCTTCCATTATCAGGAAAAGTCATTCTTCAGCAACCCTCCCAAAGTTCAGGTGGATAGAATGAGTGTACAGAAAGTAGAGAAGGAAGTATATATATATATATATATATATACACACACACACACACAGATAAATATACTGATATATACATATATATACTGATACACACACACTCTCCCTCCCTCCCTCCCTCCCTCTCTCTCTCTTTCTCTCTCTCTCTCTGGTCTAGCCAGCCAGATTGGTCATCTCTTTCTCATCGGATTAGTAATAAATACAGGTACTTTCCTCCATCTTATTTTCCTGGTATTGGGGATTGAACCCAGGGCCTTCACACTGAGTTACATCCCCAGTCTCTTTTAAAAGAATTTTTTTTATTGTAAGACAGTATCTCACTGTCACTAAATTGTCCAGGCTGGGTTTGATTCAACTGCCTGAGCCTCCCAGAGTGGTGGGCTTACAGGCGTGCTCCACTATCCCTGGCTTTCTGTATCCTTTTGAGTGCACATTATCCTTTCAGATTAAGATATTTTTAAAACTTTGTTTTATGATATTAAAGTCAGTGCAAGGAGTAATTAATACCAGCTGCTCTAACAGTCCCCAAAGTGGCTTAATGCAATAAAACTTCTATGTCCCATTGTGATGTGAGTTGGATGGCCACCCTCTTTTAGCTGTGCTGTTGGAATATGTGGTCTCTCAAGATCTCTTCTTTGCTCCCATTCAGTTCTGGAAACCTCTTCAGAGTCATCTGTTACAAACCAGAGCATCCTAATTGTGCTTTACCTCTTCCAGGTTCACGAAAAGGATGTGATTGGTATTGCACATCATCCTCATCAGAACCTCATTGCTACCTACAGTGAAGATGGACTCTTAAAGCTCTGGAAACCCTAATTCAACTTTTCTTTTAGAAAAAGAAAAAGCTGAAAGCATGTACTTAAATGAAGACATACTCATATGTATGTTGCTGTTTTTTTTTTAAGGCCAGCTTTTCTAAGCAAAAATATTGTCTGATTAGCCATAAGAATAATTTTGTGAAACTTCATGTTTAGCAGTTACCTTTCTTAAAATAATTCTTTGGGCCAGGGATTTAGCTCAGTGGTTCTGCCACTTGCCTCACAAGCGCAAGGACCAGAGTTCGATCTCTGGTACCAAAAAAAAAACCCAACTTTTTAAATGTATTTGTTTTCTTTTGCTTTGCCAGTGCCAGGAATAGCACCCAGGGCCTCACACACATTAGGCAAATGCCCTTTGAGCTATAGCCCCAGCCCATAGTCTGTCTGCTTCCAACAGGACCAGTCACTTAAATGTTTTCATCATTCTTTCCTGGAGAGTGAAGTACTGGTATTTTTTTTTTAAATTCCTTTTGATTATTTGAAATGGTTAAAATTTGCCTGTCATAAAACTTGTAAATAAGTGCCCAGAATTCAGTAGCTATGTCCCCGCCCACCCATTTTTCAAGATGTTAATAAACTTTACACCTTTCTGGAGATTGCAAATAAGTGCTCATTTAGTTACTATATTTAGAAACAAATGCAGAGAGAATGGAGAGAAATCATCATCATCCCTGAATCTTAAGTCCAGCAGGAAGTCATTTCCTGGGATAGGACAGACTGATGTTAGTGAAACCAGCGAGGTAATGTAAAGGATCTCATTTCACTGCCCTTGCAACCACTCACTGTGGGCTACACCTTCTCACATGATTATTGTCTGCATCTTCTGGATGGAGCTAGTTGTATGTCAGCTATGAGAATTGAGTTTTGGAATCTCTTGTATGTGGAGGTGTGTTTGTCATTGAAAATGTGTTGCTGTTCTGAAGCAAAACTAGAAGAGGACCTGACATTTTTAGAAAAGTCTCTTATAATGTGCATATTTACCAGTTAGCTAAAGAAAAACATTTTTAAAGTTGCTGGGTGTGGTGCCACATGTCTGTGATCCCAGCTAAACCTAGGCCCTCTTGAACATTCAGACAAGTACTCTCCCACTGAGCTATATTCCCAGCCAACAGTTTTCCAAAATACTTTGATGTGGATGTTTCATTTCACACTGAAGATGGACTTAACTAGTTCAAGGAAGTGAGATACTATTTCTGTAAATTTATTTTCTTACAAATTGTTTTTTTTTGGTACCAGGGATTGAACTCGGGACCTTGCACTTGCGAGGCAGGCGCTGGAACCACTGAGCTAAATCCCAGGCCCTGTAAATTTATTTTCATTGTTACCACAAAGTACAAACTTGGGAAGGTTTAAAAAATTTTGCATTCTACTTTACCTTTGATTTGAAATGTAGCCTAATTCTATGCCTACATACAGTTGTGCTCAATGTTGGCTGAACTTACTTTTTATACCAAGAAATCCCTTGAGCCAGGGATTTAGCTCAGTGGCACTGAGCAAGCGCAAGGTCCTGAGTTCGATCCCCAGTACCAAAAAAAAAAATCCCTCTTTCCAGTTAACTTTTTTTTTCCCTGGCAGTACTAGGAATTGAACCCAGAACCTTGAGCAGGCTAGGCAAGCGCTCTACCAAAGAACTATACCCTTAGCCCTCTAGTCGTGTAACTTCCCTTTTGCCACAAAATCTGCAGCTTTTGTCTTTTGTAATGTCACTTATTGCCATTTTGATGTTTTAAGAAATGCTAAGGGGCTGGGGATTTAGCTCAGTGGTGCTGCTCCCTGCCTTGCAAGTGCGAGGTCCTGAGTTTGATCCCCTGCACCAAAAAAAAAAAAAAAAAGGCCTACTGGTAGTTTAAAAAAATTCCTTTGAGTTGATTAAAATGTGCCTCCCTCCCATCATAAAACTTGTAAATAAGTGTCCAACTCAGTAGCTGTGTTCTGTCCCCATTAGTTCAGAATGTAGTCTGCCATCCCAGCTGAACCACCCAGGGTTTGGTATATAGTAGGCAAGTCTGAAAAGTTGAATTTCTCATGCAGTGCTTCACCTCGAACTTCAACTAGCAGTTGTAAAATGCAGTTTGTGTTTATAAAGATAAAAGAATTTAGCACACATATATTTATTCATTTTGGGAAGTTTTCTTTTGGTACTAGGAATTAAACTCAGTAGCACTCTTTAAAACTAGGCTATATCCCCAGCCTTTTAAAAATTTGAGACGGGGTCTCATTAAGTTGCCTAGACTGGCCTTGAACTTGTACTTGCAATTCTCAGCCTCCTGAATAGTTGGGATTATAGGTGTGTGCATGGTACCTAGCTATCTGTGTTCAAGGAATTTTGTGGAACACTTCTGTTCCTGGCACCAAATGTCAATGGTTCAAAATTACTAGTCTCTTACTGCAGGGAAGAGCAAGATAAAAGGAGTGTTAAATAGTGTGATTAGAAACTTGGGAGTTTTTTTGGTAATGTGGGCAGCTGATCCAACCAGCTGTTGGGAAAGGCTCCCTGGAGATGATTGTAAAAGGACCAAAGGGGCTGGAAATAAAGAATTTTGGCTTCTGACTTACCAGAAGGAAGCTTTCCATGAACTATTTAGTAGCAAGGCAAGCAAATCTTGAATTAGTAGTTTTTTTGAGGCCAGGCAAAGACAGATTGGAATCTTTTCAGTAAAATGCATTCAGTCTAATAAATGTAAAATTAGAAACATCTGCCTTATTGAGAACCCTTCACAGGATAACTTTTATTAATCTTTCAATTTCATTTCCTACAACCCTTAGGACATGGTGTTCTTAAGAAATGAACACTCATCACTACCCAGACCTCTGGTGGGAGTGGGGGTGGTGGTGGTTGTGAAGGCCCAAGGTTGAACCATCAGTTGAGCAGCACTCGAGTCTGGACCTAGATCCCTGGTGAGGTAGCCCCTCCCCGAAGAGGGGCTGGGGCAGGGTGAGGCACGGGGTCAGAGCCAAGGGACAGCCAATCTGGTGGCACCACTGGGCCCTTTTCCTCCAGGGATCCTGGTATGGTTTAGTGGTAGGGGCTGGTGGAAGTTGTGTACCCAGACAATCTGCACTACTTTGTAAGATGAAGTGTAGAGTGAGGCCTGGGAGATCCTCTGCCACCCACGACTTAACTGATATCCCTTCTTGAGCGTATAAAACCTAAAATGTGTGGCATAAGTTCATTTTACCCTCCACTCAGTTATTATAATGACTAGAAAACATTGTACAGAGCACCTTGACTTACGGAACTTGATCAGTTCCCAAGGGCTGGTTGTAACTAAGTCAATACAGCTGAAATCTGGATGTTTGGACCTGGGTACACTATATAACAAGAGGCAGATGAATCTTCCATTCACCTAATTAGCCCAAGTTGTTTGTATGTCAGGCGAGTCATAACTTGGGGGTCACTGTACCTTCTGACAAAGCTATTTCAAGGCATCCTTTTTGTTTTTCTGAGATAGGATCTCCCTACTATGTGGTTCAGGCTGTCCTTGAACTGCATAGCCCAAGCTGACCTTGAACTTGCGGGAATCCTGCTTCAGCTCGAATTATAGGCATGAATAAAACAGCAAATGATACAAATCTCAAGCACAGTACCTTTGAATTTGTATTAACTACTTCCACAATTAACCTCTAATTAAGCCCTTTCTACTGTGCAAGCAACCTTATTTCTAAGAACCTTATGAGGAACATCCTACTTAAGACCCATACAAAGAAACCGGTTTCCAGATCGAAGGCTCCTCAAACTGCACGGAGCGCACATTGAAAACCAAGTAATCTCTATCATCTACCTCCTTTGAATCTTGCCTGTGTCTCCCCTTTAGGAGGTTTGAGCTGAGGCAAAGAATTCATAGACTGTTTCCATTGTTAAAATATTTACCGAAGTAGAACACAGGTGGTGAGATGAATAGAAAGCACTGCATTACAAGTCTGGATTCTCTAGTCTTTGCTGTCATATTTTTCTCAGGCTAGACCACTGGTTTGAAAGGCAAATTCTTAGGACCTATTCCAGACCAACGTAAGTAAAAACTGGTGGTGGGGCCAAGAAAGTATGTTCCAATTTGAGAACACTGGAGAGTAGCTTCTTGACAGGTACAGTAGTCGTTTTAAGTGCTATAAAGGTTGCTGAGATAACCAATTTTAGAAAGGTGCAAAACCAGTATTTATATTCTGTAGCTTGCTAGCACTTTTGTATTTCCATTTTCCAATATTTCAAAAGAAAATTTTCTATCTAGTATATATTTAAATTGAGTGGGAAGTTTTGCTGACCTGAACTTAAAACTTGCAGAAGCAAGGGCTACACCATTATTTGACCTGCTCCAACAGTGCCAATACTGTTGAGAGTGACTAATCTAGCTTTATCCCCATGCTGGTGGTTCTCAACCTCAGCTGCACATAATCATCTTGATGCTTAGGCTAAACAGTTTAATTATACCCAAATCCCTGGAGGGTGTGACTTGTGCCTACTTTTCAACCCAAGTGTTCCCTAAGTGTGAAACTTCAGACTACTACCAGATTACAGTAGATTCAGCAGAACCAGACAGACTATATATGCTAGTAGTTAGGAAGTTTTTAAAGCCCCCTTTTTCTTGACTCAAACCCAGGCCTCCACTTTTCATTCCCTATCCATGTTTAGTATTAATTAAATAGTAATTTTAAGTGAAACAAAAAATTATTAAAAGCAAATGCTTTGATAGTAAGAAAAAAAGCCTGTAGTGACACATTAGAAGTGCTTTGTAATCAGTGTATTAAGGAGACATTCATACATTTCAACAATTGCTTAAATTCTAATACCCAGATTTAAGCTTGTGAACATGACTTAAACACACAAGTAAAGCTATTCATCATAATTTGCTGTACTATTACCATTAAATTACAGTTACTTTGGAGCATAAGTCAAATGGGTTAAAGTAAGCCTGTAACATACCTAAGGAACACCTTCTTATATTACACATGCAAATTAGCTTTCCATGTAGTCTCTTCACTTTAATTTCCAAGTTACCCTTTTATTTCAAACCTCTGAAGTCACTAAGGGTTTATCACAGTCCAAAGAGAAGGGAAAAAGAATGTAACCAGGACTGGCCAACATAAGTTTTTTATATATATTTAAAAAGATGGCACAACAGAAGGGAATGCAATCCTAGAAATGCAAACCCTTAAGATGCAGCATTATGATAAACCCCTTCTTCAGAAAAGTATCATTTCTATTACTGATACCACAGGCTAAATTATATTTTATGCCACCTTGAAGTAATAGTTGAGGCAATAGAATGCAGAGACATCACAATGAGTCCAACTTAATACAAATTAACTAGACAGAACAACACTTCTACAAACTGTTTCCTTTTTCTCATTGCCAGTTAAATACAGTTTTAATCCATAGCTTAACAAGGAAGGGTCATACACTAAAGTCAACACATACCTAGCATTTCAGTCTAAGCTTGTCCATGTATACAACTGCAATCAATTACAATTTATGGCCTACCAGACACCAGGGTTAGGTACTTTTTACAGGCATTAAACTTCACCTTGCACACTGAAGTCATCATACATACAGGGCAAAGTCGGAGCTTTTATATTTGCGTTTATTCTTCATTTAACTTTTAAAGCACTACTATAATTGAGTATTGAAACAAAAACAATAGCAAGTAGTGAGGAGATGATTATAGTCCTTTGTGTGTTCACTACTGCACACAAAATGCCAGCAGTGAGTATTATTCACTGCCCCATTAAGAGGTCTGACACTGAACACCACCCCTGGGATGATGTTCGTCATTCTCATAGGCTTCTCCATTATAATGGCGCCGTCTTTCCTGATTCGGATCAAAGTCCACGAGTTCTACCTGATCCATTTCATCTGTCTCTTCTACTTCCTTCCTCTCGGGTAGGAGTTTTTCCAGCAAAGAGAGTTTATCAGGAGAGAGAAAGCCATTTTCAGGAAAGTTTACCTACAAAAAGAGATTTCTACTGTTAAATTTTATTTCATTATTAGTGCCTTACAATATCATGAAAATATTTCCTCAGAAAAACACATGTAACCACAATGTGTAGGTGAAATCTACCAATCCCAGGTTAAAACACTTGCTCTGAAAGGCAGTGCCTAACACTATGCTAGAGTTTAAGAATTACGATAAAAGGCAGGTCTTTAAAACAAAACAAACTGGTTCTAAGCTGGGTGTGGTGTTGAGGATCTGGAATCCCAGCTATTTAGGAGGCTGAAGCAGGAGGATCACAAGTTTGAGGCTGGTCCAGACAACTTTGTGAGATTGTCTTAAGATAAAATTAAGAAAAAAGAGAGCTAGCTGAAGACATAGCACTCCCTGGGTTCAATCCCCTGTACTACAAAAACCAAAAGCAAAACAAAATACATTCTAGCATTGCTCTACACATCAGATAGAACCTATCCTGAAATGGTCTAATCATTGAAACTTTAGGCTATTCTGGCTAAAAATTGTCCATTCCTCACCCAAAGACATTTAACGAACACATCTCTGGGTGAAAGGCCAATTCAAAACTGGGGAAAATGCTTATGGATTATCCTATTAACAAACTAAGCATTATAGCACTTCACTAAAAAAATCTACAATTATAAAATGGTTCTGCTGAACTTTAAGATCCTAGTTTTTCTTTTTTTTCCTGGAGACAGTCTTGCTTTGTAGTGCAGACTGGCCTAGATCTCACAGAGATACTCCTACCTCAGCTCCCAAGTGCTGGGATTAGAGGCATGCACTACCACACCTAGCAAGATGCTACTAGTATTAAAGGTCCCCTTCCCACTAATGTTGGGGGCCAAAGCCAAGGCCTTACATATGCCAGTCAAGTGCTAACACTAAGCTATACACCCAGCCCTAATTATAGCCTTTCATTAAAGTATCTACTTGCCATGCACCCTTCTCCCAGGTCTTTAAAATAGCCTATAATAATGCAGATAATAATGATGATGATGTAAATAAACCTAGCCCAACTCATTAATAAGCAATGCCCAACACAATAGGAGTTGTATTAGAGATTAATGTACTTCTCTTCCTGGACATTGGGGATAAAAATGAGGTTGCTTGGCACTCAGAAAATGTAATTCTGTATTAGATTTTAGTAAACAATTCTCAAATATCCCTGAGTATTTTATAGCTTACCTTAAATTCAATAATTAGACGACCCTTTTCATATGGTCTACGATAAATTGGCATGCCTTCATTTAGCACACACTTGATGTCTCCATGCTTGACAATCTGACCTAAAAACATTGAAGCCAAGTTCTTAAGTACGGTCACATTTTTAGAGGACAATGAAAACAACAGGACAATGCAAACAACAAAGGAAATATCCTAGCTAATTGATAGGAGTAAGTTTTACGTGACAAAACAATCCTAGTATCTCCATAAATGAATTTTCCAGGAGCTGCCAAAAAGAGCTAAGACTTTATGACCTTATGTCAGTCCAGGAAGGGATTATGTGACAGAGAAAGAAAAAAACACTAATTTTTTTTTCAGTGCCTATGGTTAGTTACAAGAAGATGAGGAAAACGTTAGAATAAAGAAGCTCATCTAGATACCATACCTGGATGAGAGGTGATGACTATGGTTCGGTTGTCAAGAGTGGATATTGGCTTTTGGAAGCCACACAGTGCTTCAACCAGCTGTATATCCATACACATGAAAAGGTCTTCTCCTCGTCTGTATCAATGCAAATATGGCACACATTTACACCTTTCAAACCACAATGATTCATTACCACAACAAGTAATTGTTTTCTTCTTTAACAGCCAAGGTGTCTTTCATAGACATTTCTCCTTCCCCATTTAAAAAATCAAATAGAGCCAAGAACTGCAAATAAAACATGTGGAACCTGCCAGCCCTAGTTCCTGGACAAGATTTCAAAATTCTTCCACACATTATAGGCAAGCTCTTTTAATCACTATTCCTGAACTGTTTCATTACCCAATTTTAAATCTAGCTGTTTGTTTTGGTGGTTTAAAGAACAGAAATTTATTTTCTCGTGGTTTTAGAATTTTTTAATTGGTACATGTGTGATACACACTCAATACATTCATTGTGAGAAGTTGGCACATGTAGATGCCAAATCTTAATCCTTTACTTCCTCCATGTAGTGGTAAATGCCTGTAATTCCAGCGACTCAGGAGACTAAGGCAGAAGAATCACTAGTTCAAGACTAGCCTGGGGAAAACTTCAAAAAGTGCTGGAAATGTTGCACACGTGAGGGCCTGAGTTCAATTCCTAGTATGGAGGGAATGGGGATGCAGAAGCAGGTGTAAATTTTCACAAAATTGATGAAGAAAAAAATCAACACACATTAGGGTAGAGGACATTAGTGTGTAAATTGGAAGACTTGGGCTGGATTCTAAATTATCTAGGCTGTCTAAAATTAAATAATGGGGATATGACCAATTTCAAGGAATAGAACTATGTATTATGAAACATTTAATATATAGTGCCTAGTACACTGTGAGCGAACACAATTTTTTTACTTTTATGCAATACCCAACCTTCTCCTCATGCTCCCATTTTTTCCCAATAAACATCTTTGATTAGATAGACCACCACCCAGGAAATACTCCTGAAACATTTACCTCAATGATAGGAGTACAACAGTAAACTTGACAGCGGTTCTCATTAATTTTTAAAGTATCTGTAAAATATCCTATTATAATTAATTTAAAACTAGTTTTAATTTTAAACTAGTTCTATATGTTTTCTCCAATCATACCTTCACTCCATTGTATTTTGAAATTAGCCCTGGACATATTTAACACATTCACTATTAATCAACTTTCTTGTACTTGAGTTTAAGTTCATCATAAATTTAGTCTTAAATACTTACAACAGACTTGAATTTATAGTTTATATCAAGTCCCAATTTTAATTCTTTTTTTTTGTTACTGAGGATCGAACTGAGGTTCTTAGAGCTTGCAAGGCAGGCACAGCGCCACTGAGCTAAATCCCTGCCCCCCCCAATTTTAATTAGGTTTTAGATATTTACATCTAACAGCAGTTCAATTCATCACAAACTCAGGACTAAAAATTGGTTAAAAAAAAAACTACACTATTTACTGTGAATTAACTATTTATAAGGTTAAGGGCAAAACTTTGTCTAGGCATGTTCCCCCATAGCTACCTACTACCCCATTTATGTTCATACAGAACTTCTAACTGAAATACTCCTTTTCAAGTATCAGATTAGCTAATAGTAAGTATACCCTGAGACAAACACAAAAATTGAAATCTATTTGTTTGCAGCCTTTTTTATGACTGAAACATACAGTTAACAAACTTTTACAAGGGATATCATACATAGCCAAATTTTCATGCTATGTTTCCAGGTATTTTCAGAAACTATGTTCTAACAGTAATATGTCTCATTTAATTCAAAACAAAACAATCAGATATACAAGATGTCCATTTGAATGGTTAAATCTTTACCGAGTGAAAATAGCATGGTCCTTCTGATCTAACACAATGATAATATCTCCTGGCTCCAGTCCTGGTTCTTGGTCTCCTTCACCATGGAATGTTATCTTCTGGCCATCTTTCATGCCTAAAAACAAAAGACTAATAAAGTCAGAACCACAAAATCTACTAAAATACCTAGATATGTTTGTGTGAGCATGTAAAATAAAACGCTTATGTCTTTGAGTATGCTAAATACCACAGAAATGATTAAGAAAACCCACTCAATTAGTTCAATCCAGTTTGCTACCCAAGAAAGCTATTTCACAAGAGAATACAAACTAGAAGCACACAAGGCTTCCAATTTCAGAGCTGCTATTTACTGGCTGGATTACTCTGGGGAAGAACGTTGCATACTCTTCCTAAGTCTCCACTTTCCCACAGAGATACCTACCTCATTAAAGCTGCTGAGAGGATTAAATAAAAATGTCTATGGTGGCACCAAATCAATACTGCCAAACATAACCAAAAAATGTAAACTATTTTAATTGTATTAGTTAAGAATCTATACCCTATTACTTCTATTAAGCCTAGTGTACATCAACTTTCTCTGCTACTGTGTTAGCAATGTAACAGGAAATCTATAAACTAAAAAATTTAAAAATCCATAATCTTAGCAAGAAATGGAGAAGAGAGGAAAAGGTGATAAAGAGTGTTATGTACCAATCCCCACAGTGAATGTAATCATTATGTACTGCAAACATGTACTAATAAAAAAGAATAGACAAAAAACAAATGGTGAAAAGGCATCCCTCCCACACAAATTCATAATCCTAGTTCTGGGAGTGTACCTCTGTGGGAGAGCACTTGGCTAATATGTGCATGGGCCTGCTTTCACTTTCCCAAGCACTGCAAACAAGCAATCAAAATCAACCAAAACTACTGTGAAGAGGAGAGAAGGTTTACTTCTGGACACACCATTAGCTAATTCTGTCAATGCCAAAAACATAAGTAGGAGTGTTTTCCTTTTTTTGGGTTTGTTTCAGACGGGGTCTCACTGTGTAGTTCAGGTTGGTTTTGAACTACGTAACCCAGGCTGGCCTCAAACTTGCAGTGATCTCCCTGCTGAGTGCTAGGATCACAGGTGTGTGCCATCACATTCAGCAGCATTTTCCAATAAGGAAAACACTTTTTAAAAAAATCAGTATTTTTAAAAAGTCTGCCTCACATATTTTGGTTCAGTAAGGGGTTCGACATCTCTTTAAATATAACTTATTCAAGAAAATCTTGTTTACAAATTACAACTGTAGGTGTTTCCTCTGATTATTTCCGGAACCAATGATCACTGACATCACCTGCCCTAAGCTATCTTCACTTTTTAGAATGGAAAAACATTAAACCCACAGTAATATAGTTAACAGTTCAATGACATTTCCTTTTGGGGGGAAGTACTGGGGACAAACCTAGGCCTTGTACATGCTAGGCAAGTGCTCTACCACTGAGTTATATATTCCCTAGCCCTTATAATGAGTTCCTATATATCCAGCAATCTAGAGTTAGTGGTTAACTCATGAGTAGTATTTTTTGTATTACACTTCCATCCAAATGTCCAATTAAGCAAAACCCAACCATATCCATGAATCCAACACTTCAGTATGGACTTAAAACTGTAAAACCAGTCGGTGTCATACAATGATAAAACTTAACAGTGTTTTCAAACTGTGTGAGGCAAAGTAACTATCTTGTCATTGTAGTAAAGCAATTAACTCAGCCAGGCACTCGTGACTGTTCCTTATTCCTATTAAGAGCAAAGCTTTAATAGCTTCATTTGCAATCAACATCCTAACAACATGCTGTTGCTGGCAAGAGATGTCTTAGGAAAACTCAAAATACTAACCCTGCTAATCAAGTTACAATGAGGGAAAAAACCCAAAGATTTGTAAAAATAAACTGGCCATGAAATTTTTTCTTTATATGGCATTGGGAGTGGAAAGGTAGTATGATTCACATGGTAGACTAGTTAATCCCTTTATACCATCAAGGGATTGGTCCAGGATCTACCCCAAATACCAAAATCTCCTGATTACTTATAACACTTAATAAAAAATGTCATGCAAAGTTGTTACATTGTATTTTTTAGGAATAACAAAGCAAAACCTCCAAATTTAATATAGATACAATTTCCCAATATTTTTAATCTGCAGTTGGCCAAACCTGCAGATATAGAATTCATAGAAATGGAGGGCCAGCTTTACTACTGCAGCCACACAACACAGATGTATTAATATGGAAAAAACATTCATAATATTAACAGTTCCAGATCATATATACTGTGTAACACATTTCATTTAAAATAGCAAAGGCTAAAAGATAATTAGCAGGTTCACTGTTTTACAGAATTACCTTTTCATTTTTCTTGGGGTTACACACATTTTTATTATGAACGTGGATTGGTATAATACATTTTTTTTGTTTTGTTTTGTTTTTTTGGTACCGGGGATTGAACTCGGGTCCTTGCACTTGTGCAGCAGGCGGTGAAACCACTGAGCTAAATCCCCGGCCCCTCTATAATACATTTTAAAAATTCTTAGAAAGTGGCAAAATTAAGAAACAAAATAATCAAACCCAAACAGTATGAAAAGTTAACCTGCAGCAAACATAAAAACTGTAAGTCTGTAATAAAGTTCATAAAGGAAAAAAAGTACAAGCAATCTAAGTTCTTAAACAAACAATCAGAACATTTTACTGAGCACAGTGGCACATGCGTGTAGGCCCCAGCTACTCAGAAGGCTGAGGCAGGGGGATGGTTTGAGCCCAGGGTTTCAAGGACAGCCAGGTGAACGTGGTCTTTGTCTCAAACAAACCCCAAAACCAGCCAGGGATGGTGATGTACACCTGACACCTGTAATCCCAGCTACTGGGGAGGGCCAAGGCATGAGGATTGCATGGGTTCAAAGACTGTCTGGGCAACTAAGTGAAATTGTCTCACAAGTTAAAGAAAGAAAAGTAAAGAAAAGGATGTAGCTCGGTGACAGAGTGCTTGCCTTGCATGTGAGGTTCTAGTATCACCTTCCCTTCTCAAGGAAACAAAATTTTAATACAAAAACAGACTTTGAACATGGACAACTAAGTACATGTAAACATGTTTAAAGCCGGGTGTGGTGGCATATGCCTGTAATCCCAGCACTAGAGAGGCTGAGTCAGGAGGATCTCTTTGAGTTCAAGGCCAGCCTGAACTACACAGTGAAACCTGTCTCAAATAGCAAACACACACAATCACATTCATCAGTTGAGGACAAATTTTAATGAGTTCATTCTTCACCCAATATCTTTAATCTAGTTCATTTATTGTGCCCACTTATGCCACAGAGATGATCCACTTACATTAAGGGAGGAGATTCAGGAACACACATATAACTGAATGAAGGACAGTGTTTTAAAAAGTTATAAACAGGGCCAGGGATTTAGCTCAGTGGTTTTGCCGCCTGCTGCGCAAGCACAAGGACCTGAGTTTGATCCCTGGTACCAAAACAAAACAAAAAAAGTTATAAACAGTAGTATTAATAAACTTGCCATGTCACTAAACTTTAGACTGGGAAATGGAACAGACAGAACTCACCTTTGTCAATGTGAACTTCTAGAATCTTCTTCTCTCTAACTATCTTCCTTCCGTTGCAGCTTTTACATCTATCTTTAGGACTGATGCGTTCTCCATGGCCCTGGCACTCCATGCACACAGACTGAATTTGCTGAACCATTCCAGGTCCTATCTGATGAATTCTTATTTGCATTCCAGTACCTCGGCAGTTGGGACAGCACTCTACAGCTCCTTTCTTACCACCTCGGCCTAAATAGTTAAAAAGAAAATTATGTACCAAGTTAGCAGCAATACAGTAACCAATGTTTTGGATAGGCTGTTCCTAAATACTATACTTTCTTAATATTTTCAAGGTCTCATGGAAGGATGTCCTAAGAATGTACAACTCAGGCTTCATTTGATAGTCATTTTAGAATCCTGAATTTTAAACATGTGCTCCTACAGCACAATTCTTAGAATCACTTCTTCTGTAAAAGATTTTAATGAGTTTATTCTTTTAGAACACACTGTATTTACAACAATCTACTAAAAAAAATTAGTTTGATCACAACTACATTTAGAACATACATGTAGAACTAAACGTTACTTTGCTAACATATTAGTAGAACTACATGCTATTTTGCTAATATTTCTATGGGTGACAAATTCAGCTGTTTTCCTTTCATATTTGCACTGCAAATTTAGGTAGTGCACATTTGTTAACTTTACCTATCCAGAAAGTCTATAGTTCCATTTTCAGGTTATGCAGAAGATGTTAAAACTTTACCTTCACATTTGTCACAAATCACGTTCTTTTGCAGAGCCAGTTTCCTTGTTGCACCATTATATAAATCTTCTAAGGTAACCGAGAGCTGATGTACCACATTTTTACCTATAACAAAATAACATTCATTAAAAATCTAGGAAACCATATCTTATTTATACTGGTAAAGAATAATGAAAGATGAGTCTTAAGGGCACATCTGTTAAGTAGCTACTCATACAGAATGTTCACATTATCACATATCCTCAAACTATGATGTAATTATAGATGAAGAAAACTAGGCTACAGATTAAGCAACCTTCTTAAGGATACAGACATGGTCATCTTAGAAATATGACAATCAAAAATGTTACCTCCAAAACCACTTGATGTTATTTAACTAGGCATATTTCACAATAACCCAAACATGCATTTCTGTCCCAATTTATTCTTTGAAGCTTTCTCTTAGTATGGCATTGAGCAATATAGTCAATTACTTCATCCAAACATTCTTTAGCACAGTAAATTCCAACTAATCAAGACTGGCTAGGGAAGCCAATATTGAGACACCACTGAAATATCAATTTGTACTTCTTCCTGATTTAGAAGGAACAGCACATTTACTGCTAGGCCAAGCACTATTTGTTTTAAAGAATACTTTTCATACTCTTTGTAATAGCATTGCCAGGTAGAACTTTCTGCAGTGATAAAAATGTTTTATTTATACTATCCAATATAACAGCCACTAGTCTTACATTATTAAGCACCAACTATTATAACTAAAGAATTTTCTCTTTCTTTTTGCTCTAAATTAACCTAAAGATCCACAAGAGGTCAGCAGCTACAAAGGAATGCCATACACAGTATCCCATCAGGAAGTAGAAGGCTGAGATCACATAAGGACAGTGAGAGTCACTCACCAATAGTTAGTGTTCCTTCTACAAGGACTTTGTCCACCACAAACAATAACACCTTAGGCTTAAATGAAAAAGGGTTCTCATTCTTTTCTATACAACTTGCCTAATGAATATTTTTAATTTCTAAATGGAAGTGTAAAGTAGCATTAACTATAGCCTTCTGTTCCTAGTTCCATTTTTGGGTTCTATATCACAAATAGTCAATTAAGTTTATAAAGAGTAGAGGAAAGAAAAATAATGCTACTAGAGTTTCAACAAACATTTTCCAAAAAATGACCTCTCATTGATCTAAGCCACATGGAACTAACTATGCCAATAATTTTGTCAATTCTTTATTTAGAAAGCACACCACAACTATTTTTCTGCAGGACAAACCACCCCAATAATTTACTAAGGATGTGATTTGGATTGCTGATTTTCTTTCTAGTAAATTCTTAAAAAAAAAAACAAAAAAAACCAACCCTCCTTGAAGACCTTTTTAAAAAGAACTGAGTAGAGCCAGGTGTGGTGGCACAGGCCTGTAATCTTAGTGCTCTGGGAGCCCGAGGCAGGAGGAATCCAAGTTCTAGTTCAGCCTGGGCAACTTAGCAAGATACTATCTTAAAATAAAAAAGGCTGGAAGTGTGGCTGGCTCAGTGTAAAGGCCCTGGGTTCAATCCCCTGGGTACTACTCCCTTCAATACAACGAAACAAGAAAAATTGTATTCTATGAACAATTATTTGTGCACCCTGTATGACATTTTTCTGCTAAATATTAAGTGCATATATTTTAAGACAATAAAGCCAAGGCAAAATTAAACAGTGTTTGAAAGCAATAAGCCTGTTTTCAGTCTTGATTCCACTGTTGGCTTGCTATATGAACTTCCTAAGTATGCTTTGTTCCCTTAATGTACAGTAACCTATGGAAATGATAGCCAAAGGCTTCAGAATATCTCTTTTGCTACCACTTGACTGATTAGCTATTTTTATCACCTCACATCTTATTTAAAAAACCTTAAATCAAAAGCAACATCAGTTTGCAACATTACACTAACATGCAAACAGCCATACAGAAGAGGTGAAATCTCAAATATTTTCTGACCAACAGCTACTTTTGCTACATACAGCCTTGATTTTCTTACCTCTCCTTTCTCTCTGCATCCTTCCTCCTCCTCCAAAAAACATATCAAAGATATCCATGGGGGAGCCAAAACCGCCACCTGCTCCACCCTCCTTAATTGCCTGTTCTCCTCCTTTGTCATATAATTCCCTTTTCTTGGCATCTGAGAGAACTTCATAAGCTTGAGAAATCTGTTTAAACTGTTGAGAAATGGAGAGTAAATTTCATTTTTAAAAAAAGGTGTAACAAAACATAGCCACCGTATTAGACCCAGCCATTCAGGCACCAACAATGCATTTTACCCAAGCCAGAGAACTATTTAGGTAAGAGGACTGTATAGTACTTGCCTTTTCTCCTTCATTTGGATTCTTATCAGGGTGGTACTTCAAAGCCAGTTTCCTATAAGCCTTTTTCAATTCTTCTTGGGTGGCATTGGGTTTAACCCCCAAAACATCGTAGTAAGTGGTTTCTTTCACCATTTTCTACAGCCTGATAGAAGACACAATTTTAACCAGCTTTCAACTTGTAGTTTTTAATTTGCAAGGTCAGAGGTAGGGCAGAGCAGTGATTTTAGTTAACAGTGCTTTCCCTGAACTTGAAAAAAGGGTAACAATTCCTACAATAATTCAGGTACTAAGTTTTAACAGACTAAATAAAAATAATTATGAGTAAATTCGAAAGCCTTTTAGCAGCTGTTTCCCACTCTTCCCACACAGAAGCTTCCATACCAACATGGTAACAGCCTACTGTTATCTGGATTCTTCCGGTTCCCCTTCCCCAGAAGCAGTAGCAGATAGCAGTAATGGAAAGGCGCACCAATAGGTTCAATCCACTGGTTAACACTGTCTTTGGTACATCTGATAAACGCCGTATGTTCCCAAAGACATGGAGGAACGCGGGGAAGCTCCAGCCTCCCCACTCCTTAGGGTAGTTTCGGTCACACGACTTACAGCTTGCTCTCTCCCCGCTGAACCCCTCTTCACCGGCGTGGTTTACACGTCCTTAAGTGGATTTCCCCCTACACTTGGCGCCGACCGTTAAGATTTCCTTCCTTTCTCCCTCCCACCCTACAGCGAAGGGGAGGGTGAAGCCCAGCCCTCAACAATGGGGGGGGGGCGGGAGACGTAAAAACCCTAGCTCGCTCGGAGCTACTCCAGCAACCCCTCGCCGCTGCCTCCCTCCGCGCGTGCGCGCAAAGTCGCCCACCCCAGCGAGCGAGCAAGGGAGCGGGTGGGGGCGGGGTAGGGGGAGCGGGTGGGGGCGGGGTGGGGGGCGCGGGGGCGCGCACGGAGGGGAAACCCACGGCGGCAGCTGCAGGGAGGCTCAGGCTGGGCGGGGGTATCCAGGGAAGGTCTCGGGGCCCTCACTGCTTATAGGTAAAGGGTTGCCGGCGCACCACACCGGCCCTCCAAAAGAGGAATCATAGATCCAGGAACCGACAACCTTCCTGACCACGCGGAGCCAACCGCCTTCAGAATGCGGCTCCAATCAGCTTCCTGGCTCCGAGAACGCCGCCAGCCAGGGGCTGAGGTGATGCGCGAGGGCTGAAACTCACCGGTGAGCGGGCTGGGCCGGAGTGGGGGAAGCGGGAAGGAGAGCGTAGCAATGCGCAGCTCAGACAGCCACCGCTCCTCCACCTCTCAGCGCGTTCTGGAAAGTTCCGTCTGGTACGCCGCAGCCGTCGTCTTTTGTAGCCGAGCCCTGGTACGTCACTCGCCGGAAGTCCCGCCCCTTCGGCCGCTGCCACCGCCCCGCGGTTTCCTGGGCAACGGTGCGGGGGCGCTGGGCTCGGGCGGGGCTATGCCGGCGGGCCTGGTGGGGGTGGGCCCAAGCCCGGCTTTGCGGGGCCAGTGGAACCTTCTGGAGGCCTTTCCTCGGCCGGCGCGCCCCAGGGTGCTCAAGTGTCCGGCTGGAATGGGCATGGCGATTCTGAGATGACCCTGGCTTCCCAAACCAGTGGATCAGAAGCTGTGTGCGGAAGAGAATCTCGGAACAAAATACTGCACCGCGCCGCGGCGCCGCCTTCGCCTCTTTCCGGGCATTAGTTCTGAAGCCTGAGGGTCAGGGAGTCTGAGGAATAAGATTGAGCATGGCGCCCTACCGCACTCCCCGACCGAACTCACAGGCCTTGCCGCTTGCTTTGTAAGGCTTTGTCCAAGGCCTGGTAGTTCATCAGATTGCGAAGTTGTCAGAGCTCTTTGCCCAAGTCCAGGCTCTGAAGCACAGGTTACCTGCCTCGGACCTTGCTGGCTTCGGTTGAGCCCCAGGGGCCTGGGAGCCCGAACTAAATCCAGAAACATTTGGAAAGCCTGGAGACAAACTGCAGGCCGACAACTTCTCTGGTCAGGCTCTCTGCCTCGTTTGGCTACAGAGTAGCATCTGCCTCGTTTGACTACAGAGAAGCAGCAAGAGAAGCTAACAAATTATTTTAACTATTTGACCACACTTTGAAGTCAATGAAACCAGACCTACAGTCTGCAAAATGAGTTCTGGGGGTTTCAAATGATAAGATTGTCGAAGAGTGAAAAATGGAGTCTGTCTTCCTTTTTTAGGAGCGCATTATTAGTTTCTTATCACCGAAAGAACTGGAGATGAAAAGTTGAAAAAGCCCAGGTCACATCGCCTATACTAGTGAGGAGCCAAACTAGCTTACAGGGGAGGGTCCTGTATTAATCTGATGGATCAGGAAGCGTTCTGTGAAAGTGCAAGTTCAGCTGTTTGAAAGATGAAGAAGAGCATCACAGCAATGGATAAAGCACAGGGAAAGACTAGACTGTGATGATGTTTTTAGGAAATTCCAAGTAATTGGTTGTAGTCAGAGCTAAGGGAACTGGAATGGCCTGAGCTCATGTGGGGCTTCAAACGTAGTTGGGGGAACATCATTACCTCTTGATATATCTTGCCAAGCTAAGGATTTTGAACTTCACCCTGGAAGCATCCCCGTGTCGCTCTTCAGCCTTATCTTTTATTAGTTTGAAGTGTGGATGCCAGACATATAGCACTATCTCGTTTTGCAAACCCTTTGTTTACTTCTATGTGCTGTTTTTTGCCTGACAAATACCCAATTTTTCCCATCTTAGCTGTTAATTTCCGAAGTATCACCAATGGTATAGAGTTTTTTCTTTAAACCAACATTTAAAATCTAACACTGCTATATAAAAATCCTGTAAGTTGTGGTCCCTGCTGTTGAGTTTAGAACATAGTGAGAGAACCAGTAACAAAAGGAAAGAGTGATAAAGCTAATAAAGGAAAAATGTAGGGTTGGGTACAGGGTAGAGGACCCTTGCATCATCCTGATGAGTTGCCCAGGCGAGAAACCAGCAAGTGTTAATAGCATGAACGATTAATAGAGAACAATAAATAACATGTTTCATGAAATTGTTGTCCTAATGTTCCTACTTTTGTTGTGATATGAACTGTACATCTGTCACTCTTACATTGATTAGGCATATATATAATTTTAACCAGGAGTTTTTTAGTTAACCATGTCCTGTGTGTGTACTGGGGATTGAACCCAGGACCTTTCATACTGAGCCACATCCCCAGACCTTTTTTTTTTTTTTTGGTACCGGGCCTCGAACTCCAGACCTTGAGCTTTCGAGGCAGGCAACAGAACCACTGAGCTAAATTCCCCACCTCTCAGTGTTGTTTTAATTTGCATCTCTCAAATGACCAGTGATGTTGAACATTTTTTCATATATCTATTTGCTGTTCCTACTTCTTCATCTGAGAAGTGTCTATTCATTTCAGATTCCCATTTTTGAATTGGTCTTTAAATTTGAGGGATCTGATTTTTTTGAGTTCTTTATATATTCTAGATATTAGTCCTTTGCCTGAGGAATAGCTGGTAAAAAATTTTTTTCCCCACACTATGAGTTGTATCTTTACTCTGTTGGTGTCAAAAGCATTTTTGCATCTATGTTCATTAGGGAGATTGGCCTGTAGTTCTCTTTTTTGGTTGGATCTTTCTCTGGTTTTGGTATGAAGGTAACACTTGCTTCCAGGAATGATTTTGGGAATATTGCTTCCCTTTCAATTTCATTAAAGAGTTTGAGAAGTAGCAGCATTAGGTCTTCTCTAAATTTCTTGTAGAATTCAGCAGTGACTCCATCAGAGCCTGGGCTTTTCTTTGTTGGTAGGGTTTTCTTTTATACATAAAATATTTGATGATGCAATAATAAAATATTAAAATTCCTTTAATTGGGTAGAGGGCATAGGACTTTGAGGTACGCACTGTGCATTTCTGCATTTTATTTGTTTAAAGTAAAAATAATGAAAAAAAAATAAACAGAGTAAACCCTTTTCCATTTCTGAAAATAGAAAACATATTTTCTCACATAACAGGCCAATTGTTTTCCAAAGGTAATGCCCATCCTCGCAATCTTAGGTTCCAGTGTGATTCTCACCTCAAGAATGTGAGAATGTGAGCAACAAGAAGGAGAAGATTCTGCACAGAATTTATTCTTGTTTGTTCCTCTTATTTTGGAGGAGTTTGAGAAAGGAGCCGTAGCTCATAAGGCCAGGTTTTGAAGGTTCAGGTGGCATTGGTGCTGGGGGATTTATGACAGTCATAATAAAGCCTGAGTTGCAGGCTGCAGAACAAATGATAGTTCCATGGTACAATTTTAACATTATTTTGGAAATGTAACCCAAATATAGTGCCCCCACTTCTCTCAGAAATTCTGAGCCACTCAATTTGTTTTTAATTTCTTCTATTTTAAACTGTAACACAGGTTTTCAAAAATGCAAATAAAATTACAACTTGGTGGATTATTATTAAATGAATAGCCTTTGTAACTACCACCCTGGGTAAGAAATAGAACTTACCATGTGAAATAGGAAGAAAACAGGAAAAGAGGAAGGGGAAGTTGAAGGGATAGGGGAAAGGAAAGGGAATGGAATTAATATGAGAAAATGGAAAACTGGAAACAA
Organism: Heterocephalus glaber; assembly: GCF_000247695.1. The sequence goes on along the minus strand of NW_004624736.1, from coordinate 37,777,632 downwards.
AGTCTTTGTAAATAGGGAGGGATGGAGGGGTTGAAAGGAGGGCAAGGGAAGGGGGAAAGAATAAGAACCAAGAGAGATTATGTAAAGGTGCAAATTTCCAATGATGAATGTCATTATATTGTATACCTAAAATGTACCAATAAAATTAATAATAATAAGAAATAGAACTTAGCATCTGCTCTGGAGACTACCACTCCTTTGAATTAAAAATTACTAGAAATACGACTTTTAAAGTAAATATTTGCTTTGGTTTCTTTATAGTTTGATTACCAGAATATATACCCTTAAGTAGTATAGTTCACATGCTATTAAAATATCTTTTATGTTTTTATTTATTTTTTTTTATGTTGGTGTTCTGAGGTGGGGTATTGCTATGTAGTTCAGGCTGGCCTTGCACTGTGCAGCTCAGGCTGGTCTTGAATTCATGGCTCTCCTTCTGGCTTAGCCTCCCAAGTGCTGGGATTACAGGCATGTGTCACCACACCTGTCAAGAAGTATCTTTTAAAAGTCTCTCTTCTTTCTTTTTGTCTGCCTTCCTCTATCTGCAATGAATATATTAAAGAACTAGATTCTTTGAGTCATAGTTTCTCATAGTATGTATTTTGCTGATTGTAGCTCTGTGGTTGAGTTTCACAGTTGCAACGTTCTCTGTATTTTGTGTAAAGTCCAAGTTCAACATACATGATTGGTCATACTCTGATTTAATGTTTTAATTACTTTTTCATTGGTGTTTTGTTCTTCCATCAGGAAGCTCAGAGAATTGTCTTTCACTTTGTAAACTTATCAGAAATTGATTTTCAAACACTATTAGGTACTTAAAAAGGTAATATTCTAATATAGTTATTCCTTCTCCAGTTATTAGCTAGAACATGTCAATAAGGAGATATTTTTCTGCATTTACTATGGAGCTCATTGCATAACAACTCATAACTCAGAACAATTTAGTTTACTTCATTTATTTAACAAGATTTGAAATATCATCTTCTAAAGGTAACCAATTAGTTTTATTATGAAATATAATTTTGGACCTCACTATTTGATGTTGACCAAACAATAATAGATCTTATACTAATTTTATGTATCAATTGCCCCAACTTTAGACACTGGGACCCTTTTTAGGTGGGCCTGGAAGCTCTTCAGCCTTGACCCATGTAGTCTCATGATAGCATCAGTGGTATTTGCAGTGAAAAATCATCTTGGGGTTGCCTTGAAAACTTTTGCTCCAGACCCCTGAGATTCACCAGGATATTCTTTTTGTTTGTTTGTTTTTAAAGGGGAAATTATATTCACTAAACTTTATCCAGACTCAAGGAATTTCATCACTATTAGAGTAGTTGTTATTTTGGCCTCTTCAGTGGGTAGCACTAAACATTTGTATACAAACACATGCTATAGTTTGAATATGCAGTATTTTGCAGGAAACTGATGTTGACATTTGATTCTCAATGTGGCAGCATTAGCAAGTGGGGCCTTTAAAAGATGATTAGGCCAGTAAGTGACATTATTGCCATTTTCTTAGGACTGCATTAGTTACCATGAGAAAGGTTGTTATAAAGTGAGATTCTTCCTCTTCTGCATTCATTCTCTTGCTCTTCCACCATGAGGCCCTCACTAGGAGCAGAGAAGATTCAGACGCCATGCTCTTGGACTTCCCTGCATGGCTGACCCAGCTGACATGGAAGATTCCACTGCAGCAAGATCTAGGTGATGCTCAGGCAGTGTCTTTTTGAAGTCTCCTCAGATGACTCTGGTGTGAAGTTCTGGAGGCTGAGAAGTTCAACACTGAGGTTCCGACAAGTTCACAGTCCAGTGAGAGCTGCTCTTTCTGCTTCCGAGGTGGGGTCCTGTTGTGGTAGCTTCTGGAGGAGGACTACTGTATCCTCACAAGCCCAATGGTGGGAGGGCAAAGGCTTGTTGGTAGGTTTTTAATGACATCTTCAATTTCATTGACTAATATGAGTTTATTAAGAATTTTTATAACATTCAGCTTTGGTAATTCATATGTATCTACAAATCTGTCCATTTCTTCTGTGTTTTCTATATTATTAGAATACAGGTTCTTGAAGTAGGTATTGATGATCTTCTAGATTTCTGCAGGATCTTTGTGATTTCATCCTTTTCATTCCTAATTGCATGGATTTGAGTCTTTTCTTTCCTATTTTGATAAGGTTGGCTAAGGCTTTGTCAATTTTACTTAATCTTTGAAAGAACCAACTCTTCATTCTTTGTATTGTTTTCTTAGTCTCCATTCCCTTAATTTCTGTTCTGATCTTTCAAATTTCCTCTTTCATACCAGCTTTGGGCTTGATTTGCTCTTCTTTTTCTAGAAGCTTGAGGTTCAACATTAGGTTGATGGGCCAGGGATTTAGCTAAGTGGTGGTGCTGCCTGCCTCACAAGCGCAAGGTCCTGAGTTTGATCTCCGGTACCAACAAAACCCCCCCCCCCAAAAACATTAGGTTGTTTGTTTTCTGTTTTTCTGATATGAGATTTCACTACTGTAAATTTCTCTCATAGGACTGCTTTCATTGCGTCCAAAAAATTCCAGTTATCATTTAATTATAGTAACTGTGTAATTTCTTTTTTAATTTCATCTTTGACCCATTTGTTGTTTAGGATGGTGTTATTTAATTTCCAAGTCTTTATGAAGCTTTTTGGTTTCTTTTGCCATTGATTTCCCATTTCATTGCACTATCCTCTGATAATATGCTGTGTTACTTTTATCTCATTTCTGAGACAAAATACCCAACACCCAAAGTAAAAGGTGAATCGGTTTATTTAGCTCACAGTTCATAGAGATTTCAGTTCATAATTGGCTGACTCCAAGGGTGGCAGATCGACAACAGTTCATGGCAGACTGTAGCAGCAACAGTGGACTTCAACAGCATCTTTCTGCCCCTTTTATCCTATCCAGACTCCTGGGATTAGGGTGGTGCCAAACCAATCACTTGCATGTAGTGGTTTAATAATCACACACCCTTAATCCAGCCTCACACAATCCAGATTTAGCCACCTCTGAAAAAGCATGAGGCTTTGGGGAGACATTCAAACATAACCCATAACATATGCATGGGATAATTTCAGTTCTTTTGCATTTACTTAAGTATGTTCTATGAGCTAGTATGTGGTCTATTTTGGAGAACTTCCCATGTGCTGCTGAGAAAAGAATGTATATTCTGATGTGGGGTGGAACACTCTTGCTATGGTTTGGGTCTATGTATCCCCCCAAAGCCTTATGTGGTTTTAGGCTTGATCTAAAAGCTGGAATTGATTCATGATGCAATACTAGGCTCAAGGGCACTAGGATTATGGGTATCAGTGCTACCTGCCCCAAGTAGTCTGAATAAGATAAAAGGGGCAGGGAGACGCTGTTAACTTCTCTTGTTACCTTTGCTGCCTTGTGTGTGCCATGTTGTTTCTGTTCTGTCATGCCTGATTGTTGTCCCTGCCTTGGAGTTGGCTGATTATGGACTGAAACCTCTATGAACTGTAAGCCAAATAAACCCCTTCCCCTTTAACTTTGGGTGTCTGGTATTTTGTCTCAGTAATGAGAGAAAAGTAACTAACACAACTCTGTAGACATCTACTAAGTCCATTTGTTCAAAAGTTTGGTTTAGCTCTGATTTTTTGTCTAGTTTATCTGTCTCTTTGTGACAGTGGGGTATTGAAATCCTCCATTAAAATCATATTAGTGCTTACTTGATTTTTCATGTCCATTAATATTTGTTTTGTATAGTTAGGTGTGCTGGTATTTGGTGCATATATATTTATGATCATTATCTCTTCCTTTTGGATTGTTCCCTTTACAAGGATGTAGTGACCTTCTTTGTCTCTCTTAATCAGTCTTGGCTTGAAATCTACTTTGTCTGCAAGTAGAATAGCTACACCTGCTTTTCCCCAGGTTTCTGTTGCATGGAATATTGTTTTCTATCTTTTGGCTTTCAGTCTGTGAATTTCCTTTTGAATTAAGTGTGTTTCTTGTATGCAGTATATTGTTAGATCTTGCTTCTGGATCCATTCTGCCAGTCTGTTTTTGATTGGTGAATTGAGACCATTAACTTTGATGGTTATAACTGATATGCATTGATTTATCCTTGTCATGTTATATTCCTGTTGTTGGTTCCCCTTTTTTCCCCTCTGTTTAATTACTTGCCTTGTCTGGTGGATTCATTTTTTTGGAGTTCATGGAGTTGTCCTCTATCTCTTTCTAGAATGTCTTTCAGAACATTTTGGAGTGCTGGTTTGGTGGTCATGAATTTCTTCAGGTGTTCTTTGTCATGGAAATATCATTTCTCCATCAATTTTGAAAGATAGTTTTGTGGGGTACATCAATCTGGGTTGGAGGTTGTTTTCTTTTAGGGCTTGTAATACTTCACTCCAAGCTCTTCTTGACTAGAGGGTTTGTGTTGAGAAGACTGCTGTAATTCTGATGAATTTTCCTTTGTATATAATTTGTTTCTTTTCTCATTTTTTGTTTTGTTTTGTTTTGTTTTTGTACTGGAGATCAAACTTGGGACCTTGTGCTTGCGAGGCAGGTGGCGGAACCACTGAGCTAAATCCCTGGCCCTCTTTTCTCTAATAGCTTTTAATATTCTGTTCTTATGTTGAATTTCTGGAATCTTGATTATTACATGCTTTGGTATAGTTTTTTTGATCATGGCTAATTAGAGTTCTATATGCCACACTTATCTGTATGTCAAATTCTTTTTCCATGCTTGGGAAGTTTTCTGCCATTAATTCTGTGAACAGGCTTTTTATGTTATTTGTGTTATCTCCTGCTTTTTCATTGACTCGAATCAATCTTATGTTATTCTTCTTTGCATCATCTAGCAGCTGTTGGATTGCTGTGGTCCCTTGCTATTTTTAAGAACTCTTTCTTTCCATGATAGCTAACCACAATCCTGTCTTCTATATCTGATATTTTGTACTCACTTTGGCTCATTCTGTTGCATGTACTTTCAATGGAATTTTTAATCTCTTGGATATCTGTTTGAATCTGTTTCATAAATTCCATTTCTTTCCTATGCTGGGCATTAATGGTTTCCATCATTTTCCTAAGCTCCTCTATTTTTTTATTTGTGTTTGTCTGCTCTAGAGTCACTAACCATGTCTTTCATTACAGTTACCATCACTATAGTTATCTGAGATTATTGCTGATTTGATTTTTTCTACAGTCTCATTCATCTGGTTTGTTACTTCTGCTCTCACCACTTCAGAGAGTCCAGGTGGGTGGCTTTTGAATTGTTCCACCTCATTACCCGCTGGGTTTGCCTTTGCTGAGCTGGAAGTCTGGGGTTGCATCTTGCTTAAGTGTCTTCTCATTTTCTATTTTTTAAAGTTTAATTCCTGGGTTAATACTTGTAAATTGCTTATGGTAGGTAGCTTTATTGCTAGTATTTAGAACCTTTAGGAAATGACTGCTTTTCACAGATGTCTTTCAGGTGTAGGTGGCTTTTGGCTTTTGACTCTATTGCAAAATCCTATCTCTTCAATTTTTGGGGGATAAGAAGTTGTTGCCTATTTGTTCTAGTCCCTGGTTCTTTGACACTCTCCTATAGTATTGTTTATGACCTCCAGGCAATCTCAGTCTTGGCATATCAGGAAGAACAACTGATTAGAACAATTACATCACCTTGTCTAAAGTAGTACAATCAGCAGTAACAATAGCATCAAGAACAGCCTAAAGGGTGGCTAACTGTGGCAACTATTAATTTGCCACCTTTAACGGTATGAATTATATTTATGGTTATATCACAAAAATCTAAAACAAACCAGAAAATTTATACAGCAAATATGCCCTCAATATGGCAATCCCAGTATCACACTCTAATCTAGGCCCCTTCAAAAATCCCCATCTATGAGCATATGAAGCTTTGGGGGGACATCTAGATATGAGCCATAACAACAAGGTATGCCGTCTACTACTGAGCCCCACCCCTTGCCTAAGGTTTTTTTTTCTTTTTAATTGTTTAAAAAGGGGGAGATAGGGGGGAGCATATAGCTCAGTGTTAGAGCATGTGTCTAGCATGCATAAGGCCCTGAGTTCAATGCCCAGCAGCAAAAACAAACAAGCAAAAGGTGAGGGGGTTCTAAATTAAAAGTGCTCAATTTTCCTCAATGCAAAAACCGCGTACTATTCTTTTTAAGGTTCCGGACCTAATAGATAGCTGATAGAGGTTATGGGTACGTTTGGTTTACTTTTAAAAAATCAGTTAATCAAGAAAGTCTCACTATAATGCTAGGCTAACTTCCAAATCCTAGGCTTGAGATCACTCTTCCTGCCTCAGCTTTTTGAGTAGCTGTAAGTACAGGTAGGTAGCACCATACCTAGCTTTCATTTTTTTCCCCTAACCTGAGTAAAGATAGTTGTAATTTTTTGTACTATTAAGAGTAAAAGGATGTACAGTAAATATATTTATTTTGCTGTGTTTTTATAAATTGTGGAATGCTTCATGTATGAGATCCTGGCCTCCTTCTTGAGGTAATTTGTATACAGTTTGTTGATACAAATTTTTACATTGCTAAAACTCTTTCTTGCAAGGGCTGGTGGTGCATGCCTATAATCCTAGCACTCAGGAGTTTGAGGTAGGAGGATTGCTATGGATTTGAGGCCAGCCTGGACTACAGACTGAGTTCAAGTCCAGACTGAATTACATAGTGAGACCCTGTCTCAAAAAACAAACAAGCAAACAAACAAACTCATTCACACTTTAAGGGTAGGAGCTTAAATTGAGTGGTATTTAAAGGTTATCTACTGGTTCAGCACACTTTAGTTTGTTAACAACTATTCTTTCTCTACCCCTATTCATAAATAAATAATTAAACAATCAAAAGAGACTGAAAGACTGGGAATATACCTGTAAGGTAGAATGAAGAATTAAGGAAGAATATGCTTCATAGGTATGAGACTGAACAAAATTACTTTTAATATCCCTTCAAAGTCTCACTCTTGATCTAGATAATTTATATTTATAAGTCTAATTTGGCATCATTTATTTGAATAATTCAGTTGATAGCATTTTGTATATATATAACTTCTAGATAATTCTTCACCTCACTTTACTATTAAACATCTAGCTTAAGTTTTATATCTCATCTGGATTTCTTTTCTGTATGTAAATTCTGATGCAGATATGAATTGTTTTGCTCCATAATTTTTTTGCTCTATAATCTTTTTGTCAGAAAAAATTAATAAAAGGGAACTTGTGGAAATAGCTTCAATTTGTTATAAACAGTTTCTCTGGCATTCCATAAACTCATGACATGACACTAAGATCTACTCTGCAAGGTTTTTTTTAAAGTATCTTTTTAGACTTGGCAAAAACTTAAATTTTGCTTGAAGACTGATATATTGTTAAGAAACTCTACAGTATCTTCAGTGTAAAAAAGAACAAAATGAAAAACTCACACAAGACCTGAAAGCAAAGTCTGAATGCTTTTGACTGATTTATAAGCCCTGTCATGTTCCCATATCACCCTGTGGATACACCTCTATCATGGCATTTGTAGAAATGTGTATACTGTGTTGTAAACATTGAAGGCAATGAAAATGCCTTCTTCCAGAAAGGTTCATAGCTACTTTGAAGGAAAGAAACAAACAACCAGCCATACTCCCCAAAATGCTATTAATTAAAAGTGTGGAGAATGACGTTTAAAAAAAACATTTTTTGCAGATACAAAATATAGCCTGAGAAAAAGCTAAAAATGTATGTTGAAATGACCATCACAACTTCAATGATTCCCCCAAAGTAAGACCTAGCTGGAAAATAATCACGTTTGAGAACTGGAGATCAAATATGTCAGCCCCAATCAGCCTATACTTACCTTACCTGCCATCACCATTCTCTTGCTTAGTGGCTACTCTGTAAGGCAGGGAAGGCCAGGATAGGCTGATTAGGGCTGGCATTTTTGATCTCTAATTTTCAAGACTATTTTTCAGTGAAAAAGGGTTGCTACAGCTGAGCCACGAACTTGTCTCTAAAAATGACAGCCTCATCAGTCTCACAATTCATGGTGTTGGAAGATAAAAATCCCATTAGTCTGGAGGAGTAAAACTACTCCTGGTAGTGAGATCAGACTGGAATGTCTCCCAGGGATGCTTATAAAGAGCACATTGTGTAATGTGAGGAGGAGTGTCCTTGACAGCATCCCTGACTGGATGACCAGTTCAGAGGGATGTTTCTAATAGCCTGATGGCGGCACAACTAAAGGCAATTCACTGGGATAAAGCAGTGCTTCTGAGGTGAAGGATATCTTGGTGATCATGGCCTAACATTTTATCTCCAGCATCCAGAACAGTAATTGGTAGTTAGCATGTGTCAAGAAGTGTTTGTTGTGTGAATATCTAATGGAGGTTCAAAGACTCCCTTCAGGAAGGCTTCCCTGATTAGCAGTACCTGAGGTCCTTCTCCTCAATCTGCATCCCTTTGGTTATGGACTATTTTTTCTACTGTTGGATTAAACTACCATTTTAATGCTAAATTTCTCATATTCTCCAAATGTGGGAGTGAGGGCAGTGTGTGTGTGTCTGTGTGTGTATACACTTGCTGTTGGTGATAGTGGTGGAAAGTACTGTGCTCATCCCACTGAAAGATCAATCCCCAGGTGACCTTGTGAGTGCTGTTGGTTTAGATCTAGACCTCCTTATCCAGGCTGTCCCTCAGAGCAGAGGCAGAGTTAGTGATAGTGCCAAGGTGAGTTTTTGCCATCAGTCTCTGTTCTGTGCTGAGCACTGGAAAGACCCAAACACAGGTCATAGTAGCATTAAAAAGGACTCAACATTAAGCTAGAAGATAGACTTAGGGCTTTTTATAATCATGTTGGGACACTGTGGTTAGCCTAAGCTCACAGATTGCAGTTCAGTCATTTTAGTTCCCAGAGTCAGGTAGCTCTGAGGCTTAGGGATGGATGGAGTAAGTCTTTTTTTTTTGCTACCAGGGATCAAACTCAGTTCCTTGTGCTTGAGAGGCAGGTGGCAGAACCATTGAGCTGAATCCCCGGCCCAAGTAAGTCTTTTTTTCCTGGTGGTTGTTACCACCTCACTCCTGACTCTGATTTTTTTTTTTTTAGTTTTTTTGAGACAGGGTCTCACCATGTAGCCCAGGCTAGCCTCGAACTTGTGGCAATCTTCTTGCCTCAGCCTCCCAAGTGCTGGGATTACAGCTGTGAACCACCATGTCTGACTCTCATCTTCTTGCTTTTTTTTTTTTTTTGATACCGGGGATTGAACTCAGGACCTTGTGCTTGCAAGGCAGGCAGCAGAACCACTGAGCTAAATCCTCTCCATCTTCTTGTTGTCACTGATAGAGGCATTATGGAGCAGGAGCTTTGTCCTTGTGTGCAGCTTTTTACCTACTTAGACACAATGACCTCATTGTGGTGAAGTGCTAAAGATGATCTGTTCATCTTCTGCTACATACTCTTATCTTTTTCTTGCTTCAATAGCAAGGGCACTGCCAGGCCTAGGATAAGAAATGGGGAAAGTCAGTGTAGTGGTAAAAATTATGGATTCTGGGGAGGGAAAAGGATGGGAAGTAAAAAGAATTAAGATGTGTTATGTATGTGTACCAACTCCCCATGATGAGTGTAATTATTATGTATTACAAACATACTAATAAAAATAAAAATTAGAAAAAGAATATGGATTCTGGGGGCTATGGTGTAATATAGTGGTAGAATATGTGTTTTGAGGGCACAAGGCTCTGGGTTTGATCCCTAGCACTTCAAAAGAAGAAATTATATTGCCTAGTAATGCAGCCATCATAATTTATCTAAGTTTGCACAGTGAAAAATATCACCTAATGATGCATTTCTCAGAACATACCCTGTTGTTGAGCAACACATGACTATAGGTAAAAAGTGCTTAGTAGAGTATCTACATATAATAAACATTATATAAATACTTGCTGAAAATAATAATGATCTTAAGAATTGCTATCATACTCAAGCAGGAAATAATTTAGCTAGGAAATCAATATATGAAGCCTGATAAAAAATGGGGTGAATGTTAAAAAATTTGTTACAGTAAAAGACACATTGTCATTAATTCCTCTCAAAATACTCCCCGTTACTTCAAGTATGCTTACCCATCATTCTTGCCACTGTCTGCAGCACTTCTGAATCCCTCTGTTTGTGCTATTGTGGCTGCCACCATATCCTGTATTGATTCAAAATGTTTACCTTTCATGATGGTTTTGTCTTTGGAGAAGACCCAGAAATTGCATGGTGCCAGATCTGATAAGGTGAATGAGGGTACACCATAATGTTTTTTTACAAGCCTATCTTACCACTGGATAGCATTCAGCAGCACTATATTTTTTATCTTACTTTTTAAAGACCCTCATGAAAGAGGGCTTCCAGAGCTGCTTCAGAAAGTTGTATGAATGATGGGATAAGTATGTTTGAAGAGAGGGGGAGCATTTTAAGGGGATTAATGACAGTGTGCCCTTTAGTGTAATAAAATTTTAAAATTTTAATATTCACCATATATTTTAATCACACCTCATGATAGTCATTTACTAACATTTTTAATTGGAAGCTGGGGATTGAAACCAGAACCTTACATATGCATGTGCCTTGCTACTGAGTTGTACACAAAATATTGATTTATCAAAATATTGAGTACCTACTATGTGCCAGGGTCTTTCCTAGGTCAGTGAAACGATAGTGCCCATGACAAACATAACCCTTTCCCTCAGAAGCTTGCAGATGAGTAGGGGAACAGACATTTACACAAGTATATAAGGGAGTTCTGTTAGGGAAGTTGAACCTTGACTCAAATTTCAGATATTTCAGTCTTAAGAATTACAGCATATAGTAGGATCAGTGTCTTTTTTTTTAATGCTGTTTAAAACACTGCCTCCCAAATTGATGATATAAAATAACAATGTTTATTTGCCCAAAATTCTACAATTGGGGGCAGGACTTAGCATGGCAGCACATCTCTATTCCATGTGGCAACTTCTGGGTTGGCTCACTGGAGCTAGAGGATCCACTTCCAAGCTAGGTTACTTGTATGCTGGCTATTGGCTGGAGCTCAGAAGGGCCTTGTTTCTTCTTCATATGGCTAATTTGGGCTTCTTACCATGGCAGCTTATTCTGAACAGGAGCTCCCCAAACAGTTAACCAGATAGGCCACAATATGTAAGAACTTATTAAGGCTCTTTGCATTGTGCTTGTTAATGTTCCATTGGCCAAAGTTTGTTACTTGGCCAAGTCCAGTGTCAAGGGAATTACATAGGGTGAGAATTCAAGGAGGTAAGAGTCAATGGTTTTCTAAAGTAATAGACTGCCACAGAGAGAAAGGCTAAGTAAACATTTTTGACAAAAAATTATGTTCTTTTTTCTCCTGTCACATATGGTATATCCCCTATTTCTAAAATATCCAGGGAGGGGCTGGGGATGTAACTCAGTGGGAGAGTGCTTCCCTGGCATGCATGAAACCCTGGGTTTGATTCCCAGCACTGCAAGAAAAAAATACCCAGGAAGACGTCACATAGGTGGGAAGTAGGAAGGTGTCTGCTGTATTGAAGCCCTTTGGAAAGGGTAAAGTTTTTGTTACAAGCCATATAACGTAGAGTAATATTATTCTGTATAAACAGAGGTTTTACTCTGATTGAAAGTATGATGAAGAAAGAGTAAATTTAAGGAAATTGAGTTATTTTGACATGCAGAGCTGGAGCTTTGCTAGTGAAAAGGATGACAAGGAGAGTCCCAGGGTTGCTGATTAGTATAAAAGTGTAGACATACAAATTTGTCGTCAAGAGGAGCCACATCATGCTCAGGAAAATGGCACTGGGCATCTATTCTGAAGTGTAATGAGAAAGACAATAGAAGAAAGAGCAGCTGAGTAGATAACTGGAGGAATGACAATAAGGATACTGGTAGGTTCAGGAGAGTAGAGTAGTTCAAGCTAAGGCTGTGAGAGGCAAATGTGCCCTAAGCTGTCCTCACTAGACCGAAAGCTCCTGGAGGGAAGAGCCTATGTCTAGCTCACTGATTTCTCTATCCCAAAAATCTAGCTTACTGCCTAACAGAGGGGGCATTCTACATGTTTACTGAATGGATATAGGTATCAAGGTTTGAAGAAAATGCAGAGTTGGAAAACATTTCCTCTCTTTAAGAGCCTAGTGCCATAAAATAGAGAGATACTTCAAGAAAAAATGTCACAGCTACTTGGAAGGCTGAGACAGGAGAAGGATTCCTTGAGCCCAGGAATTCAAAGCCAGCCTGGGTAATATAGCAAGACCCCATCTAAAAAAAAAGTGACTTTCTTTTGATGATTAAAATCCTTTTGTGTGTGTGTTATTGAACTTAGGGCCTTTGAACTAAACTACATCCCCAACCATTTTTCATTTTTTAAAGTTTATTTTTACTTATTTAGTTTTTGTGGTACTGGGGAATGAATGCAGGTCCTTTGCACTGAGCTACATCTCCAGCCCTTTTTGAATTTTTAAAATTTTGAAATAAGCTCTCAGTCACTAAGTTGCCCAGGGTGGACTTACACTTGTGATCCTCTTGCTCCAGCCTCCCAGAGTGCTGTGATTACCTGCCTGTGCCACCAATCCCAAATGCTGATTAAAATTCTTTGACAGTTTCTCATTTTACTCAAATATCCACATGACTTCCTCTTTCTTTCAGGTCTGCTCAAGACAGGCCTTTTAAAATCCACAAACCTTTACCACTCTATTCTGCTTTTTTTTTCTTTATAGTATTTATCCTCACATGATCTGTGTATTTCTTTGTTTATGGTCTGCTTCTCCCCTCCAGATTGTAAAACTCCTGAGAGCAGGGACTTTGTTTTGTTCACTGTGACAGTTCCAGCTCTTAAACAGTGCTTGACGTGTAGAAGGTACTCAGTGTTGAGTGAATAAATAAATATAGCAGCCAACAAAGAGTGAAAGCTGCTTCAGTATCTTTGAGCCGGAGGCCAAAACCCTGGAGAGTGTGGGATGCAGACATCCATGTGAACTTCTGTAGCCGTGTCCCCACAAGTAGACAAGCAGGAACAGCTGATTTGCCCATGCCAAGAGCTGCCATGTTCTCCTTTTCTGGAAACTAGTATTGCCTGTGATTGTGAGGTTGAGGCCTGGAGAGTACAAGATTAATGTGGTTTGGGAATGGTACAGAAGGCAACCCCCTCAATCTTTAAGGTAGCCAGGGAAGTTTTCTAGGTTCAAACTCAAGAATCTTGAAAAAAAAGCCCCTATGGGGAAATGGACACCAAAACTACAATAGATTTCATTTCACTGTAGTCAGAATGGCTATAGCCAAAAATACAAAAACAATAAGTGCTGGTGAGGAAGGGGGTGAGATGGGGGAAGGAACTCTTCTATACTACTGGTGGAAATGTAAATTAGGACAGCCACCATGGAAATGGATATTGAGGTTCTTAAAACAACTAAAAGTAAAGCTGAAAATCAAAAGTAATTTGATTCAGTTACACCTCTCCTTGATGTATACCTGAAGCAATTAAAGTCAGCATACTATAGGGACACTTGCATACCCAGATTTATTGTGGCATAATTTACAATAGCCAAGATATGGAACCAGTCTAGATGCCCATCAACAGATGATTGAATAAAGAAAATTATATATCTATATCTATATACATATGCACACAATGGAATATTATTCAGACTAAAAAAAAAGAAAGCTTTTGTTAGGGCATGTCAATAGGCAAGGAGAATGTGGTAGATGGGATTAGAGAGATGGGCAAGATCTTTTTTAGAACTAAGACTAGGGACTGGGGATTTAGTTCAGTGGTTCCGGCGCCTGTCTTGCCAGTGCAAGGTCCTGAGTATCCCTGGTACCAAAAAAAAAAGAACTCAGACTAAACAAGGAGTTTACAGTAGTCTTAATTTGGTGTGTAGTGGAAATCCATAAAAAGATTTAAGCAGGGGAGAGACATGATCAGATTTCTGTTTTGAACTATTTTCTCCAGCTGCAGTATGAATGTATTGGAGGGGCCAAAAGTGAATTAGAGAAGAAAGAAGAACATTCCAGAAGGAATAGCTTGAATATCAAGAAATTCAATAGATGGATGTATTGGGTGGGGAGAAGGGTAGAAAGTTCAGTATTGTTGATACAAGCCTAGGAATGAAGAAATCGTGGAAGGTAACCCAGGATAAGTCAGAAGGTATTCCTCTCTTTCTAATGTTTATAAAAAAATTTCAGGGCACAGTATCTGTGATTTACACAACTAAGTATGCTAAATTGAAATAAAAGCCTAACATGATCCATCATGGTATGAATGTCAGTACTTGGGATTACAGTGACTGTTTCCTAAACTCTTAGAGATTAGATTCTTGAGGGAGTTAAGCTATGGAAACAGCACATAGTGGAAGAAGTTAACCAGTCCTGAAAGCAGGAGTTGAAAACAAAAAGTGTAAATTATAGGTAGAAGACTTTAAAGTAAATTTTACAGTATAGCTTATGGAGATACATCATCATATTTAAAGACAGAATATTTCTACTGGCATGCCAATTATAGGTATGACTGCCAAGAATTTGAAAATGTTATTAAAAAAACTATCAAATTATTTAGCTATTTCATCACAAAACCTAACGTTATACAGGTTATATTCTCAAAAAAATGCTCAACTTTCTCATAAAATTTAAAAATATTTTACTTTGCTATTCAACCAAATCAATATTATTTCCCCAAATATTCCATTATTATCAATTAATTGCTTTATTTATTTTGCAGGGCTGGGATATAACCCAGTGCCTTGTGCATACTAGGCAAGTGCTGTACCACTGAGCTACACCTTCAGCCCCCAAATACTGTTTTCATTTTTTAATCTTTACTAGTACATATTTGTAGTAAATAATGATTACATTTATTATGAGTTGGAACATGTTAATTCTTTTTATTTTCCATTCCACAAGTATTGTTTTAAAACCTTTCTTATTATATTCAGTTGTAAAGAAAATACAATTAAAAAATGTCACCAAGTTCATTTTAGGCCTCCTCAAACCATCTCAAGCTTATCACAGTGTATTTGGCAAATATTATATCTTTGTGCCACAACATAAAAATGTTGGGAAGCAGTAGGAGTTAACATATCTAAAAAAGATAAAACGATATCATTAGAAAATGATCAGGTAGAGTGCCTTAGTTTGACTTCCCCAGAAGCAGACAGTGACACAAGGATTTAGGTGTTAGTAGCTTGTTAGAGATAATTCCAAGAAGTATCCACCTTTTTGGATGCAGTTTAATCGTCCTTCCTTCAGTAGAAGGGAAGTACCGGAAAGAAGCCTGTACAGGGTTGGATAATGTGCAGGCTACCTCTCTGGGCAGCTGGGGCTTACTCTGGCTGGGGAGCCTCTGGGAGATGGCCTAGTGCATGCTTCAAAGTCATTTCATCAGGGGTGAGGAAATGTTTATTCATTCACTTCTTTACATCATTTTCATTGCTGTCCCCAGGAGGCATAGATTCCCTCACTTTTAGCTTGATATGGTCAAGAGAAGGCTCTGGAGCCAGAGGAAGCTTGCAGCCAACATCAGTTCTTGAAGTGAGAAGTTTTTGGATATAAGAAACATGCAACTAAATTTATATTTCAGAAGGTTTTGGTCCTATTACCAGTAAGTAACTTTTATGATTTGGCATCTGACCTAGCTCTGGCTATAAAGAATATGTTTTGTCTTGTACATGATGCTGCCTCCAAAATCTCACTTGAGTCAGTTCACTTCTCTCCCTTTGTTCATGCTGCCAAGATCCTTTGCATTACATCAGTAAACTTCGGCTCTCAGCCTTTCTGATCTTTCACTCCCCTCTAGTCCATTCTTCCTCACAGTAGCCACAGTGATCTTCATAAAATGAAAATCAAATTATGTCGCTCCCCAGCTGACTCTTCAAGGGTTTTTCATTGAACATGAACCTACATACAGCTCCTAAGTGGTTTACTATTTGGTCTTTGATCAGATCTCATCATTTTCCTTTCACTACCAACCCATATGACTTTTAGCTGGATTGGACTTCTATTATGCCTTAAAGAATATTCTAAAAGCCATGCTGTAGGGCTTTTGCACCTTCTCTTTACTTGGTTTGGATCATAGACCTAAAATATTTTTCCATCGTGTTCATTTGTCTACTTCCTTTCCATCTTCTGGGATGCAGTTTATTATTATTATTATTTTTGAGGCAGGGTCTCTCCCTTTGTAGTTCAGGCTGGCCCTGAACTTACTATGTAGCCTAGGCTGGCCTTGAACTCAGTGATCCTCCTGCCTCAGCCTCCCGAGTGCTGGGACTACAGGTGTGTGCCACCACACCCGGCTGGATGCAGTTTGATTGTCCTTCCCTCAGATCGGCCTTTCTTGACTCTCCTCAACCCTCCTACCCTACCATTTCTCTGGAGAATCCTAACAACCTCCTCAAAACAAAAACAAAGCATACTTTCCCAGCTATACTGTCTCCCAGAACTCCATACTTTCTGTCTGAGCAAGTTGTTGGACCAGACCACCATAGTCTCTGGCTCCATCTGTCTTTCCCTTAGGCCAGGTAGATCCCCTGGATCCAACTGCTTTTTGCCAGGCAGTTTTTTTGGTACCAGGAATCGAACTCAGGGCCTTGTGTTTGCCAGGCAGGCGCAGTGCCACTGAGCTAATTCCCAGTCTCAAGCTGCTTTTTCTTTAGACCAAGAATCTTGACGTTTCAAAGTTTCAAAGAAAAGAGGGTTTTCAGTGAGTCCAGCGGGTTATATAAACAGACAATGGTAAACCGGGGGAGCATATGTCAGCTGTTCACAATTCTAGATATTTGTTGCCAGAATTTGCTAGATTTTATATGAGACCTTTTTTCTCTTAGATTCCAGAGAACAGCCAAAACAATTAGAAAAAGAACAAAGTTGGAGATATCACCTTGCTGATTTAAAAAATAAATAAGAGTAGTCAAAACATTGTTATACTGGCAAAAAGCAGACATACAGACCAATGGAATAGAATAGAAATTGCAGTGATATATGGTCAAATGATTTTCAGCAAGAATAACAGGACCATTCAATGAGGGAAGAGCAGTCTTTTCAACAAATGGTATTGGGTATTCATTCAAAAGAATGAAGTTGTACCCTAAAAAATAAAATGAATAAAAAACCTAAGTGTAAGACTTAAATTATAAAATTTTTAGAAAAAACAGAGGAAAAGTTTAGGTCAGGTTTGACAATGATTTTTTTTGGTTATGACACCAAAACCAGCAAAATTATAGGTAAATTATGTAAATTATACATAAAAATAAAAAATCACGTGCATCTCAGGATACTATCAACACAGTGAAAAGGCAACCTGAAAATTGGGAGAAAATATTTGCAAATCTTATATCTGATCAGAAGTTAATACCCAGAAAAAAAAGTTAATATCCAGAACATATAAGGAACTTGTAACAAATACATACATACACACACAACAACAACGACACCAGTGACAACAGCAACAACAACTAATAACCTATTAAAAATAAGCAAAAGAATTGAATAGACATTTCTCTGAGAAGATGTATACAAGAGGGGAAGGAGCATATGAAAAGATCAATAGGGAAATGCAAATTAAAACCACAGTGAGAGCTGGGCATGGTGGCTCATGCCTATAGTCCCAGCACGGGAGGCTGAGGCAGGAGGATCTGAAGTTCAAGGCTGGCCTGGGCTACATAGCCGGACATTTCCTCTAAAAACCAAAACCAACCAAACAACCAACAAGCAAAATAGTCCCCAAGCTCGCTAAATCCACAGTGAGATATTACCTCATTGTAAGCAAGAATGGCTACTGTCAAAACCAACCCAACCCAACCAAACAAAAACCAAAGTAACAAGTATTAGTAAGTTGTGGAAAAAACTGAAACTGTTGTGCACTATAGGTGGGAATTTAAAATGATACAGGTGCCATGAAAAATACTATGGCAGTTCTTCAAGATATTAAAAATAGAATTACCATACAACCCAGAAATCCTACTTCCCTGTGTATACCCAGCATAATTGAAAGCAAGATTTTTTTTTTTGGTACCGTAAAAGCAAGATTTTAAAATGGTACTTGTTCATCCATTTTTGTAAAAATATTATTCAGAATATATCTATGCAATACATTTGTGATCCCAGCTACTGGGGAGGCTGAGAAAAGAGGCTCAGAAGCTGAAGGCTAGCCCGGGCAATTTATCAAGACTCAGGTGGGCTGGGGATTTAGCTCAGTGGTTCTGCCCCCTGCCTCGCAAGCAGAAGGACCCGAGTTTGATCCTCGTTACCCCCTCCCCCCCAAAAAAGACTCAGGCTCAAAATAAAGAAAAAAGGCTGGGGATATAACAGCACTAGAATGCTTTAGTTGCCTGTGTGAGAGCTCAGTACCACAAAAAAGAAAAAGAGTTCTGACACATGCTACATACAGTGACTGAAACTGTAAACTTTAGGAAATTATACTAATTGAAATAAACCAGTCACAAAAAACCGAATATTGTATGATTTTACTTAGATGGAGTTTGTAGTGATCAAATTCATGGAACTGGAAAATAGGATAGTGGGGTTGTCAGCGATAGGGGAGTTTGGGAAAATAAGTTGTTTAATTGATGAGTTTAATTTTGCAAGGTGAAAGTTCTGGAGATTATTTGCACAACAGCATGAATTCAGTGAAAGTTTTTTTTTTTTTCTTTTGAGACAAGGTCTCACTATGTGGTTCAGGCTGGTCTTGAACTCGCTATGTAATCCAGGCTGGCCTCAGACTCTTGGTGATTCTCCTGCTTCAGCCTCCCAAATGCTGGGATTACAAGTATGTGCTACCATGCCCGGCTTGAAGTCAGTGAAAGTTTTAACTTCCTGCCTTGTGCCTTGTGCAATGTGATCTGGCTTTTCTGGTTACTGATACACTATAAACAATGGGCTAGACCTAAAAAGCCAGATGTGAAAACCGCTCAATTTTCCATATTAAATGAAATACAGTTAAAATGACCAAATCCAATTTTTAGATGCAAGACACACAAAGGCAGGCCAGGTAGAAGTAGAATCTAAAAGAATCTTAATTCTAAGGTAAAGACAAAACTGGTTAGGTCACTAGAACTGCCTCTTATGCAGTTGTGAACCACATTCCTCGGCCATGAGGCTGTGTGAATGCTGAGATGCTTCCTGTGCTTCCTCACTTCTTGGTGTGATCCTAATATAAACCTGCACCTTCTCTTCTAACAAAAGCAAGTCTCTCTGTGTTTCCTGGAGGAGCCTCCCACCTTTTGATAGCTACGATAGCTCCATCATACATTGGACTCTGCTTTTCCACGGAAGGAAAAAATGCTCCATTTTGATCTAGAAATGGGCTCCCTAAGTCAGCTTCTTTTGCGTTTGAGAAAAACTTTATATTATGGTTTAATTCGTGAGGATGGAAAGATGCCTTTGAACAACTGCAATACATGATTCTTAGTAAAACGTCCCGGAATTGCTGTAAAATCGGTACACACATCTCACTGCAGCCTTCTGTTTTTCTCCTCCTTTATTGTCCCTCAGTTCATTCAATGAAGACAGAATTTTTTAAAAAAAGTCTTAGGTTTCCCTCTGCTTCTTTCCTCTCCAGTCTTTCCTTTCTCGTAAAGGAAGAAAGCTGAGTGTATTTTAGAAAGAGGCGGCATCGCTCTAGCAGGTCCTGCCAGTAGTTTAAAAGATGTCTTAAATGTAGTAAGCCTCTTCTTAGGGAATGTCAAGAAGCTGCATGGCTGCGTAAAAAGGCCACCAGGAGATTACTGCCTGATGTCTCCCAACTCAGACTAAGAGGCAGTGACAGGTGAAGTAGGGAGACGTTGAGAGAGATCTCGCGGGTGTCCGAAACTGCCTGGGTTAGCGAGGGACCTACAGGGTCCGGTGCTTTTAGCCAATCCTCAGAGACACGTTGCACGTCACTGACGGTTCGTTGAGGCTCATCACGACGTCATCCAGAGGCGCCGGAAGAGGTGCTGTACAAACGGAGTAACGTGCATGCAAGGATCTATCACTTGAGGTAAGGCAGTGGTCAGCCTACCTTGTCTGCTGGCACTCTGGGTTGAAAAGCCAGTGTGGGCGTTAGGCTCTGGCTGCTGGTATCCGTGAGTGATGTGTCTGGAATGGCCCTTTCATGGCTTCTTTCTTGGCATCTTCTCCTGTTCCCATTGGCTTGTGTCAGCGGGCGCTCATGGTGGTCTCTGGCCTACTTTGAGTTTGTTCACGTGTGCCTACGACTCCTGTACCTACCTTGGTCATAAGGCAGGCATAAAAATATTAGCGGGCATTGACCATCCCAAAGAGGCAGCTCATCATGTAATGACGGTGTTTTTGCCAAAAACGCTGCATGAGAGGAATGTGAGCCCTCCTTCACAGTCAGTCAGTAGTTTTTTTTAAAAAAACTTATATTTTTTATTTGTATATATTTATCATACATATTGATCACATTTATCATAGGGAATTTGTATCTGTACATAATATATCTTGATTTTTCTTTTATTCCCCCATGCCCCTTCACTCCCTTCAACCTTTGTTCCCCTCCCCATTTACAAAAGCTTTGTTTCTACTTTTTCCTTCTAGTCTCTTTTTTTCTTTTCCTTTCCTTCCCTCCCCCTCCTTCATCGCTTGTTCCCCTTCCCATTTGAATTTATAGGAATGCCAGAAGAAGCAAGCCTTTCCCCATACAGACCAGTGGAAGCAGTTCAACAAAACAGGGATATTTGGAATTCTGTTCCAAATGGAATTAATGTGGTCTAGGTTTGGAGCCCTTTGGGAATTTGAGTTATTTTGGGAATTTCGTAAAATACTTGAGACAGGATTATGTGGGTAGAAGACATAAATTTGTGCCCCTTCGCCTTAAGTCATCACTTTTGAATGATTTCTTTTTCTTTAACATTCAGTAGCTCCTGCTTTAGTCCTACCCTTCCTATTAACAGCAGTGATACTAGTGTTGGGATTAAGTGACTTGCCTGAAGTCACACAGTGAGTAGGTGGGGGAATCAAAGTTGAATTCAAGCAGCCCAGTTTAGAGGCCTCGATGCTCATCACTCTTTATGTTGATTTTTTTCAGCTGTTCATTAAATTTTTGAGTACATCATTCTGTTGTTACCTGTTATTTTATGGAGAACATTAAGATCATGAGACATACTTTCCCTCCAATTTTTGCCGATGCTTTCCTTTTTAAAAACAGTCACCTGAGTGGTTTTATGTAGGTAAAAGGAAGGTTGAAATCATTCTTTCTGATGATATGGAAACACTGAAATTGATTTGCTGTAAAAAAGAAAGTATTTGGATTTCAATCTTTATTTTTCCTTTATTCTTAAAAGGGTGAGTTGTCAAAGAACATCCCTTTATCTTTGCTTCTGACCTTTATTTTATGGTTTCACTTATGAAACCTTATTTTCATTTGTCATTTCTGCTCCTTCTGTGTTCCATTCATGAAAAAACAAGGTCAGTTTTCTCAGATCTTCCTTAACACTCCATCCCAACCAAAGAAAGAAAATCTTTGGTGATCCATCTTCCTTTTGCTGTCTCCTGGTAAATCTCTTCCCCTTATTACCAAACTGTTTTAAAGAGTATTTTAAAGTCTGTCCCCGTTTTCTTACCTCCCAGTCCTTTGTGCAGTCTAGCTTGAAGACTCATAATTCTCTTGAAATTTCAGTTAAGGTACCAGTGATTGAATATCAAACCAGATAGATGTTTTTCAATCATTACTGGATCCCTTTGATGCTTTTGAAACTTGATCATACCTCTTACAGTGTAGCTGTTTCTCTGGTGCCTTGTTCACCATTCATTCCTCCTGTGAATAGTCTTTTTTCCTCCTCTCCTAGAATGTTGGATGTTTCAGTGCTTTGACTTTGCCCTCTGCACTTTTCATTCTGTACATATTGAACATACCAATTACTTTTGTCTCAGCTATCTACTACATGTTCCCAAATTGAAGTTGTCAACTTAGCCTTCTTTTCTGAGATTCACTTTCACATCTAAGTACCCTCCTGGAGAGTTCTGCCTTTGAGTCCCATAGACACTTTAGATTTGAAGCTTGAAACTGAACTCAGTACACTCACTCAACTTACTCATCCTACCCATCACTAAGTCCTGATTTTACCACCTAAATCTTTTCAAATCTGTGCTTTTATCTGTGTCTGTACCATGGTAGTCCCCCTTATCTCTGGGGTATGTTCCAGTGGATATCTGAGATTGCAGATGGTACCAAAATCTATCTATACCATATATATTTTCTCTGTGTATATGTACCTATAATAAAGTTTAGTTTATAAGTTAGGTACAGAAAAAGATTAATAACAGTAACTGTTATAACTATAATAGCAATTATAATTACACTATTATAAAAGTTATATAAAACTTATGAGTTGTTTATGCCTGAAATTTTCCATTTAATATTTTCAGACTGTGTTTGCGGGTAACTGAGACTGTAGGAAGTGAGATTACAGATAAGAGAGATTACTCTATTGTTTTACTTTGGGCCTTATCATCTTTCACCTGAAATATGATGGCTGTCTACCTGGCTTTTCTGCCCCTAGTCCGGGTACCCACGTGTTTTTTATACTACTGTACCTCTGCAAATGGCCTTTGGAAACACATGTTTCAAATTCTTGTTTAATCTTTAAAGATTTATTTGTTCATATATCTGTTCTTTTCTGTCATTCAGCAAACATTTATGTCTGTTGATTTGGAGAATCCATTGTAACTTCCAAAATTTGAGTTTCTTAGTTTCTTAGAGGTCTGCCTCATCTGGATCTTACCTGGATCTGTAGCCTCTTCTCTGCACCCTATTCTAGGTTCCAGAATACTGAACTGTTTCTTCATGCACACTGTGATGTTTCTTCTTTGTTCATTTGCCCTTGCTCTTCAGTGCCTTTTGGTTCGGTAATCCTTATCTTCTCTAATTCCTCTACCTCCTGGTCCTCACTTAATTAGGTTGCTCCCTTTCATCAAATTAACCCAGTTAATATGTAGGACTCAGTTTAGGGTCACCTTCTCCATAAAACCTTTCCCCTCGTTTGAGTTGAGTACTCCAGCTTTGTCTTCCCATTATAATATCCTTTGTATAGATCAGTGGTGGCAAACCAGTGGCATGCATATTGACACAAAAGGTGTGAATGTATGAATTGTTTTTTTTTAAACCAAAACCTCAGTATTTGGGTTTAATTGCAGTGTTGGGACTTTGCAACAAGTGAGTTTTGGTTGCAGATTTGGCACTCGTCTCTGAAAGGTTCGCCATCACTCTTATAGACCAGTCATACTACATTTATTATAATTGTTTTCATGTCAGTTTTCTCTCGGACTCTTGAGTCTTTTGACAGCAAGGCTTATGTATTATCTCTTAATTCCCAGTGTAAGAATAGCACAAGGCACATAGTAGGAATGCAGTAATTTTGATTGAATGATCAAATGAGTGAAGTCAAAAAGTATATGGTGCAGTGGTTAAGAATTCATTGTTTGAAATTAATTCAAATCCTAGCTGTGGCACACATTGGCTATGTGATTTGAATGTGTTACTTTACTTGTTTAAGCCTTAATTTTCTCTTCCTTAGAATGAAAGTTGTGAATATTAGAACAAGATGGTGTGAGAAATTTAGCACAGTGCCTGTGATATATAATTAATAAACATATGCCGAATACCAGGGGATCCTGGAGTATAAGACAGGGCTAGCCCAAGGCAGTGATCTCCAGAGACCCTCCATGTTTCCTGAATTGGTAGGGAGTGATATGGTGATATAATCCCAGGATTATAACCTCATTTGGAAAGTAGAATTAAATCCATGTTAAGCACTCAGAACTGTGAAGGTAGTTCTTCCATATCCCGTGACAAGATGTATAGAAGAGAAGATGGCTCAGTGAAGGCCTTAGGGAGGAGGTGAAACTTGAAAGTTGACTAAGATTTGGGTTTTTAGAAAGGAGGAAAGATTATAAACCAATACCAGGAGACCAAATTAAGAATGATTTAGTTTGGTGTGGTGGTGCATGCCTGTAATCCCAGCACTCTGGGTGGCTGAGGCAGGTTTGAACCCAGCCTGAGCAATTTAGTGAGACCCTTTCTTTTTTTTTTTTGGTACTGGGGATCGAACTTGAGTCCTTGGCTTGCGCAGCAGGCGACGAAACCACTGAGCTAAATCCCCGGCCCTGAGTGAGACCCTTTCTAAAAATAAAAAAGCACTGGGTATGTAGCTCAGTGTGAAGACTCTGGGTTCCTACTTTGTGGGAAAAGAAACAAAGAAAAAAGAAAAGAAAAAAAGGATAGAATTACTTCTCTGGGAGACATGATTCAGTACATACCTGAATGATGTACTTGCAAGGATATGTTTGTGTCTGAGGGAAGGAAGAGAGAGGAATGGGTAAGTGGGGCTGTGAAAAAGAGAGAGGTGAAACAAGTAACCTCTGGAGGGTTAGAGTCTGAGGGTTCTAATTTCAAGCTTGAGGGATCTGGGAATTGATTAAGTGGAAAAAAAAAACCTAACATAAAAATTCAGTTTCTCTTTTGTACTAACTACATTTCATGTGCTCTATCATCACACAGGGGCTACTTTACTTGGATGGGCAGGTTTAGAACATCTATCACTGCAGAAAATTCAGTTGAAGACCAGTGTTCTAGGATGTGTGTGTGTGTGTGTGTGTGTGTGTGTAAAATAAAATTTTATTTTATTTTGAGACAGGGTCTTACATGTAGTTCAGACTGGCCTTGAACTTACTGTGTAGCCCAGGCTGGCCTCAAACTTATGGCAATCTTCCTGCCTCAGCCTCCCAAGTGCTGGTATGACAGGCAATACTATGCCTGACTCAGGATTTCTTTCCAACCAATCCCCACAACTCTGCAATGAAAGGTATGGAGCTGAAAAACAGAGGATGGTAAATCCTCAGCTTCTCTCTCTGGGGAATCTCATATGAGGAGCAGAGCATTCTACCGCTAGAAGAAAAGCTAGAGAAGGAGGGGAGAGCAGAAAAATATGAGAACACTTGGATGGGAGGGATTATCATCTGATCATTCATTTGCAAATGTTTATACTTGCTGTATGCCAAGCATTGTATTAAATACTGGTGATATATTGATAAACAAAAATAGGCATGATGACTGGGCGTAGTGGCACACACCTAGAATCCCAGCACTTGGGAGGCTGAGGCAGGACAGTCACTGAGTTTGAGGCAAGTCTGGACTACATAGTGAGTTCAAGTCCAGCCTGAACTACATAGTAATACCCTTCTTAACAAACTAACAAACAGACAAAAAGCCAAAACTAGTTGAACAATAGTATTAAAAAATAGGCATGATCTCTGCTGTTATAGAGCTTGCAGTTTATGGAGTTTAACTTGAAGAACTGAATTGAAGATTCAAAACACCCATCCTTCAGCATTCTTCATATTCTAAAACTTCATTCCTAAAAATTGGGTCTGGAGGCTAAAATGAGCCATAATAGTTGTATAATCATTGTGCAGTCATTGCATCAGCTTTTGGAGTAGAAAGTAGAAAAATCATGACTTCAGAACTCTGGGAGAATAAAGTGTGTATTTTACCTGTGGAGGGCAGGAGAGGTAGTTCTCACCATCCTGCAACAGCGGGGCATCCTCCTAGCTGTCTGTTAGTCCTCCTTGTCCCTGCTGTCAAACTGTGCTCTCCTCTGGCTTCTGTTGTCAGCAGGAGTAGTCAGTCACCACATGACTTACTTCCTAATGCATAATGAAGACATGCATCACTTTTCAGTCCATTACCTGATCATTTACCAATTTCTAGCAAGTGCAAACAAGTACCCTTTGGAACATACAGCATTTCAAAGTGGGGCCTGCCTGTAGCACCATCATTGTTTGGTGATCTAGGTGTAGGTTTTAGATTTACAGCTGACTCTTCGTGCTCTTGCATCAACTTTTTCTCAGAGACTCGCTGAGCTGATTTTGGCCTAGGTTATATTGACAGCCTTCTGACTAGTGTCTAACTCTAGCTTTCTCCACTCTAGCCTGCCCACACAGTTGTTGACATAGTATTCTTTGAATTCTGTTATTTCATCTTGTTTTGAAACACAAACCCTTGGCAGTTGTCTCGTATTGACGATGTTGAATCTAAAAATTTTTTGGTGACTTTGTGGGGCAGCTCCTCTGCTGTAGCCAGTGAAGTCTGCCTTTTATCCCTGACCTGTGGCTTACCATTGTTGAGTGCCATCACTTGTGCTTTTAAAAATGAAATACACTCTCCTCCTTTCCCTCCTTATCATTCCCTCGGTTCCTGGCCTTCTCCAGCTGTGTGGTTTCGGGAAGCCTTTCTTGACTAATACAGGACTTTGGCTCTCTTTAGCTTTTATGTGCTTACACTAACACAGTTCCTACTTCTTCAGCTCTCATCTGTTCATTCTGTCTTGTATTGTCTTGTCTTTGCAGATGGTAATGAAGCTGACTTTTTAAAATATGTTTTCTTTGTTTATGAACACAAAGCTTATACAGAGGGCATAGGTGCTATCTCGATGATAGGCAGGATTTCCTTTAGAGAGTGTCTTAGTTACTTTCTCATTGCTGAGTCAAAACACCTGACAGCCAAAAGTTAAAGGAGGAGTTTATTTTAGCTCACAGTTTGTAGAAGTTTTAGTCCATAGTCAGTTGACTCCAATGCATAACAGCATGGCAGAAGGGCAGGGCAGGCAGGACTGACTTCCTTCTTCCTTCCCTTTTTATTCCATCCAGGCTACAAACCAACTGGTTGGTGCCACCCATAACCAGAGTGAGTCTTCTCTCTTCAGTGAATTCATAACCCACACCCAGAACTATACTAAGCCAATTAGTGGACTGATCTAATACCACACACCCATGATCCAGTCACTCCCAGAAGCCCCACCAAGATTGCATGAGGCTTTGGGGGACATCTAGATATAAGCCATAACAGGGGGTATTAGAAGCCTGAGCATTGATAGGATTCTAGAGTCGAAGGAGGCACTTCAAAGATCTAGTCCCAGCCTTGTCCATACAGTAATTCCCTTTTCAGTCTTCCCAAATAAGAGGATAATTATCCTTATTCTCTCCTTGCCTCAGCTTCTATGACATATTGATACCTGTCAAATATGTACATTCAGTCCATTCCTTCTGAGCTTTATGCCTGTATATTTCAGCTTGACTCTTGGTTCTTCCACAGGCAACTTAAACTAATTGTGTTTCAAGGAAATTGATCTTTCTTCACTGCTATCATAAAATGTCTTCCTGTATATTCATTTGTTTCTTGAATTTTTTTAATGCTGTATATTCATTTTGGTTAATGGGCATCTTTCAAATTAGAAACCTTTGTTTAGAGTCTCCCTTTAATCCTTTGTCATTCCCCAAATGTCATGAATTAAATCCATTGTCCAGATTTCTCTTGGGTCTTCTTCCTTCCCATCCACTTTGCTCCTAACTTTGTTCAGGCCTCATCTCTCCTCTGAACTTTTTGTTTCTTTCTCTTCTGCTACTCTACCTAGCCATAAAGATTGTTTTTCAAGAGCACGTCAGCACCTCCACTGTAGTGCAGGTTGTATATTGTACAAAGGTGTCATAGTCACACGTTAGAAATTGTAGATTTGCCTATTCACTATTGCAGATGGGAGTAAAATGTATTGTTCTAACAGAGGTATATTTCAATTAAAAAAGGAAAACCTAATACACATAAACACACCTAAGAACCAAAAAACATCTTCATTCTTTTTTTTTTTTGGTACCGGGGATTGAACTCAGGTCCTTGCGCTTGCGCAGCAGGCGGCAAAACCACTGAGCTAAATCCCCAGCCCAACACTGTCATTCTTATGAAGATTCTTATTCTTATGTCCTAATTCTCTGGCAGGCAAACTCCTTCCCATCTTTTAAAATCTTTTAAAACCTTCCCATCTTTTAAAACCTTGCATAATTCTGGGGTGGTAACACATGCTTGTGATCCTGGGGAGGCTGAGGCAGGAGGATTGGTGTGAGTTTGAGGCCATCATGGGTTACATAGTGAATTCAAGGCCAGGCTATACTATATGGCTAGACCTTGTCACAAAACAAAACAAAACAAAACAAAACCTTGCATAAATACCCTTCCTCATGAAATCTTTTAAAATACTTTCCTCAAGTGATAGTCATTGAGTTAATGCCATATTTTGTTACCCTCTTCTTAAGAGTATTTATATTGTAACAATCAGTATTTGAGTCTGTACTGCACAAGTACAGGGACAATATTTTATTAATCCCTGGGAGACTTTCAGCATGTAGATTAATGTTCCCCACAAAGAGTATATCAATAAATGTGTAACAAATATTTAATTGCTTAGCGTGATTCAGTCAGGGAGGTAAATATGTACCCTATCATCTCATTTAATCCTCACAGTAGCTTCTTGAGTCCTGTCATTATCAGATTTATAGGTTAGGAAATTGAGACTAAGGAAGTGAGGTCACCTGCCTCAAGATGAGCAGTTGGTAAATTACATACATGGTGGCACTAGAACATATCCCTGGAGGACTTGTGTTAATGGATCTGTTTTTCCAGAAGTTTCCTTGTTTTGTCTTTCAGAGCGATGATGCGGGTGTGCTGGTTGGTGAGACAGGACAGCCAGCACCAGCGAATCAAACTTCCACATTCAGAAGCAATTGTGATTGGGCGTGGCCCAGAAACCAAGATCACTGATAAGAAATGTTCTCGACAGCAAGGTAACTGGTCATAAGAATGTGGAGATTACCATGTTTTGGAAGATAGTGATAACCAAATATACACATTTCCCAGATGCTCTTGAAGAAAAAACTTATTTACCAAAAAAAAAAAAGCATCCCAAACTCAGGAACTCAGCTTTTTAGCCAATACTAGGGCCTCATTTATTCCTGATTCTGTCCTCCCATTCTGGGCAGGTTAGGGTGATGGTTGGGAGCAGGCAGATTCCATCCTATTACAATGGGGTGGTGGAGTTGAGCCCTGCACTTGCTTTGCTTTGCTAGGGAGATTGCTCATTGGGCAGCAAGACTGATAAATTCTGGAGTCTCTAGGCTGAAGCCATGTCTGAGAAGCAATGGGGTGGTGCATCCTTTACTCATTGCCTCACACAGAGGGTCATCTCTTTATAGGACTATGGCATCCAACTCTTCCCTTTCACAGGGCTTAATGAAAGTCCTTACTTTCAGGATGTATGTACAGTCCTTCATTTTTTCCTGTAAACTTTGGGCATGCTCATTGCCATCTAGTGTGATTCCATAGATCAGGATTCTGGACTTAGAGAGATCTGGAGTCTGTAGCACTGGTTATGGACTTTCCCATGTGAATTAGTCCAAGTGGAAGGAAAAATAAAAAGCTGTGCTTGACCTGGAAAGGCCCAAGACATAGAAGCTGCCACCACTTCTTTCCAGCAACTGTAGAGACATGTATGTATCAGTCTGCCCTCTGTCTGTCCTCCCTGGTGCACAGCTGTGGTGTCAGCCCTACATACTTTGTTCACTTATCTGAACAGAAGTGCTTAATAATATTACCTCTTCTCACACATGCTCAGACTATTCTGTCCATGCACTGCTCTTTCTAGAACATTCTTTCCATTTCTTCCACTCAGGGCTGGCTGAACTTGTGTTTTCTGGGAACATGTTTTACCGCTTTCTCTGTTGAAGGCATCTGATAGTTGATTTTGTTTTTGTTTTGAAACAAGGTCTTGCTGTATTGCCCAAGCTGGTCTTGAACACCTGGGTTTTGATTATTTCTTAGCCCCCCTACTAGCTTGGACTACAGGTATACACCACAGGTGTACAGGTATACATCCAGCTTGATTGTTGTTTTTTTAATAATAATGGAAGCCTGATTTAATCCTGAGCCAGGTGCTTGCACCTTCCTGTGGGGAGAGTCTGTAATCTTGAGTCAGCCAGGAGTTACGGAACAGAGAAACTTGGGAGGATACTAGCACCAGCTAAAGGTTGTCCATACACTGATGGACATTCTATGGAAGCATTTGAAGCTCTTACAAAATGGAATTTGGAGCCTCCACCACCTGCATATCAGACAATTGCTCCTAGGTCTTTGGGGGAATGATCTGTGTAGCTTCATTGTCCTTTAGAGAGGACAGGACCGAATGTCTGGTTTTTGTTGCATTTGTGATTAACTTTTTATCTCTTTCAGTACAGTTGAAAGCAGAGTGTAACAAAGGTTACGTCAAAGTAAAGCAGGTATGTGGGTAACTTGAATTTCCTTTTTGTATTTAATGGTTTTGTTGTGGTGTTGCCTTTAGAATGTCTGTGCTAGCCAATAAAGGCTTCTGTGTCATGTGTAGAAGTGATGGAGTAATATAGCTGAACATCAAGCACGGTGCTTGACACAGTAAGTAGTTAACATATTGGCAGCTGTATTACTAATGTATCATGGCTATTGTTATAATTATTTTCTGATTATTTATTCCATAGGTAGGGGTCAATCCCACCAGCATTGACTCAGTCATAATTGGAAAGGACCAAGAGATGAAACTGCAGCCTGGCCAGGTTCTCCACATGGTGAATGAACTTTATCCGTATATTATAGAGTTCGAGGAAAAGACAAAGAGCCCTGGCCTAGAAACACACAGGAAGAGAAAGAGGTTAAGCAACAGAGATTTTATAGAAAGGGATGCTGCTCAGGAAGCTGCCTCTGGGACAGGGCTGGAACCTGAGAGCAGTCCCAACCAATGCTGTGTGGCCCCAAAGAAGGGGAAAGATGGATCTACCAAAAAGGTAAGGGTAGTGTGATTGATAGATGATGTGGTGGTTAAATGAGATATAATGACTGCTTAATTGTTTTGTACACTGTAAAGCCCAGATACATATGGGGGGTTATTAGTCATAATGAGGGTTGTTAACCATGATGAAAGACTCACATGTTTGTGGTATGAAAATTTGGTTGAACATCCTTTTATATTTTTTTCTTTTGAATTCTTGAGGTAAGCCACTTGAAGGAAGGTGGGGCAGTAATGGCAGTGTATTAAACACTGAACAAGTAAAATGGGTTAGTTGTTTATATATCCATAGAAGGTTAGCACAGGAATGCTTTTTCATATGTTATGAAATTCATGTGCTGATGTTAAAGTGGAAACTTGGTCAGGCTGGAGTATGACAGGCACAGAGAAGATGTGATTCACACTCTGGCATTTCTGATCTCTGTCCAGATGCTCAGGTGTGAATATAGGAATACAGTTGGAATGGCTTATGGTTTCAAAAGGTAATAGATTGAAGAAAAGGAGGTTTAGTTTAATTCTCAAAAACTGATCTTATTTCTAATTTTGTTTGGATTTTGCTGTCACATAGTATTAACTAGGGCTGGGGATGTAGCTCAGTGGCACCATGGCTGCCTGGCAAGTGCCAGGTCCTGAGTTTGATTCCCAGTACCAAAACAAAAACAAAAACAAAAAAACTACCACATCGTATTTTTTTCCTTAAATTCTTTTATTGGTATATTTTAGGTATACAATACATTTACATTTATCATTGGGTGCTTGTACCTATACATGTTGTATCTTGGTTCTTATTTTTTCCTCATTACCTGGGCACCCTTCACCCCCTCCACCCTTCCCTATTTACATAGATTTTGTTTCCAGTTTTTTTCCTTTTTCATAATTTTTCCTCTCCCTTCTTTCCTTTCTCCTTCCCCTCCCACCACCCCTACACCTTTGGATCTTTTAATATTTCAAATTATCAATTATTCATTTTAATCATTTTAATCCTTATTTACACTTTCAGTTTCTCACACTAGAGAAACTATTTGGTATTTA
>NW_004624736.1:37695765-37738807 GCF_000247695.1 Heterocephalus glaber | reverse complement strand
CATTGAGGCAATACTCTTAAGTGAAATAAATAGGACACACATGTGTAAATACCGAATAGTTTCTCTGGTGTGAGAAACTGAAAGTGTAAATGAAGTAATCTTGAAAGGTGCCAGTTGAATTGAATTCTTTCTGATCAGTAGTCTCGGTAGAACCTCCAGAATGATATAGGGGGAAGAGATGTAACTCCCAAACCTACTAGCTATCCAAAATGCCAGTTTGTGTTCTCTAAAATTGAAGAATGAGTTCTAGGAACAGTGGAGGTTAAGAGTGGGAAAAATTTATTGGGAGAAAGAAAGCTTCTGCCTAAGAAAGATAGACGGGGGACCAAAAGTGGGTTGCCCTCCCACATAGTATTAACTAATAGCGTATTTAATTATTGGGATTTTAGAATTTACATTGCTTTTTTTTTTTTTTAGAAACCACTGAGCCATTGGAGTCAAGGCTTGAAGACGTCTATGCAGGACCCCAAAATGCAGGTCAGAATAAAATTTTGAAGTTTAAGTACACTTCATGTTTACAGGATCACTACACAGAGACCATGATTATTAATGAAATCTCAGGATATCAGTTCTTCCAAGTGAGATTTATTTTACTGGACTATTCTGTGAGAACAAGTGGCTTTTCCCTTAAGCAGTAAGATAGCAACTGGAGTTTTTTGGAGAGAAGCTAAGTTCTTCAAAAGAATATCCCTTCTACCCTTTCCCTTTTCATTTATTTATATACAGATTTTTTTATTTTAAAAACGTTAATTTTTATTAGTGCATGTTTGCAGTACATAATGTTTACATTCATGGTGGTACCTTTTCCCTTTTAAAGTTCTGGGTACTATTAAGGGAAGTTGTGTTAACGTTTGC
Organism: Heterocephalus glaber; assembly: GCF_000247695.1. The sequence continues at coordinate 37,737,952 of NW_004624736.1, read as the reverse complement.
ACGGTTCTTTTCAAGGGAGTATCAGATACTGTATTTTAACTGTAGTGTGGCACTATCTTAGGACTAGTAATAGCCACCTTTGAGGACCCTTTGAGGTCTGTTTCAATTACATCCTGGGTGACAAGGGGCCAGTACTATTAGGCTCCTCAGAACTCATACACGTGTGCCACATTGTCTGATATGTTAGAATGGATGCATTTGAATTCATGCCTGCAGGGATTTCTTTTTCAGGACTGGGGCTTGAACCCAGGGCCTTGTGTATGGTAGGCAAGTGTTCTATCACTGAGCTATAGCCCCAGCCCATTTTATTTTGTGACAAGCTCTTGCTAAGTTGTCCAGGCTGGCCTCCAACTTGATACCCTGCCTTAGCTTCCCAAGTAGCTTGGATTATAGGCATGTGCCACTGTGCCTGGGTTCCTGTAGTTTTTTTTTTTGGTACAGGGGATTGAACTCAGGACCTGGCGCTTGTGAGACAGGCGGCAGAACAACTGAGCTACATCCCCAGCTCCTGCAGGTTTTTAACATCAGGTCCATGGGCACTATTTTGTACCATGCATCTTCTGTGTATCTTATAGTGTGGTGGTGGAAAACACAGACTTTGGAATTCACTTGATTTGAATTGAAATTGTAGATTTTCCACTTAGTAATTGTGTGATTTCTTTTGGGCCTTCCAATCTGTCTGAGTCTCAGTGCCCTCCTATCTTAAAATTGGGATACTGAAATCTTGGCCCAAGATTGCTGTGGGAAATAAGTGACTTAATGAATATGACAGCACCCGGGACACAGAAGATTCTTAGTAGTTGTTTCCTTTTTTCTTGTGCCCTTGTGGTAGGTTTACAAAGATGAGCATGTGGTGGTGATTAAGGATAAATACCCTAAGGCCCGTTACCACTGGCTGGTCTTACCATGGGCCTCCATTTCCAGTCTGAAGGCTGTGACTAGAGAACATCTTGAACTCCTCAAACATATGCACACTGTAGGAGAAAAGGTGATGGCAGATTTTGCTGGATCCAGCAAGCTCCCCTTCCGATTGGGCTACCATGCCATTCCCAGCATGAGGTAAGTCTTGTGGGTAGTGCTAGTGCCTCTTGGTTTTGTGCAGGTGATTGGCCTGGGCTTGCTGAGTGTGCTGATACCTGAGGCACAGTGAAGCAGGGTGAGATGTTTCCAAGGCTGGTGGGCTGAAGCTTCCACCCTTCTGCCTGACTTGCTTCCAACCTGTGAGTTCCTGTTCTGCCTGTAATTCAATTCCATGTGGTTCTTTGTTCCTCTAAAAATTTAGACCTTTGAGAGTCTAACATGAACTAGATGAGGGAGCATTTGTTACCCTCACATGAAGAATTGTTGTCAGTGGCTTTGTTAGATTTTTCAAGATCACCTGGAACCAAGCCACATGAGGTGGCACACGCCTATAATCCCAGCACATGGGAGGCTGAGACAGAAGGATTACTGTGAGTTCAAGGCCAGTGTGGGCTACACAGTGAGTTCAAGGCCAGCCTGCACTACAAAGTGAGACCCTGTCTCAAAAACACCAAAACAAAAAAACCCCCAAGACCCCAAAACAAACAAAAAACTGTTACCCTAAAATGATTAAGGATATTTGGTCTGAGAGAATTCTGTAATGACAGCTTAGTAGATATAAGATTTAAAATACCATGGGGAAAAAGTGTACATACTGTTTTCTTTTGGCTTATACCCAGAATGATTTGGAAAGAAATGACTGATTCTTTCCAAAGAATGCAAACCAGGCATATCTCTGTGGTTCTTTTGGTCTATGCAGTAAGATAATGGGATTTTCAAAATTTTTAGCTGTTTTTTTTTGGTCCTGGGAATTGAACCTTGTGGATGCTAAGTATACACTTGCTACTACTTAGCTACACCCTCAGCCCCAGCTTTTTTTTTTTATTTATAAGATTTACATTTCAGCTACTTTTAAATGCACAGTACATTGCCATTAAGCATATTCTCATTGTTGTGCAGCTGTTACCACTGTCCATCTCCAGCTTATTTCATCTTTTACTCGGGAGACTGAGGCAGGAGGATCACAAGGTTGAGGCCAAACTGGGCAATGTAACAAAACCCTAAACAAATAAATAAATAAATCTAAATAAGCTGTGATGTTGCTGAGCGGTATAGTGATTGCCTAGCATGTACAAGGCTCTGGGTTCAATGTCTAATGCCACAAAAATGACAAAGATTTTATTGTTATGTTTAGATACTAGGGATATCCACTGTATAGTTGGAAGGGTCAGAAATACTGTTCAAATCACTCCTACCCAGGTCAGCTGGGATAAATTACCTTCAAACACTGTTTAAGTGCTTTGTAATTTTTTAGATCTGCCCATTTGCTTAAGGTATTACTGAGCTTTCCCTTGTTAAGCTGAAGGCTCAGAATCTCCTGACTGATCAGTGGATACCACAGCTTACTAACTATGGATACCTCCCCCAAAATAATCTGACTATTGTGAAATCTAAAAACTGAAACTCTGTACTCATTGAATAGTAATTTTCCACTTTTGCTCCCCTTAGTCTCTGACAACCACCATTCTACTTTTGGTATCTATGAATTTGAGAATTATAGGTACCTCATATAAGTGGAATCATATAGCATTTGTCTTTTTGTGACTGGCTTATTTCACTTAGCATAAGATCCTCAAGATTTATCCATACTGTAGCATGTGATAGGATTTCCATCAGTTATTTTTTTAACCACCAATACTGACATTATATTTAGGTGGATAATTATTACTTAGATAACTGCCTACTTTAACCAAATGAAATCTTTGAACCACATTCCTCTGCCTGCCCATCAGTACTCTTTCTTTTAAACTTAATCATAATTTACACACAATACAGTGTATAATAAGATGTATAGTTTGATCAGCTTTGACATGTATAAATATATATATATATATATAATCACTATCATTCTAATCAAGATACAGAACATGTTTATTGTCTAATCCCAGAAAGTCCTTCTGTACCCCTTTCCAGTCAGACCTCTGTCTACCATAAATACTGTCGGAAGATTTTAGCATAGTTTTTGTTACATAAATGGATTCATACAGTGCATACTGTTTTTGTCTGGCTTTTTTGGTCAGCATAATGATTTTGAAATTTCATATACCGTGGAAATACTTTATTTTTTTTACTCTTGGGTAAATATTTAGAAGTGGACATGCTAGATCATAGGGTAGATACATGTTGTACTTCATTTAAAGAAGTCTCTCATATTTATTTGTTTTTGGTGCTGAGAATTCAACACAGGGCCTTGTACATGCTAAGCATGCATTCTACCAACTAAGCTATATCTCCAGCCTCAAGAAGTAAATATTATTTATTGTTAAAACCTTATTGAAATTTTTGGTACAAAATTCACCTATAATCCTATTTCTCTAACACAGCAGAGCCAATGACTGAGTCCTTGGCCACTGACCCTTTTTCAGATAGAAATCATGATATCCGTACCTTTTCCATGTAATGACTGCTGTTGTGCTAAGGAGAATGCCAAGAGCAAGTGCTGTGGTCGGGTGTCAGGGAAGCAGAATGAATGGGAAGGAAAATTGCCACTTAAATGCTCTTTTATGATCACTATGATGTAAAATTTTTGAATAAATGTGATAGGAAAAGCAGTAATTTCTCTTTCTGTAAACGTAATATTTTCAATTTAGAAAATACAGAAATAAAGTATGAGGCAGAACAAAGACCTGCTATAATACCCACCACTAGCTACACTGTAGAATAGACATTTTTTTACCCATTTTTCCCATAGCATCTTTTTTTTGCTTCAGAATCTAATCCACGATGTCACATTGTATTTATTTGTTGTCTCTCTTTAATCTCCCCTGAGAGTTCATATTTCTTTCCTGCTATTTGTGATTTTTGCTCCCACCCCCTTTTTGAGATACTAGGGATTGAACCAAGGACCTCATGCATGCTAAGCAAGCATTCTAGTGTTGAGCTACATTCCAGCCCTTTTACTTTTTTTTTTTTTCTTTTTGAGACAGGGTCTCAATAAGTTGCCCGAGCTGGTCTTAAACTTGTGATCCTCCTGCCTCAGCCTCTGGAGTAGTGGGAATTACAAGCATGCACCACCATGGCTGTCTTGATCTTGACATTTTTTGATGAGCACTAGCTAGTTGTTTGGCAGGATGTCTCTCAGTTTCATTTGTCTAATTTTTAAAAATGATTATACTAGGGCTGAGGATTTAGCTTAGTGGTTTCGCCACCTGCTGCGCAGGCACAAGGACCCGAGTTTGATCCCCGCTACCAAAAACAAACAAAACAAAAAATGATTATATTAAAGGTATTATTATTTGCTAAAGATTTTTTGCCTGATATTTTTGATTGTGTCCTCAGTCATATTAGAGAATACCTGTATTATCAGGTATGACTTATTACTGGTGATTTAACCTTAATCATTTTAAGGTGGTGACTGCCAAGTTTCTGCACTCAAAGTTACTATTTTTCTTTTGTAATCCAGTACTATGCTACTATCCTTTTTCTCAAATTTACACTGAATGATTGTAGCATCTGTTGGTGGATCTTGCCTGCAATAGTTTATTACTATGGTATTTTTCCAGTGGTGACTTTATGCCTTCACTAATTAATTAATCAATTAATTTGGGATTGAATCCAAGGCCTTTTCACTGAGCTACATCCCCTTTTTAAATTTTTTATTTTGAGACAAATCACACTAAGTCATTAAGTTGCCAGCCTGGACTTGAACTTGCAGTCCTCCTGCCTCACCCTCCCAGAGTGCTGGGATGAAAGCTGCAAGCCTCCACATTTGGCTTTAATTTATTAATTGAAATTCTTCTGTATGGAAGAGGCTTTCCTTCACCCTCATTATTTATTTATCCAGTTATTTATTAATATAGACTCATGGATGTTTATTCTGTGGCTTATAATTCAATACTGTTGTTATTTAGTTTGTTGCTTAAGTTGTTCCAGTTGTCATCATAAGCTCCTTTAGATGGACCCCTTCTGTCACTTTGACATGCTCCCCAACATTCTTTTAGCATTTCCTTATTTTCTGGCCCCAGAAGATGTTCCAGGCTTATCTTGTGTTTTTCATGTCTCAGCCCTGAAATGAATCATATCTCCAAAAAGGCCTTGGTCTTTTTTTTTTTTTTTCCCCTGATGATGGCATTTATTAACCAAGACTTGGATGCTAGGGTTCCGTAATGCGAGAAGTGGTTACTTTTAGGAAGATGTTTCTTCTAAGTCTTTTCAGCAAATAGAGCCAGGAAATATATGTTTGAATCAATAACCTACAGACACATCTTGTATTCTGTATTTATGTACCTATACATATACATAGAAAACCATGAATTCATACTGATAACTCTCATTCCATCTGCAGTTCTACAAAATTCTTTATTGTTTCTCTTTTCCTTTTTTTGTAGTTTCTTCTCCTATAATGAGCAACCTAACTTTTAGTAGTTACAATAAATTGCTTACTTGTTTAGTTGTAGTATTCATATAAAATGCTTATAGAGTTGCTAACCCATCTCCTGTCAGAAAGACAGTTACCAGTTAGTGTATAATTTTGTATATAGTTTTTTTGTCCTTAGCTTTATAATATTTAGTCAAAATATTGTTTTCCAAAGTGTAGTTGTTGTATACATTTGTAATACAAGTATATTTGTTTTTTGCTACTTATTTTTCCATTTTGGATTCTCTGCATATACTGATTGATTTTGATTATTTATTGGGGAAGATGAAATATTAGTGATCTAAAAGTGAAAGGTAATAAAAAGGCATTCTATTTGTTTTAACAAGTCAAAAATCCTAATTCCGCCTCCCCACCCCCAGTACTGGGAAATGAACCTGGGATCATCACACTGAGCTATACCTCAAGCCCCTTTTTTAATTTTAAATTTTGAGACAAGGTGTTGCTAAGTCACTAAGTTGCCCAGGCTGGGCTCAAACTTGCAGTCCCTCCTGTCTCATCCTCCCAGAGTGCTGGGATTACAGGTGTGTGCCACTATACCCAGTGAGAACATCTGATTTTATTCCTCTATGTTGCTTTTCCCTTAATTTTCTTCATCTTAGTAAGTGGCACTGTCCTAAATCAATGTCCAGTCCATTTGCCTGGCTGTTTTCTCAGCTTAAATCACTGCCTGGTAGACCCATCCTTGAACGCTTAATTAAAGAGGTAGCCTCTCTATCCCATTTTCCTCTTTTTTTTTTCTTAGCAATTTTAACTATTTGAATTTTCCTTGTTTGTTTATTATTTGTTTTTCCTCATTAGTCTGTAATTTCTATAAGGGCAAAGCCTTTCCCATTTTGTTCACTGCTAAATTCCCAGTACCTAGAACAGTACTTGACCCTAGTATTTACTGAGCATTAAATGTTCTTTTTTATTTGTGTGTGTGTGTGTGTGTGTGTGTATTTTTTTTTTTTTGTATTTGGTACCGGGGATCGAACTCAGGTCCTTGTGCTTGTGAGGCAGGTGGTGGAACCACTGAGGTAAATCCCCAGCCCTTGGTATATGTTTTTGATACATAATAATTACATTCAACTTAGGGGGAAAATATATATGTGCATTTTTGATCCCCTTTCTCCTCTCATTACTCTTCTTCCCCTTTCTCTGATCCCCTTTCTCATCTGCAAAAAAAATCTATCTCTTGTTTCCTACCATCTCTCCTTTATTTTGCTTTTTATTTATATTTTGGGTTTCTCAAATAAGAGAAACCGTGTGATAGTTAATCTTCTGTGTCTGACTTATTTCACTTAGTATTGTGGTCTTAAGATCCATCCATTTTCCTTCATTTATTAATAAGTGAATGCATTGAATTAAATGGACATACTAGCAATATTGTGTGCACCAATACTTTGTCATTTTGGCTGAGCTATAGTTTTTAATGAGTTTAATGTTCAATTTTTTTCTTTCAACTAGTCATGTACACCTTCATGTAATCAGTCAGGATTTTGATTCTCCTTGCCTTAAAAGCAAAAAGCATTGGAATTCTTTCAATACAGAATACTTCCTAGAATCACAAGGTAAACTGTATTCTTTGATTTTCACATTTGCTTTGTTTTCTCAGCTGTTCTTATACTTAATTCATTTATTTCCCTAAATAACAACGTGGCCTCAAAAACCCACCTATAACTTTGTATTCCCTTTAAAGAGAGCATTATTAAAAGAAACTGGAATATTTGGCTTGTAGTATGATTGCCACTGCTCTGAGCACCCTTCTTGAAGGACCTAGTAAGCTATTATGTTAGGGATAAAAGGTACTGTATTTCATTGTGGCAACAGGAGACCTAAAGGTTGTCATGAGAAGGCGCGAGCAATTCTTTGTCTCCTCTGCTGTTGGTTGGGCAGAGCTTGGGGGCTGTCTCATCTTGGGGGTGGGTAATGAACAGAGGACATCTGTTTATAATTAGAGGAAGCATTTCCTGGTGTGTAAACTGTGGAACTTAGTGCTGAGATGTTAATGATGGCAGCTGCTATTTACTAATGGCCAACAAGGGGTGAAGTACTGTGATAAGCCCTGACAAAGTAATATAGAGTGTGTCCCGAATGTTATTATCTCAGAGATATGTTGCTCAGATTTAGAATCTTATCAAGCCCATGTTCCTAATATGAAGTCTAACCTGTAGCTTACTAGCTTTAGGATAAATGGCATATTAATTGGAGTCATGTCTTCTCTTTTTGATTATCTTACATTGGCTTTCTGAAGTAGCTACGATCTGAGCTTTTCTTCTTTTCTTGCAGCTGTGATCCAGATGGTACAAGAGGCTGGCAGAGTGACTGTCAGAGAAGGGACATCTGAGCTCTTGAAGTTGCCCCTTCATTGTCATGAGTGCCAGCAGCTGCTGCCTTCCATTCCTCAGCTGAAAGAGCATCTCAGGAAGCACTGGATGAAGTGACTCTGCAGAGCCTGAACTAATGCCACAAGCATAGCCAATTGGAGTGAACTGCTGGCATCCATTCTGGGTTGCTTGTGAATGTCTACTCATTTCCTGAATTAAAACATGCAGCTGTTTTTGTTTTTTTTTAAACAAAGTTTATTCTTAAGTGTCCACAATGTAGGGTGACTCAGAATAACTCAGGAATTAGGAATTTGGATTTTCCATGGATGTGTTCTCTGATAAGGGTGGCAGGGACATACCTGAGCACCATGTCCAGGACCCATGTCAGGTCTAATGGGAGGGGAAGTAAGGCCACATTCAGACTCACCTGATAGTGCAGGATATAGAAGCAGCGAGCTATATATGTTATATATATATTATATGTTGTTTTTGGTTTTTGAAAGTTTGCCTTTAATAAGTAATTTCAACAAAAATAAAAGCAAAAATTTCTCTTTTTTTTGTTATATACTTTTGTTCTTTATGTTTATCCTCCTTCTTCAGAGGCATGTGATATCTTTTTATCAAAGTGGCTAGAATGGTCTCTTGTTTATCCTGAAGGCTCTGAGGGCCTAAAGTTCTCTGATCTTAATATATTCTGTAATAGTCTTCTTCACTCTTTCATAGGGAGGCTTGGTTTATTCTGTCCCTTTTCTTACCATCCAGGATGACCTAAATGCTTTCTTAGGAAGTTAGTTCTAGTCAGTTCTTCACTGTGGGCACTAAGGCTAGATGAGACTTTGGAAGGTGGAGTTTTGTTCCATTATCGTCATGGCTGGTGAGGCCTGCTTGGATCTAATAAAGTCCATTTGTTTGAGGCATCTTGCCAAAGTAGTTGAAAATGAAGTTCAGTTGACAGTAACAGGGTTGGTTTTGATGCATGAAAATGTACAGAACTACAGGTTTATTTTTCACTGAGAACACATTTGGATGTGCTAGGAGGTGTAGCTTTGTGGTAAAGCACTTGTTTAGCACTTGGCATGAAGCCCTGGGTTCACTCCCTAGCACTGAAAAAAAAAAAGAACAAATTTGAATCAAACAGCTGTATCAAGTTGGTTGTTTTGGCAATATCAAACTAAAGGTAAAGGGAAAAATAAAGGTTGTTTTTGATTATATTGTTGATGTATTTGGGGATGATTTTCACTTTGTTTCCCCCTGTGATCCTGGGGTTTGAACCAAGCAGGGCTTCATGCGTGCTGGGCAAGCACTCTCCCACTGAGTTACAACCTTAGCCTTTTAAAAAAAATTTATTTTGAGACAGGGTCTTGTAAAGTTGCCTAGGCTGCCTTCAACCTTGTGTCCTCCTGCCTTAGCTTTCCAAATAACTTGGGACTACAACTGTTTACTGCCACCTCTGACCTTGATTTTCACTTGTGAGCTCTTAAATAAAAAGAACCTTAACCTCTCTGGAGAGAAAACCTCAATCCATAGAGACCCATTTGACCTCATTGTCTGTCACAAAATGCCACAGAGGTTGCTTGCTGAGCTTGGGTACAGTAGTAATTAGTAGTACTTAATGATTGTAGAGCTGCTATTTACCAATTCTTAAGAGTTCAGCCAGTTAAATTATGTAATTCTCACTGTACATAACTGTGAGATTGGGCCGGGGATTTAGCGCAGTGGTTCCAGCGCCTGCCTTGCAAGCACAAGGACCTGAGTTTGATCTCCGGTACCAAAAAAACCCCAAAAACAAGAAAAGAAAACATAACTGTGAGATAGGTACTATTGTTAAGCCCCTTTAACGAATAAGGATCTAATATTCTGTTAATGGTACTGGTCTCCAAAGGGTCTTGGTTCTGATACATCCATTCATTGTTTTCTCTGTGAGTTCAACATATAAAGTGAAGGACTAGTCATTAGGTATCATAGAACTGAGGGCCTTGGGCTTGTGTTAGTCAAAAGCTTTTATAGCATTTTATTGATTTCCCTGAGGCCAGCTGCTTCCTTCAAAGCCCTTCTTGTCCATTTCTCATTACCCACCATCTTTCATATCTGTCCATTGTCCCTTCTGTACTCCAGGAATGTCATCTTTCCCTCATCAGCCCATCTGTCCATAGCTTCTTCTCTCTGGGTTGACCCTGTACCTTTGAGCCTCTCTTGCAGTGGCTATCCACTTACCCTGTGGCCTGTGGGTCTCTTCCTTAGCCCAGCTGCAGAGGGCATGTGGGTTCATAGTCTCTCCTTTGTTAGCACCAAGTCAAATCATAGGCAGATTAATTAAGAACCGATCTGGATTCAGAGCTGGGTCCCAGCCCTGGCTGTGCTGCTCAGAGCTGAGAAATCTTGGGGAAGAGTGACTTATTTTCTCTGAACTTCAGTATTCACATATGGAAATGGACATAACAGAGTTGGGCTATAAGGGTTAAAAATAATCCATGTAGGGTTTAGTGTAGAGTATCTGGTATAGAGAAGGACACTATAAATGGTAACCGGGAGCCTCTGCTTTTATTTTGGTGGCAGTTGGGAAGGAAGGTTTACCTACTGTTTTTCTATATCTGATTCTTTAGTACCCTAGAAACTTTCTACACATATATGAATTCCTGAAAATAAAATTATTGATTTCCCTTTAAAAAAATGTAAACATCTGGGATCTACCCTAGAACTGCTGAGTTACAATCTCAAGGGCCTAGGAATATACATTTTAAAGCATTGAGGATGATTTGAGAAAAACATCAGTGAACCCTTGGCTTCTAAAAGCCTTGGACTTCTGAAACTTTCAGATTTGTCTGTGGCTTACCTGGACACATGCCATTGTCTGGTTGTCTGCCTGGACCAGTTGCAAGCTTTTCTTCACTCTGCAGGGTCATCTCAGCCTGAGTATAGGGACTGGCACTTCCTTTCTGCAAGGGTTAGGGGGAGCTCCTGAGATCCCAGGCGCTTGAGGGCCAGGTCTGGACCAATGATTGCTCCTCTCCATGGCTCTCATTCTTTCTTCATGACCAGAGATCAGTCCAGTGGCTGAGCCTGGGACCTATAATGAACGCTGCCAGCTTTAGGCTCAGCATAAGCAATTTTTCCTCTTCTGGGTCTGTCTCTCAGGTTTTCAGGTACAAATGGTTCTTGTAGGGATCAGATCAAACTTGAGACAATCATTAAAGAACTCTGTAGTTTCAGGGACATTCCCTAGAGGTTGCCATCTGGCATTCAGTCTCACACTGGACATGGCTGAATATCAGAGATTCAGAACTTACCTGTCAGAGTTGGACTGCTTCTCTGTGCTCCCCACAGCTCTTGGAGACTTTCACAGAGTTCAGAAGACTCTACCATAAACTAAATTTTTAAAGAACATAGTGAAAGCCTTGAAGCCTGCTTTCCAGAATAATGTATATTTACATTTTGTATATATTAGGGAGTTTATTAAGTCATTGAGGTGCTTCCATAGACTCCTTGGGTCTGTGAACCTCAAAAAAGCTCTAGAGAAAAGGGTCATCACTGTAAATTTGGATGTTCAGGGCATTTGGGGTCATGATGGGTGACGGGATAGATCTCACCTTCAGGATGTTTCTGGGATGCTCTTTGATCTTGGTGCTCCTCTCTCAGCCCTTTAATGTGTGGACAACTTGTGGGTTCAGTTGAAGATGGAGGTCCAGTATGCTGGCTCCAGTGTATCCTCCACAGTCAAAAGGAGTTTTGGGACCCAAGGAAATCCTCAGTGGATCTGAGGGATTCAGAAACCCTGGCTGGAAGACCCTTCATAAAGTGTTTATAAAGGCATTCAGTCTTTAGGAGGATGAATGTGAAGGGGAAAACAATTATCCGTCATCTGCACAGATACAATCAGCTGCACTGTGACTCAGGACAGTGGGAGTGGCAGTACTTGGGTACAGTATGTTAAGCACAAACTGTACTGAAGACAGCTTATAGCAGTGTGTAGCTTAAGGCAGAGATTTTAACTGAGGCCCCAGCCAATGCTCTTGAGAATTACAGAACAAATTTAATCAAACTTCAGATAAAGTTCTCCGAATGTGCCTTTTAAAAATAGATATTGTAAGAACATTAAATTTAATTGCCACTTTATTAACAATGCTAAATAGTTTAGCATATCAATATTAAAGTTAAAATGAATAATTAGAAACTGCAACCAAAGACACTGTATCAGACAGTGTGATAAGTGAGATGTAATGAAGGAAAATTTGAGTGAGGTGACCACCTCTGCATTCTTTGTTAAGCCTGGCTACTCGGTGACCTTGAAAAATAGATGTTTTTAGAAGAAAAAAATGTGAATAAGGACTTGAAGGTCCAGAAGAAGGAAGTGAGAGATCTGGTATATGGTATATGTACCATAATCCCCTCTCCTACATGGGCTATTATCACTAGAAAAAAATTATCTTTTCTGCACCTATTTAACCCAGATTTATTACTGCATTACAATTGATTGGGTGGAATCTTTTGAAGTTGTAGGGAGTACTAATGTGAAAAGGTAGACCAAAAGCAAGTAAACATGTTTGGGATATCAATTCATACTATTTCCTCGATTGGGGGCTACCCTTTATAACTGCCCCGTTGTGGTCAGGTATCACTGCAGTTTTATTAAAATAAGTTGAATTATTTTAATGTAGCATGAAAGGAAATATATAATCCAGGCCAGCTGAACTGAACCATCAAGGCCACTGCCCACTCCAAGGCTGCCTAAAATCTTCAGCTCACGGGATCAAAAGTGCAACCTGGGCATGGTGGTGCATCCTGTAATCCAAACACTTTGGGAGGCTGAGGCAGGAGGACCGCAAGTATAAGCCCAGCCTGGGCAACTTAGCAACTTAGTGAGACCCTAATTCAAATAAAAAATTAAAAAAGGCTGGGGATGGAGCTCAAGTTGAGGCCCTGGTTCCACCCCCAGTATCACAACCAAGCAAACAAAACATCAAAAGCAACACGGTTTTTAAATACAAGCCCGGTATTATCTGGGAAGCGGAGCCATAGATGAGCCATCTGCCCCTCTTTATGCTGACTCTGGACTCCTGGTGGGGAATGAAGGGCATAGTTGAATTTGGAGGTGACATCATTAGGACTCTTTCTATCTCCTGTGTTGGCTCTCTGCAAGGTAGCAAAAATAGGGGCCTCAGAGAGAGAGAGAGAGAGAGAGAGAGCACAATCCTTTCTCCCCACTTCTCTTACCCTTGTTCCTCATGGCCACACATGCATCTCTGAACTAATCCCTGTGTCTCTTAGGAGGACAGCATAATCTGGCCATCTTGAGTAACAGGACAATCTTGAAGTACAGTAGGGAGGATTATGTGATTTGTGGCCCCACTAGAATTACACAGAGCAAGGAGGAGTGGTTTTCAGAACAATGGCTGTTCACAACTTACGTGGACTGCACGCATAATGATCACAAGATACTGATAGTGCCCTTGGCCTCGTGCTGGTGTCATAGGATCTAAGGGAAAGAAGACAAACAGCCACCTTGTACTTCTGGTAGCTACAAGTTGAAAGTTGACACATTTCATTGCCTCTGGCCCTAGCCTGTACTGTTTGAGATTGGTTAGAGGACAGACGGTTATCATTTATTCAAATGATTAGTTATTGGCCAAGGACTTTTTTTTTTTTTTGAGACAGAGTCTCAGTATGTAGTTCAGGCTGGCCTTGCACTAGGCTGGCCTCCCAAATGCTGGGATTACAGGTGTGCACCATCACATCTGGCCTCTGGCCAAGGACTTTTTGCAGAAAGTCTATGGAAATTATAGGAGGTATTCTTAGGATGCTGCTTGGAGTTGCCATGGTCATGAGACACCTCTATATGTCATGGTCACCAGCAGACTACCAGCCTTTGCAACCAGCCCAGGGGAGAGGAGGCTTCTGGGAATACCTGAAGAGCTAGCTGAGCAGGTGGATTCTTATAACTACTGACAGCATTTGCACTGTCACAGGCATTCTCTATGTTACAAATACATTGGTCAATGACTAGGAATTGGAAACAATTATTTTCTACCTCAAGAACCCATAAAGGGTGGCAGATATGGTAGTGTACACCTGTAATTTCAGACACTAGGGAAGTTAGTGAGACTCTGTCTCAAAAAAAAAGTCTAGGGAAGTAGTTAAGTAGTGAAGTAGTTCAATGGTAGAGAATCCCTAAGTTCAGTCACTAGCACTACCAAAAAAAAAGATGAAACAGGACAAAGAAAAAATGGCCATGGCAGAGCCAGAAGAAATAGGTCAAATGGTATAATGCAGTCCTTCCAGCTGGCCAGGGAAAAATCTTGGGAAGAAATCCCAAATTTTGGACAGAGGCCCCAGTTCTGCATCTGCTTGAGTTGCCCCCTTCGAAGATGGTAGTCTGTATGTTCCACTTATGTGAGGAGAAAAAGGTGTCCCTACAGGCAGGAGCTTTTAGCTTATGCTTTTCTGAAGCTGAGGCCCATACAGAGCACAACTTCACAACCTTGTGGGGCAAGGTGGGGGTTGTTTCTCAAATGTTTTTTAGGAAAGATAGTGTTTTTGGTTTTCCATCATGTAGTTAATGAAATTCAGAGTATCTGGAACATAATAGGAGCCCAATAAAATATTATTGTATGAATGAATCTGTGCATCATACTTTTGAAGCATTTAGGAAACAACTCTTGGCCTGGGAGTTTTCTATGAAAGGTCTAATTTGGGATTTGACATATTTGACCACCAGATGGCAGCATTTGAACAATAAAGTTTTAATTTATTTTCTAATCCAAAGCTTTTTTTGTTTTGTTTTATTTTGTCCAAAGCTTTTTTTTTTTTTGGAAGATCTTTTATATAACTCTTTTACATTTTAGAATCAGTGCTTCAAAATAAAATACTTAAGAGGGGATTTAAATAAGGCTGATGTAATTTAACTGATATATTGAGATAGAAGTTTGAGGCAAAACCAATGTGTAGATAAGAATACAGAGCATACACATTTGAATGATAGGGGTGGCAATTTTGCAGGGAGGTAAATGGACTTTAAAGTTGCTGAGAGCTAGAGTTGAGGCTTGATTCTGGCATTCACTAGATGAGGACCTTTGGGGGCATGTCACATGTAGGATAAGCATTGAAAGTATGCTGGGTCATTCCCCCCCTTTTTTTTTGCTTTGGCCCCAAGTTAGAGATGCTTTTTTCCATCCCAAGAATACCTGAGAATAGCACTGGGAGAAGATACTTCTCCCAGGTATGTTCTTGAAAATTGGTACAACTTTTCTGTAGATATATTTGCTGTTAAATTGGTAATAAGCAGATATTACTGAAAGCACTGTCAAAGCAACACAAATGATACATGGAGAAAGTAGAGGGGTGTGTCTGTATTTTCCATAGGCCAGTTCCTCACAAATCATCCTTTTTTTTTTTTCTGGTACTGGGGATTGAACTCAAGACCTCACGCTTGCCAGGCAGGTGCTGTGCTGCTGAGCTACATCCCCAGCTCTCCACAAACCTTCCTTTTGATAGAATAACTTGCCTTTGTCTCTGTCCTGCATAGATGTCTTCTGTTTTCAAAGCAGGAAGAATAAATGTCCCAATCCTATATAGTACCAGAATATTAAAGCAGGACAGGACTTTATACACTAGAGCTCCTGACAATTTGAGGAAGTCATAAATCGTGTGGATTTGGTGAAAACTATAGACCTTATCCCCATACAGTTTGCATGTAATTTCAAAGGAAGCACCACAAAGATGAATTATCCATGGACATTGTAGGCAGGTACTCAACTAGTGTGTGAGTGTGTGTGTATATTCCATAGGGCCTGATTATTTTGAATAAACTAGTAGGGCATTTTTTCTAAACCACACACAGAAAATTGTTCTGCTACCAGTGGCAAGGTATCATCCCCAGAGAATTGTGACAAATATTTAGTCTCTTGCTTGGAGAATCTGTCAAAATTCTAGTAGCAACTAATACCCTTTGAGGAAGGAACATAGAAGTGGTTGTTATAATAGAGCAACAAACTTTTATCCCTATTAAGCATCAAATGTGCTTACATTCCAAATTTCATGCTGAAAGAAAGTATCCTAAAACGTTAGTGAACCTCTCTAGATAGAATATAATTTAAATTTTGTTATATTGTGCATATTTCTAAGTTAGCTATAGTGAATACATATTTGGGAATGTGAAAAAACTCCCAAGTTTTATTGAAGAAGTAATAGATCACAAAGGAATGCAATTAACATTCAGTTAACAGTTATTAATTCTAATAACTGATTAACAAAAAGTGGGTAGTAATTTGTGTAAGTCATGTCAGTTCCATTCATGACCACTCTCTAGAGTCAATCATCTGACAACCAAATTTCAAGGCCAAATCTAATGAAGTCTGACACACATGAAGATAATAATTCATATCTTGCATCTGATTTTCCTATCACTAGATCTAGAAAACTAGTAGATTTTCTGTTTCTTCTAACCTTAATCTTTGCCTGTTTCTTAGAGATACTAAATACATTTCAGTTATTCAAAATTGTTATCCATAGCAATATCCTATTGGAGTTACAAATGCCTTTCAGCACCTGTTATGACTTATATCTAGATGTCCCCTCAAAGCCTCATGGGGTCATAGGTGGGGCCTTTCAAAGGTGGCTGGATCTAGAGTGGTTATGCTGGGATTAAGGATGTGATGCTGGGATTGATTCATTGTGCAATGCTAGGATTAAGGGTGCCCCACCATTAAGGGTAGGATGTGAGTGCTACCCACCCTAAGGGCAGGTAGCCTGGATAGAATATAAGGGGCAGAAAGAGTGCTGCTGTTATCGCTGTTTGTCACTTGCAGCTTTTGCTGCCTTCTGCCTTCAATGAACTGTTTCTCCTCTGTGATGCCCCTCTGCCATGCCACCCTGCTTTGGAACCAGCCAATTATGGACTGAAAACTCTACAAATTGTGAGTTGAAATAAACCTTTCTTCCTTTAACTTTGGGTGTTAGGTATTTTGTCTCAGCAACAAGAAAAGTAACTAAGACAGTACCCTTTGGAACACTGATTTTCCTTGTGTGTTATGTTGATGTGACATTTTACAATGTTTCTAAATATTAAACCTCCATTAATTTCTGTGGATAAGCCCTTTTGGTTCCTTAGGGTTACTCCTTCAATGTTGACTTTGACTCTTTCAAACATTTGTGATGGGGTAAGGAGGATGGATAAAATATGTAGGCTGGTTTATATGTGAATGCTTTATTCTGGTCCCCAGATTTTTTTTACTTTAAAAAATTGACATAAAATTTATACATATTTATGGAGTGATACATGGATACAATGTATAATATTCTAATTGGGGTAAGCATATTTAATTCTCTAAATATTTGTCCTTTTTGTGGTGAAAGCATTCAAAATCTATTCTTTAGCTTTTTTGAAATACACAGTAGTAGTACATTGTTTTTAGTTCCCATTGACCAACTTTTCCCCATACTTTCTCCCCTACCTTCACCCCTAGCCCCAGTCTGTGGTAACTATTATTCTACTTTCATCTTTTTTTTTTGTTCCAGGGATCGAACTCAGGACCTTGTGCTTTCAAGACAGGCGGCAGAACCACTGAGCTAAATCCCCAGCCCCACTTTCATCTTCTATAAGATAAATTTTTAGATTCTACATGAATGAGATTGTATGGTATTTGTCTTTCTGTGTCTGGATTATTTCATTTAACACAATGTCCTCCAGTTCCATTCCTGTTGTTTCACATGACAAGATTTCACCCTTTCTTACGGCTTAGTAATATTCCATTGCATAGATGTACCATATTTTTTTATTCATTCATCAGTTGATGGGGACTTAGGTCGATTCCATTTTTTGGCTCTTGTGAATAGTGTTGCACATAACATAGAAATGCAGATGTCCTTTTGATATACTGATTTCATTTCTTTGGATCTATACCCAGTAGTGGTATTACTAGATCATATAGTAGCTCTAGTTTTAATTTTTTTGCAGATTCTTCATATTGTTTTCTATAGTAACTCTATTCATTTACATTCCCAGCAACAGTGTGCAAGGGTTCCCTTTTTTCACATTCTTTTCAACACTCTTTTTTTTGTAATAGCTATGCTAACAGGTGCAAGGTGATATCTCATTGTAGGTTTGACTTATATTTCCTTAATGATTAGCAATTGTAAGTGTTTTTTCATATACTGCTTGGCCATTTATATGACTTCTTCTGAGAGATGTCTATTTAGGTCTGTTGTCCATTTTAAAGTCAGCTTATTCATTGTTTTGGCTGTGGAGTTGAGTTCCTTATATATTCTTGGGATTAATTTCTTGTCAGTGAATAATTTGCAAATATTTTATTCCATTATATAGGCTTTTCTTTCATTCTCTTGATTCTTTCTTTTGCTGTATAGAAGCTTTTTAGTTAGATGTAATTCCTTTTTTTTCTCTTTTTTACTGTTGTTGTCTATGCTTTTGGGGTCTTACTCCCAAAAGTCTTTCTAATTCCAATGTCCTGAAGTGTTTCCTGTATGTTTCCTTCTAGTTATTTTATACTTTCAGACCTCCTGTTTGAGTCTTTAATCCATTTTGAGTTGTTTTTTGTATACAGTCACCAGGTTCTGACATCAATATCAGAAGACAGAAAAGAACAGATGCAGCTTGAAAATCTGAAAAATGGTTAGAATTTTGGCTTACTGGATCAGTTCCCAGTATATCTTTTGTGATAGAGAAATGAAGTAATGGGAGAAGTGGAAAGGAAACAAAAAGAAGTCAGATACTAAACCATTGTACATGACTGTGGGAGACAGGGCTCTGTGACCAGCTATATATACCGAGGACTTGTTGACCTCTCCCAGGGATAGGAGAGAGGGTGGGAGGCTGCCTCCTCCCTTGTTTGTGTACAGGGATGCTGACCCCTGCAATACCTCCAGGGCAGAACAACATCAGTTGAGGGCTAAACAAAGAAAATTACATACCTGGGTATGGGGTTGTTATATTCCTTGGTAATCATCTGCAGTTCTTTCTTCCTTGAATCACACATTTGCTACATTGCCTTGTTCTATTAATAAAAACAAGACTTTCCAGACTCCCTGTGCTCTTTGTTGACTAGAGGCAGAGAGTCCCCTGGTCCTCCTCTTCCAAACTATCTTTGTGTCTTTTGTCTTTAATCCTTGTTCACCCCCTGGGTTGGGGATATAAACTCATAGGCTGGTTCCTACACATGATGAAGAAGGAGGGAGGAAAAAGACTAGAAAAGGTATAAGAGGTGAAGGTTTGGGGGAAGCCATGGGGCATCTGGGAAGAATGAGGGGTGGGGTGCTCCAGAAGAGTTAGGGAAAAGAGGAAGGGGGAGTTTCTAGAAGAGTTGTTCTCTTGGGTATGATCTGAATCTCTTACCTTTTTTTTTTTGAGAGGTGCAAGAAAAGATTATATTGGGGGGGACGACTTGATTTCTATTGCTATTATTCCCACATTTCATGCCTTTTATCTTTCTTTTTAAAATTTTATTTGCTGAATATTTGCTTATAAGATGTTATTTTTCAGAAAAGTAGATTTATTAGTTACTTTCATGGTTGTCTTTGTAATTATTTTTGACTTTATTTCTTTCCTCTTGCTTTATTATTTTTCTAAGTATTTGAGGCAAACACTGAGTTAACATACTTTAACATTATCTTTTTTTATTAAAGACTTTATTTTTAAAAAATAAATGAGGGCTGGGGATTTAGTTCAGTGGCACTGTGCCTACCTTGCAAGCACAAGGTCCTGAGTTCAATCCCCAGTTAAAAAAGAAAAAAAATAAAGAAATGATCTGGCCCCAATGTCAAAGAAAGAAAGAAGGAAAGAAAGAAAGAAGGAAGGAAAGGAAGAAAAGATAAATAGATAGACAGATTTAAGATTGTAAATTGAATGCTGGGTTGGACCTGAGACTTACAGGGACTGCCTTGGCTGTCTTCAACAAAGATACATTTACTCTAGTTTTATGACCTGAACCATCAAGTTTCTTTGTGTCCATCAGAGAAGTCACATGTTAAAATGCTAAAGTGGAAATGGCATGTTTACTCTTAGGGTAGGTTAGTTCCTTGCACATTTCACAAACATTTTTCTTCCTATTTTTTTATATGTGTATTAGAATGCTACCCTTATTTTCTCTTCTGCTAACCCCACCACAACTATGGAATAATCTAACCTAGGCAAGGGTATCCCATTAGTCTTTTTTTTTTTTTACCTTAGTATGATTTTTTCATAGATTGAAATAATTGATATTGTTTAATTTTAATTTTTATCAGTACATATTTGCAATATATAATGATTACATTCATTGTGGGGAGTTGTACGACTTTATATCTCAATAGTACCTCTTCCAGACAGAATTTGCATTTCAGCTGTATTTGTACAACAAAAAGCTTTGTCTTCAATTAAATGATTCAACTAAAAGTTTTAATGAAGTCTTACTTATCAAATTTTTCTTTCCTGAATGATGCTTGTGGTGTTATAAAATCATTGCCAACCTCAAGGTCTTCTAGGTTTTTTTCTATGTTATCTTCTAGTAGTTTTACAGCTTTGCATTTTACATTTAGTTCTGGGGTCCATTCTGTGTCTAGGTTCATCTTTGTGAATGTCCACTTTTTATTAAGCATTACCCCCATGGGAAAATTTTGTAACATGAATTGTTTTCCTCCTCTATTAATGTTCCATTTCCCTGACAGTGAAAATCTGCTATTAAAGACTTTCAAGGGAAAATAACACAATTGGTAGCAGAAAGCCAGGCACACTAGGTAGACTAGAGTCTGAGACCTCCTCCAATACTTCAGCTGTTTTTCGTCCTCTGATGGCTGGCAGTGAGGTAGGGTTACAGATCCCTTGCCTTCTCTGGGCAGGATGTGTCAAATGGCTTCTTACTTCAAGGGAGCTATTATGGTTTAGCTAAATGTCCCTCAAAGTCCCATGTGTTATATGGAACCAGAAGAGATCCAGAATAGCAAAAGCAGTCCTGGATAACAAAAACAAAGTAGGAGGCATCACAATCCTGAATTTCAAGTTATATTACAAAGCTATAGCAATAAAAACATCATGGTATGGACACAGAAACAGATTTGTGGATCACTAGAACAGAATAGAGAATGCAGAAAGAATTCCAGGCACATTCAGCCATCTGCTTCTGACAAGGGAACAAAAATATGTGCTGGAGGAGAGATAGCCTCTTTAACAAACAGTGCTGGGAAGACTGGCTATACACATGCAGAAGGTTGACTCTAGACCCATATGTCTCATCATATATTAAACTAAAATCAAAGTGGATCAAAGATCTAAATATTAAAACAAAACAATCTGCTTGAAGATAAAATAGGTAAAACTCTCAAAGACATAGGCATAGGGAAAGACTTTCTGAACAGAACTTCAATTGCATAAGAAGTAACATCAAGAATCAAATTATATCAAATAAAAAAGCTTCTGCACAGCAAAAGAAACAACCAACAGAGTGAAAAAACAACTGACAGAAAGGGAAAAAATTTTGCCTGACACCTTTTAGAGGACTAATATCTAGAATACATGAAGAACTTGAAAAATTAGACCCCACCAAAATAAAAGACCCACTCAAATAATAGTGAACTAAATTGAATAGACATTTCTCAGAAGAAGAAATACAGATAGCCAATAAATACCTGCAAAAATGTTCAACATTTCTGGCCATTAGAGAACTACAAATTAAAACAACACTGAGATTCTGTCTTACTCCAGAAAGAGACCATAATGTTAAGTGAAATAAATCAGATACACAAGCTTAAATATTGCAAGCTTAAATAGTGTAAGCAAAAATGAGAAACCCAAAGTACAAATAAATTAAAGAGCAAAATAAAAGAGATAATAGGAGACAGATCTTTTGCAAATGGGAAGGAAACCAAGAGATGCAGGGAAGGGGGTAGGAGAGAAGGGGACGAGAAAGTAAAAAGAATTAAGATGTGTTATGTATAGGTACCAACTCCCCATGATGAGTGCAATTATTATGTACTGGAAACATGTACAATAAATATAAAAATTTTAAATGTTTTAAATGTTTAAAAACTTTAAATGTTTGAAAGGCTTGGTGGCTAGCTTGTGGTGCTATTAGGAGATGATAGAACCTTTAAGAGGTGGGGCCCAGTGGGAGGAAATCTGGTCATTGGTACATGCCCATGCCCTTAAAGGGGGATATTGGGACCCTAGACTCTGCCTATCTGTTTCCTGGCTATCATGAGATGAGCAGCTTTGTTTCATCACATACTGCTACCAGGATATACTGCCTTGCCACTGTCCCAAGGCAACAGGATTTAGCAATCATGGACTGAAACCCACAAAACCATGAGCCAAAATAAGTCTTTCTTTTTTATAAGTTGGTTTATCTCAGGTATTTCTTACAGTACATGGTGGGAAGCTGACCAACACAGCAGAGGCTCCTTGTCTTCTGCCTATGCATGCTATCAGGGTATAAGCTACACAGAAATGGGAGCAGTGTTCAGAGGGCTGTGCATTTGTTTCAGCGTTTTAATCTTAAACCCACTTTGAGATTTTTGGGAAAATGAGCAAGGGCAGCTACCCTGTGAAAAGTCCATCCTTCATAGAAGGCATGATTAAATTGTCTCAGTTTGGAAAGAACTTGTCACAGTGTGTGATCTGCCCAGAGGCACTCTCCAAAACACCTCAAATCTTCCAGTAAGCTTTTTAAAACTCTGCTTTGCATTTGCAGGAGCTAGACTGACGTGCTGAACACAATGCTCTGTAGGCAGTTTGTTTCTCAGTTAAAGCTAGAAGGAATACCAGAGCCCTACCTGTGTTTGGAGAAAGAGGTGGAACTCATTCCTGGAAGGGAGAGGACATGAAGAGTAGTAGGCTCCCAGATATAAGGGTGAACAATGAGATAGGGGCTCTTTGGGGGATAAAAATAACTACCGTCTTCCATCTGCCAAGAGAAATAGAAACTTGGAAGATGAATTTTTCCCTCCCTCCCTAGGAAATACAGTCTGCCAGGTATTAAGTCACTAAGCAGCACTGGAGCTCCCTTTATGCCAGTCACCAACCCTGGCAGTAAGGTCAAAATACCTTACTTTGCTTGAGGAATTTACAACTCAGTGGTTGTGTAGGAGGTGGGGGATCTGGCAGTCAGAGATGGATGCTTCCCACATGCAGGCGCCCCCTGTTGTACCTTTGAATTGGTGACCTCGCCTTGAATTTCCATCACAAAAGGAGTAACTGATAGCTGCGCATGCTATTTGGAAAACAAGCTTCTTTCCTTAGCCCCTCTCGTAAGCACCGGTGGCGCCCAGGCGCACCGTCCTCTTTCCAGAAGGTGGTGGTCCTGTTTTAACCATGTTAACAAAGAAAGGACGAAGTATAGATAAAACCAGACTCACACCATCAAAGTCTTTGCCACCGTTGAGCAGAAGAACGTAGGGCAGCTTTAGCTTTGGGGATTTTCCTTGCTCTGGTGGCTTTCCTAAATCTCAGTTTCTGTCAGTGTAAAGATCTTGGGTTAATATTGCAAGAAGTAGATGAAATAAAGTATCTAAAAACTACCCAGCACAGGTCCTGGCCTCGTGGGCTTGATTTCCTCCTCTCTCTAAAATGAGTGAAGTGGGGGGAATGCCCCTGCCTGGGAAGGTGCCAGGAGGGTGCAGGGAGCAGGTGCACTGTACCCTGACAGTGGTTCCTGTCCCCTGGAAAGCTGGGCGCAAGTGTGGAGACCTTTCCGCGGGCCGATCCTGGCGCCACCAGATCAACAATGCTGACCGACAGCCGGCTTGGCTGGTCAGCTGGGAGGAGCGCAGCTGACAGACAGGAGCTGGTGCTCCCGAGCTGGGCCTGAACAAAAAGACCCATCATTTCCTAGGGCTTCTAAGGCAGCCAGCCTAAAAGTGAATTTCCTTTGGAATTATATGCGTCTTTTCTACCTTTACTGACCAGTCTTGATTTTCCTGTTTTTCATGTTAAACAAAACGACTACAGGTGATGGGCACACTAGAAGTCATTGGATTCAAATCCACCTAGCAGCGTTGAGACAACTGAGTAAGTTGTTTAACTTTTCTTTCTTTCTTTCTTTTTTTTTTCTCTTTTTACTTTTCTCAAACTGTGGATCGAACCCAGGGCCTTTGCACTGAGCTACATCCCCAGCCCTTTTAAAATTTTAAGACAGGGTTTCACTAAGTGGCAGAGTAGCTCAGTCCAGGCTGCAAGTTGTAATCCTCCTGCCTCAGCCTCTCAGAGTGCTAGGATTACAGGTGAGCCCATGCCTGACTGTTGCTTAATAACTTTTCTGAACACCGATTTTTCACCTGTAAAATAAACACCATAATACTATCTACCTTGTAGGATTACTGTGAACATTAAATGAAAGGAAGAGGGTAAAGCTCTTGGCAGATGGTCATGGAATAAATATGATGGTGGCAATGAATTGTTCTTCAAAGGCAACTTTCCTGTGGAGTTGGTTTAATCTGTTTATTCATCTGAATTCTTGGTTTCTTTTCCATCCTAAGGAACTACCACACAACAATGAGCAGGCTTAAAAGAGTCGTTTTGCTGATACCAACTATAGCTTAGGACCAAATAAAACAAACTTGATAAAACAAATCACTTTTTTTTCCAGTATTGAGCTGTGTGGCCATGTGAAGCTTTTATTTTATCTTTAACATCTGTGTGAGCTGCTGGACTATCTTGGCTATGAATACTGGTCTATTGTCTGGGATGATGTCTCTTAACAGCATCTTGGTCACTTCTTGTGCCTTTTCTGTTCGGGTGAGGTAGCTCTCAACCCATCTTGAGAAGGTGCAGACCAGCACCAACATATCTCGATAGACACCTGCTTGAGGCAGTTTAGTAAAGTTCATAAGCAAGTTTTACATGGGGCAGCTCCTGTTTCCTGGATACCCAGTGGCCGGCTGGGCTGTTGGCTTGGGTTATGTTGGGCACAGGTTAGGCATTGCTTACAAACAGCTTGAGCGATGGTAGTGAGCTGTGGCACATAGAAATGTTGGCCCAGTAATGTTCCCCCTCATTAAGTTTATTGGTACATTTTAGGTATAAAATACAGTCACATTCATCATTGGGATCTTGTATCTTTACATGAGTATGTTGGTTCTTATTTTTTCCCCCTTCCCCTGCCTTCCCTTCACCCCCTCCACCCTTCCCTATTTGCAATGTATTTTTAATACTGTCTTTTTCATGTGAGACCCCCGATGGAATTGTTTTAAAAACTAGGGTAGCCATTCCCAGCATTTTGGAGATATCAGCAAACTTTTATCACCCCCCCCCTTTATATATGTTCCAGCTTCTTGGGAACATTTATAACAAATCAGGCGTTCTCATTTGGAAAGTGATTTGGAATCTCTGAGAGAGGGGGTTCCAGGATGAGGGGCATGGCTAGGCCCCCTCTTTTGGGTTGTGGAGTCATCATAACAGCCTGTTTTGTTTTTCTGTATGCCTTTTGGTTCCTTCTGGCTTCCAACATCCCAGTCTTTTGGTGTCCTCTGTAGTGTATAACAGGATTTTTTTCTGGGGCCCATACTGCATCTAGCAGCTATAAAATTTCCTCTTTGTATTTTGTTTTATTTTTTTTTTCCAGCACTCAAGAGTCCTCTTTTTTAATATATGCCCCAATGTACATAGAATGTTGCAAAGGCATATTTGGAATCAGTATAGATGTTAGCTTCTTTGTCCTTTGTTAGCAAAAGAGCTCTTGTCAGGCTATTATCTCTATCTTTTGGGGTGAGGTTCCAGTAGGCAAAGGCTGAGCCTCTACTACAGAGTCCAATGTCACCATTGTATATCTTGCCCACTGGACTCCTTCCAGCACAAAACTATTTTTATCTGTGAAATATTCAACATCTGGGTCTCTGAGAGCAATCTGTGAGATTGGCCTGGCTTGAGAATCCATGATTTCCACATAATCATGAAGGAGGTTCCCAGTTTGACTGGGAGCAAGGTAGCAGGATTGTGTTTTTATTGTCTCTGGAGTTATGGGGGGGATTTTTACATAGGAGCTCTTGATTCTGGGTCATTATTGAGTTTGATAACTAATGGTGCCCTCCCTGTTCCATCAAGGTTATAAGTGAGGATGGTACTCAAAAGGTCAGTTGTTGTCTCAAGGTCAGGTTGTCAGCCTCCTGCATTAGCAAGGCAGAGGCAGTAGGTGCCCTGAAGCATGGAGGCCATCCTAGTGCCATAGAGTCTAGTTGTTTTGACAAGTATGCCACCAGATGATCCCAGAATCCCATGACCTGGGTTAGGACTCATAGCCATTTCCTTTTGTTTATGGACATATAGGAAGAAAGGCTAGGTTATATTTGGCAGTCTTAAATTTGGGGCCTGAGTCAAAGCTTTTTTGATTGTTTAAAGGCTCTGTCTTAGTCAGCTTTTTAGAGGAAGGGCTCCCCCCTGCTTTGTAGCTTTATATAGGGGCTTAGCCATAAGTGAGAAATTTGGGATCCAGATATGGTAGAATCCTATTGTCCCCAGAAACTCTTACTTAGTGCCAGGTGGTTAGGGCTGGAAAGGCACAGACAGCCTGTTTTCACTATACTGGTTCTTCCTACCCAAGAACAGGGATATCTTTCCACTTTCTGATATCCTCTTCAATCTTCTTTTTCAGAGTAGTGTGGTTTTCAATGTAAAAGTCTTTTACTTCCTTCATTAGGTTGATTCCTAGGTATTTCATTTTTTTTGGATGCTATTGTGAAAGGTGTTGTTTCCCTGATTTCTCTCTTAGTGAATTTGTTATTTGTGTACAGGAATGTTATTGATTTTTGAGTGTTGACTTTGTATCCAGCTATGTTACTGCATTTGATTATTAAATCTAGAAGTCTTTTGGTGGAGTTTTTGGAATCTTCTGTGTAGAGTATCATGTCATCTGCAAATAATGATAATTTAACTTCTTCCTTTCCTATCCTTATTCCTTTTATTTCTCTCTCTTGTCTAATTGCTCTGGCTAATGTTTCCAGAACTATATTGAATAAGAATGGTGACAGTGGACATCCTTGTATTATTCCTGATTTTAGAGCAAAAGCTTTTAGTTTTCGTCCATTTAGTACAATGTTGGCTGTTGGTTTGTCATAGATGGCTATTATCATTTGAGATAAAGACCATCTATTCCAATTTTCTGTAGGGTTTTTATCTTGAATAGGTTTTGAACTTTGTCAGATGCTTTCTCTGCATCTATTAAGATAATCTTGTGATTTTTGTCTTTGGCTCTGTTGATATGGTGTACTACATTTATTGATTTTCATATTCTGACCCATCTGCAACCCTGGGATGAATCCTACTTGATCACGGTGTATAATCTTTTTGATGATTTGCTGCATTTTGCTTGTCAGTGTCTTATTGAGGATTTTTGCATCTATGTTCATTAGGGAGATTGGCCTGTAGTTTTCTTTCTTTCTTTTTTTTTTTGGTACCAGGGATCAAACTCTGGTTCTTGCGCTTGCACAGCAGGCGATGAAACCACTGAGCTAAATCCCCGGCCACCCAGCCTGTAGTTTTCTTTTTCTGTTGAGTCTTTCTCTGCTTTTGGAATCAAGGTAATGCTTGCTTCCAGGAATGAATTTGGGAGTATTGATTCCCTTTCAATTTCATTAAAAAGTTTGAGAAGTCATGGCATTAGTTCTTCTCTAAATTTCTTGTAGAATTCAGCAGTGAAGCTATCAGGACCTGGGCTTTTCTTCGTTGGTAAGTTTTTAATTACCTTTTCAATTTCATTGATATCAGGTTGTTTAGATTTTTAGTATCTTCTTATTTCAGCTTTGGTAATTTATATTTATCTAGGAGTCTGTTCATTTCTTCTGTGTTTTCCATCTTATTAGAATACAGGTTCTAGAAGGTTTCTTCAGCATCTGTTATGATTTCATCCTTTTCATTCCTAATTGCATGAATTTGAGTCTTTCTTTGATAAGGTTGGCTAAGGGTTTATTGATTTTATTTAATCTTTCAAAGAACCAACTCTTCAATTCATTGATTCCTTGTATTTTTTTTTTTTTGGTCTCAATTTCATTAATATCTGCTCTGATCCTTATAATTTCCTCCCTTGTATGAACTTTGGGCATGAGTTGTTCTTTTTCTAGAGGCTTGGGATATTTGAGGTCATTCTGTTTTCCTAATGTGAGAATTCACTGCTATAATTTTCCCCCTTAGGACTGCTTTTATTACATCCCATAAGTTGCTGTATGTTGTATCAGTATTATCATTTAATTGTAGATACTGTTTAAGTTCTTCTTTAATTTCATCTGTGACCCATTGGTTGTTCAGGAGGCTGTTATTTAATTTCCATGTGTTTATGAAGTTCTTGTGGTTTTTTTTGCTGTTGACTTCCAATTTCATTGCATTATGGTCAGATAATATGCATAGGATAATTTCAGTTTATTTGCATTTACCTAAGCATGTTCTATGGGCTAATATGTCATCAGTTTTGGAGGACATCCCATGTACAGATGAGAAGAATGTGCATTTTGCTGTTGTAGGGTGGAACACTCTGTAGACACCTACTAAGTTCATTTGTTCACAAATTTGGTTCAATTCTAATATTTCTTTGTTGATTTTTTCCTAGTTGATCTGTCTATTTGTGATAATGGGATATTAAGGTCCCCCATTACAATTATGTTAATGCTTATTAGATTTTTCATGTCCTTCAATATTTGTTTTATATAATTGGGTGGACTGATATTTGGTGCATATGTATTTAAAATTGTTATCTCTTCTTGAAGTTTTCCCTTAAGAAGTATGTAGTGACCTTCTTTGTCTCTTTTGATCAGTCTTGGCCTGAAGTTCACATTGTCTGCAAATAGTTATAGCTACCCCTGCTTTTTTCTGGGTTCCTGTCACATGGAACATTTGTTTTCCATCCTTTGACTTTCAGTCTATGAATTTCTTTTTGAGTTAAATGTGTCTCGTGTATTGTTGGATCTTGTTTCTTGATCCATTCTGACAGTCTGTTTCTTTTGATTGGTGGACTGAGACCATTTACATTGATGGTTATAGCTGATAAATAGTGGGTTATCCTTGTTATATTGTTTTCCTGCTGTTGGTTCCCTGTCTTTCCTCTCTGTTTAATTGCTTGCCCTGCCTGGTGACTTCCTTCTACTGGTGTTCTTGGAATCGTGATTTTCATTATCTCTTTCTAAAATGCTATTCAGAACACTTCGTAAAGCTGGTTTGTTGGTGAATTTCTTCAGTTGTTCTTTGTCATGAAAGTATTTTATTTCTCCCATTGATTTTGAAAAATAAAATTTGCAGGGTACGTCAATCTTTGTTGGAGGTTGTTTTCCTTTAGGGCTTGGAATACGTCACTCCAAGCTCTTCTTGCCTTGAGGGTTTGCATTGAGAAGTCTGCTGTGATTCTGATGGGTTTTCCTTTATATGTGATTTGTTTCTTTTCTCTAACATTTTTTAATATCCTGTTCTTGTGCTGAATTTCTGGAATCTTGATTATTATATGCCTTGGTGTGGATTTATTTTGGTCATGGCTATTTGGAGTTCTATATGCCTCACTTATTTGTATGTCAAATTCTGTTTTCATGTTTGGGAAGTTTTCTGCCTTTTTTTCTTTGTATGGTGTTTGGACTGCTTCAGGCATTCTCATTGACTCTGATCAATCTTATATTATTTTTCTTTGTATCATCTTGCAATTGTTGAATTAATTTTTCATAGTCTCCTGCTATTTTTAAGAAGTCTATCTTTTCATGGTCAGTAACCACAGTCCCGTTTTCCAGATCTGATGATATTCCATTCTCACCTTGGTTCAAACGACTGTGAAAACTTTGTATGGCATTTTAAATCTCCTGGATATCTGTTTGAATCTGTTTCATGGACTCCATTTTTTTCCCTATGTTGGGCATTCATGGTTTCTGTCATTTTCCTAAGCTCTTCTATTTTTTTTTTAAAAATGTGTCTACTCTAGCTTCATTGAGTATGTCCTTCATTTTGATTGTCCTTTCTTTTTTTACCTTAAAGATTATTTTCTCTATAGCTTCATCTATCTATTTTTTTTACTTCTGTTGCTATCATTTCAGAAAGTTCAGGTAACAGCTTCTGATTTCCTCTATTTCATTGTCCCCTGAACTTATCCTTGGTGGGCTGGAGGTCTGGGATTGCATTTTGCTTCTGTGTCTTGTCACGTTCTAGTTTTTTTAAAAAAATTTTGTTTTCTGAGTTGTTATTTGTAGATTTCTTATGGTAGATAGCTTTATCACTAGTATGGAGGGTTCTCTAGGAAATGTCTATTCCTCAGAGATGTCTTCTAGGTGTAAGTGGTTCTTGATTTTTGTGCCTATTCCATGATCCTACCTTCCCATTTGTTAAGGATTCAAGGTTATCTATTTAGCCCAGCACCTAGTCCTTTGGTACTGGACTATGGTGATGGTTGTGACCCCAGACAATCAGAGTGTTCTCATATAAAGGAAAACAACTGATTACAACAGGTATGACATCCTGGCTAAAGTAATACAGTTTGAGATAACAATAACATGAAGCTCCTGGGTTTTGCTTTTACCCCAGTGATCAATTTTCTGTCATCTAACGACCATCCTCATTCCATAAGACAAGCTTCCATGTGTCCTGGATACCATACTTCCTTGAAAATAAGACTTGGTCTTATATTAATTTGCTCCAGAAGGGCTGTCTGATTTTTTTCATGCACAGCAATCTATATTTATTCATGTATAAAAATCTACATTTATTCGAATACAGTTATATCTTCTGGAAAAAAAAGAAATAACAATAACATCAAGCATAACCTAGCAACTGACAGGCCAGGGATTTAGCTCAGTGGTACCACTGCCTGCCTTGAAAGCTCAAGGTCCTAAGTTCTATCCCTAGTACCAAAAAAGAAAAAGAAAAAAAAGACATAAACCTAGCAACTGACAAACTGTGGTAATTATTAGTTTTGTACCTTTAGCCAAATAAGCAAGCTCTACCATTATATAACAAAATCCAGTATAAACCAGGTACTTGTATGTAATGAGTTTCCTCTTAGTGAGTGATTTTACCCTGTGTGTGTGTGAATTTAAGAGGGATAGGGGACAAAACAGAGAGATAAATGAAGAGAAATATAGCAGAAGCAAGGCTGGAGGACACAGGATGAACACCTAGGCTTTGAGAGACTGGAGAAGAGAGCAGGAAAGAAAGAGTGAAGGAGAAAGCAAAAGAATATTGAAGCAAACCAGAGACAAGAGACACTATTCATTCACATGCAAATATAAAATCAAGACAGATAGCTGGGAAAAGAGAGAAAAAGGACAAACAGAATGGAACAAAAATAAAGGTAAAAAACCTATCCCAACCTATCTGCCCCCCCCCCCGCAAAACCCCAACCAGACAGATAAAGGAGAGTGAATCAAGCAAACACACACAAAAAATAATAAAATTCCTCTAGTATCCACAGTTCTGTTAGGGTCCTTGACAGAGCCCAAAAATTTGCTATGTAACCCAGCCATGACTACAGTTAATGCTGAGTACAGAGCTGATTTTGTCCTCCAGATGTGGGGGCCGTGGACATTCTTCAGCCAGCAATTTTCCAGATACCACTTGGGCGGCTTACCCATGTCTCCCCACTGAGGTTATCTCCACGTAGCTCTCCCAGCTGTTGTGGCACCCTCTGGTGGAGCCAGCCTGAGGCTGCTCCTAGGTTGGTACACAGTTAACCCCTCCTGGACCTTGTGGTTTCCTCTGTTCCACTCTGCTGATTAGTTTCACACATCGTTGTGGGGCGGGGCAGGGAAGCCCTTGTCCTGTGGCTGGCTAAAGTTGCTTGCCTACTTGAGCTGCTGGTCACAGGGTAGGGCGAGAGTGTCCCCTTCCCATCGCCTGCCAATGCACTTGCCCTACCCTAGCCTCTAGGCTCAGCAGGGGGACACCTCTGGTCTTCAGTGGTTAGGGCTAATCTGAATAGTTCCAGTTCCTGCTTCTCAGCAGCATTTCTCCCAGCCTGGTGTCCAGCTGTCGGCAGTCTACTGTGAGAGAGCTCTTCTCTCCTTCCACTCTGGGGCATTGGCAGTGAAGTGTCCCTGTGGCTATTTAGAGTTCAAGTCCGGAGCTTTTTGAAATAAGATGGCGACCCCGCCCAACCACTGCTGCTCTGCAGGACTGATGTGTCAGAACTCTGTTCTTCCTCATTCACCAATTGTTGACTCTGGGAGGGGCCACTCGGGAAAGTGTCTTGTGTTCTCACTAGTGCCTCTAATTACATAAAATTCTTCTAATCCAAGTCTGCCCCTCCTCTCTCCCCCACAGTATGGCTACACTGCACCTCTTGGTCTCATGTGCAGCAGTGAGCTATTTCTTCTGTAGTAATGGATCCTATCTTCTTTTTCTCCTCCATCAGTTCCTTCGTGGTTCCCATGTGCCCTTCACTCACTTTGTTTCCTCTCTGGGCTGTTGATTTCCAGAGTCAGGGCACTTTGTCTTGGAGAAGCTGTGTTCCTGGTACTCACCACTCCAACATCTTCCTGCCCCCAGGATTTCATGTTTTAAGAGCCTCTTTAAATGTTCTTGAATGCCTTGTATGGTTTCTTGGGGGAAGGAGTATTGGTGAGCTTGAACTGGAGTTGCCCCAGCTTTACGTTTATCATTGGTGTTTGATTTACAGTTAGCTTGGGTGGGTTGTCTTCAGTCCACACCTTGGGAATCTTATGTTCCCGTCTATGTAGCTCATTTATTCTTGGCTTTTGTGACTTATCAGAATACAGTTTCCATTCTTTTCCCTGTGGGACAGAAAGGGTTAACACCATGGTTCTTGGTCGAGCCAGGCTTAAAGTCATATCTCCTGTGGCCCAAAGGTGATTTGAGCCTGTACCTTCTGGAGTAAGTCTCTCCCTAACAAGGGAACTGGGCAGTTTGGGAGATACAGGAACTCATGTTGGACTTCTTGTCCTCCTATAGCACATCTTTTAGGCAGGCATAAAGGCTACTCTTCTGGAACTTCAGTGCCTCTTACAATAGTCACATTTTTCTTGGATAATGCCCCAATAGGTTGTATCATCATCAAGTTCCTGGCTCCACTGTCTACCATAAAGTCCATCAATTAGCCCCCTACATTCATTGTGATAATGGGCTCTTGGGGCCTAAGGAGATGAAGCTCAGTCTGGCCTAATCTTCATAACCTTTAGTTCTTATAAGTCCAATGAGGCCAGCATCTGGTTCCTCCTGGGAGGTGATGGCCTTTAAAGGGCAGCCTCCTAGTTTTAGAATTTTTATCATCCCTGTCATCATTTTCTGGTTATTCATTTTTCCAGTGCTCATACTTTTTACATTGCATACATAGATTTCAATCTAACTTTGGTTGACTGGCAGATCCTGCCTTGGTTTGGCTTCTGTTTTGCCCGTATCTGTGCTTTTGCCCCTTAGTGGTCTTTGTCTTTTTCTCCATGAGCATTGTCACCAACAAATCTGTTTTCTTTTTCAGCCTCTGGTTAGCCTTTCATTTTGCCTCCTGGTGTCTGTTAATATACACCCTGGTGGCCACCTGTGAGAGCTGGGTTGCATTCATATCGGTAAAACCTTCTAACTTTTGTAGTTTGTGTCTGAAATCTCCTTGGGCTTACCCTATGAAGGCAGCATTTATCATGTGTTGATACTCTTGGCCTCAAGGCTAAATGGGGTATAGACCAGAATGCTTCACAGTCTCTCATAAAAGTGGTTGGGACTTTCATCTGCTCCCTGGAGTATTTTTGAGATCTTTTCCGTATTTATTGTCCCCATTTGTCTTTGCTGTTGTTGAGCCTCCCAGTAAGGCTAATTCCCCCTCTCTCTTTTGTTTCAGGCTTGGCTCAGGCTATGAGTATCTTATAATATGTCTCCAAGCAGTGCTGGTAGAGTCTGGACTATATTTAACTAGGAATCAATGTAGGGAAATTGGTCTGGGTATGTTGGTCATCCTTGGTCCCCAGTTATCACCTTATGTACATGTTCAATTGTCCCCTGTCAATTGTCCCCTTGGCCGGCCACCCAACACCAAAGGAGGCCCAATCTATTTCATGGAGAGTTCTCAACCTCTGGGGAGTCAGCTTTACTCAGTAGCCCCCCATATAGCTTTTTAAATAGTTCCAACATACATTCTCATGGGGTGGGATTTGATGCTTCCCATATCTACTCTGTTGTGATGCAAATCATTCTCTCAAGCACTTTTGCTTTAGGAACAACCTGAGCTTCATCAAACTAACAAGCAACCAAACATATTTTTTGAGTCTTTTGAGCAATAATGAGCTTTTAGAAGGAACACATGGGCTTTCACCAAACCAACAAACAAACATACCTATTTCTTTTCTCTTTTTTGGTACCGGGAATCAAACTTAGGATGTTGTGCTTGCCAGGCAGGTGCAGTGCCACTGAGCTAGATCTCTGGCCCAATACCTATTTCCTTTGATAAACTACTTCCACAAGCTGTCCCTTGACATATGTACGCTTTCCAGTCTTGTCATTGTCTCTTTTTTTATCTTTCTAACAGGACAAAACTTTTATCGTACAAAATTCTCTCAAATCAAAAGTGTATCTCTTATACTTACAGCTTTAATATTTTCTCCATCTCACTATAAACCTTTTATAACAAATTTGGTTGCAGCTGCTTGGGTTTTAAATTATCCTTTTCTTCCTTTTTTTGTTCTCAGATTATTACATTTTAAATTTTACTGCCTGCCACAGACATCGAAGTAACCTTGAATCAGTGTTCTTATCTTAAACCAACAGAGAGCAGAGTAAGTTAACCCTGTAATTATAATTTAAGAATTTTTATTGTACAAGAAATGCTTTAAGAACACCAATTAAACAAAAATATCAACTGGAATTGGAAACCAAAAGTACATTTATCAATTAGCCAAAATTTGTAATTTGATTTCTCCTATAATATTCACTTAGGCTTCACAGGATGCAGTCCTAGCTCCTCAACTTTGACCATTTAGCTCCAGGCTGGAGTTACTCTGGCTTTTAGATGCCTGAAGGCAGTACCAGGCTGGTGATGCTGAGCAAGTGCTGGCCTTGGGGCTCCTGAAGCTGGGAATGCCCCTCTCATCTCATTTTGCACTTTCTGGAGCTTTCCTAGCTCTTTTCATTTCATTTATTTACACATACTCATGCACTTCATTCCAGTTTTTTTTATTTCAACCTGGGTGTGGGTTTTGTTTGATTCCCCTTGAGCCTGATTACTTGGCATACCCTTTTTGGGAGTCACTCTCACTATGGGGCTTTTTTGTTCCTCTTGGGGTTGTAGGTTTGTCTGACTCCATCCACATCAGATTACTTGGTACACCCTGGGAAGTGATCAACCTCCCCTTCTGTCCTAAAGGAATGGATTGTTTCCTGGGCTCCAAAACTTTCCTGTGGTCCTGTAGCATGCTGTTGTTCCAGAATCATCCTGAATCCTAACAAGTTCCATTGTGCTGGTCAAGAGAGGTGTTCCTCTGGGTTGGGGGAGGGCTGATTTCCTCTCCTAGCTGAAGTCTCACTCAGTCACACTAGATGTCTCAGAATTCCTGCAGCTTGGGCTCCTCTCGGTCCTACAGGCAAAGGAGACAGCAACTCTGTTTCCAATCCCTTTTTGTTTGCCAGAAATGTTGCAGAATCCAAGAGAAAGGAGAGACCAAGGGAAACAGGAGGACTTTATTTTACATGAACACCAGCTCAACAGACGAATGTCCAAAGGAAGAGCAGAGGACAAAAGAGAAGTTCTAGCTTGGGTTAAGGGGGTTGATGTTTTTAGTGATGTAGCAAGTGAGCTTACAGAAATAGGACAAGGACAGCCGGTTTTGTAACTTAGCCTTGAGAGAAGATAGAGCCTATGAATCATATGAGAACAGAGTGTCATAAACTTTGTTTACAGGACACAGTTGTCAATTTTATCTGTACCAGAACAAGGAATTATAGCTTTAGGAGAGGGAGGTGGTGATCTAAGAGCTGGGGCAGGTGGGGAGGGACTGCCTAAGGCTGGGAAGAATTTGTTTTTATTTAAGTCCTTCTTCAGCATCATTAAAAAGAGCTAGTATCAGATGATTTTGCATCTCAGACCTGACTTTTCAAAAACAGATGACACATGTGGTCGCTTCAGCAGCACATATACTAAAAAACAGATGATACAATGTTATTTAAACCAAACCATAACAGGAATCTCAAACTGTAATAGGAATCACCTGAGGATCTTGTTAAAGGTAGATTATAATTCAAGGGTCCAGGATGAAATCTGATATTTTCTATTTCTCATAAGCTGCCAAATGATGCTGATGTTATTGGTCCATACCCTTTGAGTGGCAAACGAACAAGATGGATATCTCCTTGATTCATTTAACGAAGCCATTGGAGCTTTCCTACTGAATGCAAAGAAACACAAGGCAAAGAAAGGGGAACAAAAACCAATTTCCCTTGCATATGTATGCAGAAAACCCTTACTGAGAACTATTATGGGGTATTGGTTATCATTCCAGGGTCAAGGAATATGGAAGTGAACAAATCAGAGGTCTGTGGTTTTCTGAGATTATGTATTGCCATATTTGTCTTCCTCCTCTGTTTACTGATAAAGATCTTAAAACCCTTTGAATTGAAGGACCCTAGTTAGCAAGACAGACTCCATATTGCTGCTTGACCCACCTGCTTGCCCTTTAGATGAACTCAGAAGGAGGAAGCTTAAAAACCTCCTCCCCTTAGAAAGTCTCTTTAGAAATAACAATTAATCAACTATTGTTTTACAAATGTTCTAACAGCAGGACTTTCCGCTTCTGTACCTTTTGCTTGCTTTACTAGTTCTATCCCATAGAAGGGCCTAGAAATTGTTGGCCTCAAAGGTGTATAAAACATGTTTGTCTTCCCCCAGTCGAGGCTGAGGCTCGAGTCCGATTCTTGGCTCGGGTCCCAGCTGGTAATAAACTCCTGTGTGGATTTAGTATCGGTCTCTGGTTGGTTCTCTCTTGCTGGACGTAACAGAATGTTAGTAGCCTAAGAGTGCAGTTTGTATGTTAGTTAGGTGACTGGTATCTGGGAATCCCTCACTAGCTTCAGAATGGGGCTGGTCACCTAAAGACACAATTAGAAGGTTGAGACACCTCCCTCCTAACCTCTTTGGAATGGAGAGGGGGTAAAGGTTGAATTAATCATCAGTAGTTTATCATGTAATCAGCCATGCCTGAGAAATAAATTATAAAAATCCAAGGTTTGGAAGAGCTTCCTGATAGGTGAGCACATGGAACTTCCAAACCTTCTTAAGAAGGGGTTTGGAAGCTCCACATCCCTTCCCATATGCCTTGCTGCATGCATGTTTCTCATCTAGCTGTTTTTGTATATCATTTGTAATATCTTTTTTAATAGATAGGTAAACATAAGTAACTGTTTCCCAGAGTCCTGGGAGCAGTTATAGTAAATTAATTGAACCCAAGGAGGAGGCCATGGGAACATTGATTTATAGCAGGTTGGCCAGAAGCCAGGCCATAACCTTTGCTTTTTTTCTGACATCTAAAATGGAGGTAGTCTTATAGGACCGAGACCCCAACCAGTGGGATCTGATGCTATCTTCAGGTAGATAGTGTCAGAATTTAATTGAATTAGAGGATGCTCAGCTGAGGTTTACTGTAGAATCATCTCTGTAATTGCTTGGTGTGTGTGTGTGTGTGTGTGTTTATTGGAAAAACCCCCACATATCTGGTGTCAGAAGTGTTGAGTGACTGTGTGGGAATTGAGTATAGGAGAAATACTTTAGTTTTTTATATACCCTTACATTTACAATATAGATGGAAAAATATAAATAAAATATAAAAATTTAAGTTGTATAGCAAAAGAATTATACACTGATAAGAAGGTACTGTATATTTCAGGGAACGGAAGCTGGTTCACCATCAAGACATGTATTACTGGGCTGGGGATTTAGTTCAGTGGCACTGTGCCTGCCTTGCAAGTGCAACATCCTGAGTTCAATCCCTGGCACCAACAAAACAAAACAAAAACCCCCAAAACAAGACATGTATCACTGTAATTTATTACACTAGTATTAACAAATCCCATGTGATCCTATCATTATATACTGAAGAAACATTTGATAAAACTTAACAGCCATTCCTAATAAATTTGTTTTAATTTTTATTAGCCTATGTTTGCAGTATATTCCTAATAAAAATTCAAAGTTAAGTAAGAATATAAAGAATCTACTTATCTAAGATAAAGACTATACTTCCAAACACAACAGCAACTATTATTTTAAATAGCAAAACACTAGGACAGAGATATCTACTTGCATTATCATGCTACATTGTCATAAATGTCTAGTAAGATAAGATAATAAAATAGTTGATATAAACTTTGAAAATAAAGATATTAAACTATTTTTGCCTATGACTTGATTATTTACCTAGAAAACTCAGAGAAACTAGCAACAAACTTTAAGAACTACAGTACAGGGCTGGGGATTTAGCTCAGTGTTTCCAGTGCCTGCCTTGCAAGTGCAAGGTTCCGAGTTTGATCTCCGGTATAAAAAAAAAAGAATTACGGTGATTTGGTGGAGTACACAGATACAAGATAAATATACAAAAACGATATTAACAGTATATTCTCCCCAAAGATTATTAGCAGCACATTCTCCTGATAGTAACAGTATGTGTGTGATAGTTCACCGTGAAGTCAATTTCAGTGGATTAAGAAACACCTAGTGGATTGGTGGAGCACAGTTCTGGGTGTGTCTGTGGAGGATGGACAAGGAGGCCAAACTGAGGAGGGAAGACCCACTCTGGATGTCAGTGGCACCAATCAATAGGCTTATAGCCTGGCTGGAATAAAAAGGGAAAGAAGAAGGAAGTCTTTTTTGCTTCTTCAGAGAAGCTCTGGTCTTTGCCATCACCTTTGGATGTTTGTCTCCAGTTCTTTCAGCCTTCTAACGCAGACCCTTTGGCTTTCTGACATTGGGCTTTTCTGACATATTGACATATTGACTTTCTGACATTGGGCTTTTTCTGACATTTGGCTTTTCTCACATGGGCTCTGCAGTGAGCTTCAGGCCTTTGCCTTTTTTTTTTTTTTAATTTAATTTTAGTTTTGGTACTGGGGATCGAACTCGGGTCCTTGTGCTTGCACAGCAGGTGGCGAAACCACTGAACTAAATCCCCAGCCCAGGCCTTTGACTTTTGAGTGGATCATTTAACTTTCCAGCACACATTATGATTTTGGATTTTTCCATCCCTGATTCCACAGGTGGCCGTTGTAAGCCTTCTTAATAAATCCTTTATATATCTTACCTTTTATCATCTTATCTTAATCTTCCTGTAGGGAACTATAAGTGATACTTAGGAAGAAGTAGAAATTAGAAAATTATTTTATTTACAATAAGTATAAAAGCTTAAAATACTTTGGAGTATAATTTCAAAATAGCAAAACATACACAAAAACACATAGAATAAAGTACCCATCATCCACCTTCAACAGTTGTCAGTGTTCTGCCATTGTTGGTTTTTTTGTCTTCTCCCCTTCACCTTTCTCTACTAGAGTACTTTGAAAAGGATTTCAGAAATCAAGCCAGTAAATTTAATAAAATATAAGACCTATTTAAATAAAGCTGTAAAAGCTCAATGAAATTTATAAATGTTACCTGAACAAGTGGAGAGACACCACGTTCTTTGAAGAGTATACTAATGTGTCAAGTGTTTCCTAATTAGTTTATAAATTTAATGTAGCTTCAAATTCTAATTCTCAGAGGATATGTTTTGGAGCTGAATAATATCCTAAATTTCATATCGGAGAGTAAATACCTGAGAAAATTATGAAAGAGTAATGGTGAGGAGGGCATATATTCTTAGGTTTAGAACATACTGTGACACTACTGTAATTCCAACAAATATTGTATTAACTTAAGAAAAGACTTGTGGACAAAATGATGTATATATGAAATTGAACATGTAAAAAGTAGTATTTAATTGGAAAAATTGTGCTTTATATATCCAGTAGTCCTTGCACAACTATCTGAAAATTTGACTGCATCTCACCTCATTAATGAAAATAGGTTCCATGTAGAAAAAAAATGTTAAAATGTGTGCTTTAAAAGAAGAAAGCAAAATATCCTAGAATAAAATTGAGGGATATACTGTTCCTGCCAAGGGTAGAGGAGGTTGTAATTGAGACCAGAATCCCAGAAGCTATTAAGAAAAATTTGATTAAAATTTAAACCATTTGTACAGTACGCCCAAAGAGAATATAAACAAAAGAAATAATTGATGGCTATGGAAAAATGTGTAACACAGTTACAGGATTAATCTTTATAATATATAAAGAATTCTTACAAACTGACAAGCAAAAGATAACCTAATTTAAAAAATGGGCAAAGATAGGCAATTCACAGATAGGCAAATTACAGATGCCCCCTTAACACAGAAAAAATGCACATACTCAGTAGCAAGAGAAGTGCAAATTAGGTAATAATAACACTTTATATCTATCAACCTTTTTCTTTCTTTCCTTTTCTCTCTCTGTCTCTGTCTTTCTGTCTCTGACTCTGTCTCTGTCTCTGTCTCTCTCTCTCTCAAAGAAAATAAAGGGACCTTACTTGATGCAATTTTTTGATTAATGGCAGCAGAAATCAATTTTGGCTCATTTAGGCAAACATGTATACCTGTGAAAGACATTCACAGAGCTGAAGGAAATGTGAAAGTAATGACTTCATAGGGATTAGGAATATGAAGCAATTCTGAGAATCTGGAGGGACAGTGATCATGGGACAGCCCCTCCAGGCAACCATATTTAGTTTTGTCTCTTTGGGTTCAAGTTTCAAATTCCAGGGAGTCACTGATCTGTCTGGTTCAAGGAAGAAAAAAGATTTACCCACGCACATATGCACTTACTTCTTTTTTTTCTTGTATAAAGATTCTCATAGGGGTTCACAGCCACTTTGAGGTTATAAATCATAAACTACAGATAAGAGAGTCATGATGGTCATATAAGAAATTCCAATTTCAAATGAAGAAATACATTATGCCTGAACAGTTTCATTTCTCTGCACAGCTTTCTTAAAGTCGTTCTCAGGGTTTTTCTTTCACGCATCTATATCTTCTGCTGTCTTGTTTTTTCTCATTTTTGAAGTTTCATCAATGAGTTTCATTCACAAGGGTGCTCTACTTTATGGTGTTCTCTTCCAGGGACCTCCACAGTGGCACTTCCCTTAGCCTTTCCTTCTTCCCTTCCTTCCTAGGTAATGTCCAAAAATGCTACACATTTCTATATCTTACTTTCCCCCTTCTTTCTATCCTCTTCCTTTAGTCTTTCTTTTAAGACCAGTTAAATAGAAAAACAAAAATGTTACCATGTTATTGCATAACAGCAAGTTAATGCTAGTTTTGGAAGGCTGTATTATTGTTCCCAACTCTCAGCCCTTCTGGTTTCCTCATGTGACTTTGCCATGTGACTTTGTTGTTCTTCTCCTTAGAGACAGTATATTTCCCTGTCCCACTGATGTTAATACTGGCCATGTAAGATGCTCTGGCCAACGTGATATCAGTGGACGTTTATGGGTTTTGTCTTGCCCTCCTGTTCTGTATTCTATGAACATATTCCAACTCTCTGCTATTTTCAGAAGACTGAGTAGCATGGGGAGAGCTTCCCAAATAATTCACATACACCTGTAGTGTGAAGCTGAGCTGTTCCAGACAGACGTGCTGACTTATGAACATGCAAATAAATACTTAATTCAATTTAGGATAATCTGTTAAGCAGCATTTTTGTGGTAATGTTTAATCAATATGTTACTTAATCAGTGAGTGCATTTTCATTTACACTGGGGTAGTGTGAAGTTCATGCCTTAAACTATGTGAATGTTTTATGAAGATCCATGCAGAGTAGAGAGAAAATGCTAGGTAAATGGTGTCTTGTGGGATCCCCTTCTGGAAGCTAAAAACCTTAATAAATGCCTGTTGGTTTCACATATTGAATCATCAATGTTTTCATTAGAAAATGAAGTAGATTCTAAAGAGCTTTTATAACACAGTATAGTTGCCAGAATTCTTCCCAGCTAAGTACATTTTCAATGTACAGTAATTCTAGCATAGGTTAGAATGTGGGTGTAGTTATCATAAGCTTTCCAGGACTTTGATTGGTTCTTGAAACTTTGCTAAACATGGTATCCAGCAGATTTCCAGACAGAAGGATTCCAAGTGAGAAGCTATCAATCCTTTTTCTGGAACTTACCTTGTTTATGAGTTGACTTTGAGTTGAATTCTATATTGTTTTGGTCTAGAAAGATCAGTGTTTATTAGAGGCTCCTTATATGTGGCAGTATATAGAGGAGTGCTCATTTGTCATTCATGACTTACAGAAGCTTATGTTCTGAGAAGATAGCATGAACTGTTTTCAGATTTTATTGTTTTTATGTCTACAGATACCTGCTTCTTATAAAATAGTAAAATATTACATAAATAAATTCTTTTTTTTTTTTTTTTTTTTGGTACCGGGGATTGAACTCGGGACCTTGTGCTTATGAGGCAGGCGGCAGAACCACTGAGCTAAATCCCTGGCCCA
>NW_004624736.1:37577710-37598277 GCF_000247695.1 Heterocephalus glaber | reverse complement strand
GATCCGCTGTGTCGGTGACAGTTGAGAGTCCCTGCTTAAGCTTGAATAAACGACCCTTGTGTGCTTACATTGGAAACGGCCTCCTGGTGGTCTCTGGGACTTCACAATCTGGGCACAACAATGTTATATTTTTTAGGCAGTTAATTAAATGGCTGTTTCAGTTTTTGTCATCTGTGGCTGGGAGCCAATTCATTTTGTTTTTCTTCTTAGGCTCCTGGAAGGCTAGTGGTCTCAGGCACTGAGGCTCTTCTGCCTACCAGATAAAATGGCTCACAGAGAGTTAGACTTTGATATTTATTTAGCTCAAGAATAAGAAATTGAAAATATACAGGATTGCTGTTTGTACACATTAGGAGTTCTGTAAATTAAGGAGAGATAAGACCAATTCCAAGGTACTCTGTGGGATGGGAGAAAATAACTGCCCACAGAAACATACCAGTAAGGTTTTTCTGGGACATGTGTAGGCTACAAATGGTCAGTGGGAACTGGAAGGATCTTTTTAGAGACTGGGAGCTTGGAGAGGGTTTTAGAGTCAGAAAATTAGAGTTCAAATCCTTGTGCCAAGAATGATTTGTGTGACTTTGGGTGAACCACTTAACTTTTGGTGTTACTCCAACTAT
This sequence comes from Heterocephalus glaber, assembly GCF_000247695.1. The sequence goes on along the minus strand of NW_004624736.1, from coordinate 37,597,657 downwards.
AAAATGGAGGTGTGTCACCATTTTACTTATCACACAGGGTTGTTGAAGATCAAAGTGGGACAATTTCAAACTCTTAGTCAAGTTGATTATGTTCTATATAAATATTAAGTCCTATTCAATGTTAGAGTTCTAGTTTTAATTCAAAGAATTCTAAAGAGGCACCTAGTAGTAATAAGAAGGGAGGGAATATAACTACATGAGTTATTTAAAATTCATTAGTGCTACTGAAAATCTTCTACAGAATAAATGATTCTCAGTAAAAGTACAGTATAAGGATAACTTAAAACATATTATAGAACCAGGGGACCTAGTGCTGCCTATACTTACCAAGTCAAGGCTATGGAAATCTAACATGATCTTTGTGCTTTAGAAATGAAAGACTAGATGAAAAGGATTAGAGCTGAATAGGATGTTTGATATTGAGTCCTAAACTCTTATTTTATACATGGAAAATGACATTTAAAGTAATTGAGTGACTCATAAGATGATTTCTATTTATTTATACTCTGCCTTGTTTCATAAAGAAATTCAATAGATTAGAAGATGGCACAATAAAACAGAAAAATAAAAAATGTGAAAACAAAACTGATGATGAATGTATTAGTCAGAGTTTGGCAGAGAGAAAGAACCAATAGAATATATATATTAGAGAGGATTTATGTATATTCAATATGTATATATATTAGAGGGGTCTTATTGTTAGAAATTGGCTCATGCAATTAAGGAGGCTGAGTCCCTTGACAAGCCACCTGCAGGGTGGAGATCCTGCAACGCTGGTACTGTGGTTCAGTCCAAGTCCAAAACCTTCAAAACCAGGGAAGCTGAATGTGTAACTCTCAGTTGGAGGGCAAAGCCCTGAAAACCTGGGGCCCACTGGCATAAGTCCTATAGTCCAAAGCTAGAGAGCCTGAGTTCTGGTGTCCAGGGACAAGAGAAGAGTAGTATGTCCAGGTTCAGGAGAAAGATAAGAAATAATTTTCTTTGCTTTTTGTTCTACCCGGGGTCCTAGCTGATTGAATGATATCTGCCTACACTGAGGGTGAATATTCCCTATTTTGTCATCCACTCACATGACTACCTTCTCTGGAGGCACTCACACAAATATATCCAGAAATAATTATTTACCGATTCTCTATGTGTTGCTTACTCCAGTTGACACCTAAAATTAATTATCACAATAGAAAATAAAATATAGTGGTCAACTGAAAGGGATGTAGTGTTATAATGACAATATGTTGACCACAAGAATTCTATAGAGTTACTAGAAGTGAACTATCTTAATTTGGCTGTGAGCTTCCTGATAGTTGAAGCAGAATTTGGAACCAACTAGTGATATAACAGTATCACAACCTAGTCATAGACCAGTCTGCTTCTTGGCTCATTAAAAAAATTTGGCAGTACTAGGGATCAAATACATGGCCTTCCATATGCTAGGAAAGAACTCTACCACTGAGCCACATCCTCATCTCCTACCTCCTCACCACCAATATTTTTAATTGAATCTACTTCTTTTGGTCTTAAAAAATCCTTTTTGGCATAGTATTCTTCTTTGTTTTCTCCATTGGCTCAGTGTGTGAGGATGGCCTTTGTGAGGCCATTGGGAGCTTCTTCATGTGCCCAACAGACTGTGGGGAATGTCCACTTGCTATAGATCCACAGGTGATATGGCCTTTATATTATGCTTGGTTTCTTTTGCCTGTCTTGACCATTTTGGTAAGCTGTAGCTAACATCTCATGTTGAATTTTCTTCAGCTATTTGTTCCTTATATTTGCTACTTTTTGCTAGGACCTGACATCTCAAAGTTCCCTGTTGTCAAGAGCCTTTGAAATTATGTAATCCACCCTGTACTTTACAAATGAGAAAACTGAGGTTCAGAGTTGGTTAGGGATTTAACTCCATACAGCAGCACCAAGTGACCTTAATTGAGTACCTATGCCTGTCTCCTTTCATTTTTACAACAAACTCTAATAAATATATATATGGTTATCTTTTTTTTACAGGTGAGGAAAATGAGGCACAAAAAAGTCAAGTACTTTGTCTGAGTTGGTCACAAGAAGAGAAAGTGAGGGGCTGGGCTTTGAATCTAGTTCTCTCCAGCTCTGAAGTCCATTTCTTTGCCCAACCACCTGACTTAGTGTTGCCTCTTTCTAAGATGGTGACAGGGGTTAATTGGATTCAATTTTCTGGACTCTAGAGTCTTCCCACCACATTTCAACCCTGATCAGAGGACTGTCTCAAACCCGTATTCCCCATGGACTGCAGAGATGTGCAGGACCAGTTCTGGATTTAGAATGACCCACACTAAGGTTGACCATTGCTGTCTGTCTTGCTTTTGGGACTGTTTCTTCCTTCTTGGATAGAAGTAGGGAAGTGGCAGGGGGAAGTTACTGAGACTACTCATGTGTTTGTTTTTTCTCTATCAAACCAACTTTAAGTGTGTCCTCACTGTGGCAGATTGAGAATCTCAAAATCTTACCAGCTCATGTTTTAATATATAGGTTCTGTTCCTCATGTCAATTAGTGTATATCTAGAAAACTGACAAAATACACTTAAGTATTATTCTAGAAACTATCATTAGAAAGGCCTAGGTACCCCCTCCTCCCGAATTTATATGGTATATTATGAAAAAAACAGTCTATGGCTTGGCTTTTTCTGTTGTTTTTTATTGTTGATGCTAATGTTTTTCTCCTTGGTATTGATACTAGAGCTTGTTGACTATGGGAGCAGAGTATGTGTTGGGGGGAGTGTGTGTGACAGAAATAATTCTTTGGAGACTTTAATAAGAAAATGGAGAGAGGAATTTATAATATTGATAAATAATGATTCCAGAGAAATAGGAGGGGGTGGGAGGAAGCATAGAAATAGTGTTTGGAGGGTGAGATAACAAAATATCTGTCTTTTTTGAAACTGAAATCTTCAATGTGTTAGAAATGAAGATTCTGATAAACCTGAAATAGTTGGATGGCATTTTTTTGGGTGTTTTTTTTTTGGTACTGGGGATCAAACTCAGGACCTCGCACTTGCAAGGCAAGTTCTGGAACCATTGAGCTAAATCCCCACCCAAGGATGGTGTTTTAAAAGTTGTGTTCAATCCTCAAATCTTTGTCTTCTTGTTTATGACTTTTATTTTATTACTGTAAAACTTTACTTTAAAATTTTTTATTTACATCTATTAATTCTACCTGTTAATGGAGTTCAGTGTGATATTTCCACACATGCATACTTGTATGTGCACTGATCAAATCCAACCTCTTCTTATCCACTCTTCTCCAATACCCTTCCTGACTCCTCCATTTATGTGACTTTTAAACTGAGATACTTATTAAACAAATTGCAATGGACATCTTATTGGTGGTCTTACTTTTGCTAATGATGATTAATTGATTTTGTGCTGAATGCTATTGTTTTAATTAATTTTTTACTATAAAACATTTAAATTATATTTTATACTTTTATTTTAAGTTTTTGGTTTTTTTCTTTTTTATGTGAATTCAGTATCAGAAACAAAAGATGTTTTGGGATGAAAGTAGGATAGTAAAATTTAGTCATATCAAACACAGTTTGTAGTGACCAGAATTAAAAGTTTATTCCCATGTCTTCACAACCCATGTTTCCCAAATGTGGACTCAAAGTTGGTTGAGATCAGAAGAGTTAGGATCTGATACCCCAGATTCCCTCTCTTTGGTCCGAAAGTCTGTTATGCATGTTCTTGGGCCAAACATGTGAAACACCTGGAGGGCACCCCCAAGATTTAGAGAGCTTGGCCAGGTAAATATATTTAATTCACCTGCTGAGAAATGCAGATGTGGTAAAGATGAGTGAAAGGCTGTATTTATGTCACACCTCTGACTTTTGCAAGGACACTGTTGAAGGTTATAGATCTTGTTCTCTTTGTTTTTTATAGTAACACTGGAAAAATATCCCCTGGAGAAATGGACAACAGGTAAAATCTTCCTTTCGAGGCTGATGAAAATTGTCAGATTAGATGGGCTCTTTGGGAATCATTATTTCTTATAGTGTTCTGCATATAGCCAAAAGAGCCCGAGAAATCACATGTCAAGGTCACTCTTCTCAGCAGAAAATTTCCTTAATGCCGCATAATAATGAGTGCGAATGGATGCAAATAAGGTTTTGATGGCCACCCCACTTCATTAGGGCTGTCTGTGCACCAGCTCTGTTTTCTCAGTGAGCTGTGTCATCTATGTTCAAAGATCCCAGCACTTTTGACACTGATAGCTGATTGTTTTTGCCAAAATTCTGTCAGTTTAAGTATCCAGCCAGATGCAGGGCTGGTTCCTCCTAGGTTAGAGCCCACTCGGCCTCCCACTACTTACATGCTCCTTGAAGGCAGGGCAATCTTCCTCTGGAGATCATGAAAACCTGTCCTCAGAAAATCAATGGCCAGTGCTCTGCCATTTTAGTAAAAAATTCTATCCTGATGTTCAGAATGGCCATGATTCTCATTGTGGTCTGGAAAGATAATCATGCTCCCAGGTGAGTCTGAAGGAAAATACTCCTCAATTCATATGCAGAGCAGTGAATGATTGAAACACTTCTAGGAGAGAATCCTGGTAAATGCTTACCAAAGCAAGCCATTGGTCAGTGTTTCCAGGTCATTGCACTCACCATTGTCATGGAAAAGGCAGGGAATTGATATTTATTTGGTGATTACTCTGTGCTGAGAGCTGCGCTGGGTGCTTTATGTGTGCAATCCACTCCAGCACAGTCCTGTGAGGTGGGTTTCATATTCCCCTTATAGAATGGAGAAACTGAGGCTCAGAGTATCACTTTACAGTGTACAGCCAAGTAGTAGTGAACTTAAAGCTTCTACCTCTTGTGGATATTTCTGAAAACAATGCAGAAATTTCAGATTATCCTATTATTCTCTTCAGTTTTGCCTGGTGTCCTTCCAAAGCTATCTGACCATCTAGGTGGGAAGGAAATCTCTAGGTAACAACCAGAAAGTGGCAAGCCCCCTCACTAGAGTTATTGGAATTTTTCATGTAACGTTTTTGTAGAATTTTTTTTCCATTTAGTTTATTGGTACATTTTATGTATACAATACAGTTACATTCATCATTGGGATCTTGTACCTTTATATGATGTATCTTGGTTCTTATTTTTTCCCCATTCCCCTGCCCTCCCTTCACCCCCTCCACCCTTTCCTCTTTACAAAGACTTTGTTTCCATTTTTTCCTTTTCTTATATTTTTTCTTTTCCCTTCTTTCCTTTCCCCTTCCCATATTTATGGTTTTTGATCATGGTTGACTGTGGGTAACTGAAACTATGTAAGTAAAATCTCAGGTAAGATGGGGACTAATGTAAGCTATTTTGCAGAAACTCATGAAGCAGGTAATAGTGGTTTACAGACATTTCCAAAATTGTGATGGTAGCATGTGACTGACAGATGTTTGGGAATCACCAGGTGGACCTGCTGGGTTTGGGAGTCCAGGGGCTTAGCACAGGCTTGGAAGAAGATGTGACTCTGGTCAGTCGGGAAGACACAGGTGGCAGCAGTGACAGAGGAGCCTGGAGATCCAGCAATGACATGATTGGCAGCTGAAGTGCAGCCCAGATGACAAGTGAAGAGCCTTCAGGACAAAAGGCACCTAGAAACTTCACATCTATCAAAGCCTGCCTTGTTTTCTTTTAGAAGTGTATATGTAAGGGTGACATTTACTAGTTGTATGACCTTCAGCAAGTTGCCTGTCTGGTATTGGCTTCAGTTTTCTCATCTGTAAAATGAGAAAAATATCTTATTGGGTTGTTGTGAGGATTAAATGAGATAGTAAAGCACAGTGATTGGTTCAATAAATATTATTTATTCTTGTTATTAGCTGATAATATTTATGTAGATTCAGTACACATTGAAGGGTATAGCCAGATACATTAGTCCCTTGGTAAGTGCAAGGATTGGTTCCAGGATCCCCTGTGGATATCACAATCTGTGGATGCTGAAGTCCCTTATGCAAAATGGTATAATAATTGCATATAACCTGTGCATTCCTTCTCATATACTTTAAATCATGTGTAGATTACTTATAATACCTAATACAATGTTGATGCTATGCAAATAGTTGTATTGTTTAGGGAATAATAACAAAAAATAAACTGTGGACATGTTCAATACAGATGCAATTTTGATTTTTTGAATATTTTTAACACGTGATTGGTGGAATCCTGTTTTGGAGCCCATGGATACAGTGAGATGACTTTATTTTATTTTAATCAACAATATCATAACATTATTTGGCTTTAATCACAAGTTAATTTGAGCCCAAATCCTTAAATCCTTTATAAATCTCAAATAGTATAAGGAATTGTTATGATTACAAACACCCTCATAGTCTTAATACCCTCATTTCCTCCTTCGGGCCACCTCAAGGCTCAAGGCTCAGGATCAGTGGATGAGGTCTCCATTGATTTGGGTCATGCTTTATCTTAGAGGACAAAGACCAGCCCTGGCTGATGACTCTGCTAGCACCCTACATGCAAATGAGCCTGCAGGTCCCTTCGTGTTGCCTGAGTCTCTAGGGATTAGAGAAGGTTATTCATAGTGTCAACACTGGCCATGGTGCCTGAATATACACATTTATATTTTTAGTATCTCCTCTCTAGGATCTAGCTGGAAAGGTCATACCTATTTTCATGCCTAATATCAACTTCTGAATAAAAAAGATGAAGAGCTCATTTCTGCGAATAGGGCCAAGCAATATAAGGGAGTAGGATTTTTTCCCCTCCCTTTGGAATATTATTTTTTTAATGCCCTGTAGGGAAATCACTCTGTAAACCCCAAAGTGGTTGATAGGAGTTCTTAGGAAGGTGAGGAGAATGAAGGACTGGGTCAAATGCTGCTCTGGGGAAAGAGGGTTCAGGTGAATTCAGGTAGAATTAGGACAGCCGGTCTAGACCCAGTGAGAGTTATCTAAAGGGAGAGGTTTTGGATTTCATGTTTCCTATTCATTAGAGCTGAGCAGACATGGAGTGCCATATTGACAAACAATGAATGTGAGTGAATGTGTCCAAGCAAAAGCTGGAAGGCCTCAACCAGGATGTTGGAGACCAGAGTCCTGTGGGAGCAGGTGACCAGACAGACCACATCTGCTTTATCTGCATAAACATGAAGCTTTGACAGATATAATAAATGAACATGTAGTCTGCCTTTAGATGAAACTTTGTAAGTCAAAAGGAAAGCTTTTAGAAACTTCTTTCAAATCGTCTCATTTGCTTTTTTGGATGGGAATATATCTGACTGACAACCATGTTTTGTTGGTTTAATATTCTGTCCTATGCCCCCAAATGCAGGAAGGAGTCAGCAGAGGGGAGGGCAAAGGAGGGAACGTCTATAACCCTTCACAGTGAGTACTTATTACACTGACTCAAAATCACAAAGTATAATCCTTTAATTTGATTCTTCTTTTCCAAAATTTTTATAAAAATATTCTAATTTCTTTACATTTCCATCTAAATTTTGTTGTCAGATTCCCTGTGTCAATAAAATATATTGCTAGAGTTTTTATTGGAAATGTACTAACTCTATAAAGGACTGACAGTATTTATATGAACACAATATACTACTACAGTGGGCTCTTGATTATGAACTCAATTCATTCATGAGGGCTGGTTGTAACTTAAGTTGGTTGTAAGTCAAGACTTTTTCCCATCAGAAAACATTTTCCCATAATGCATTCCGGACCTCCCAAAAAACCCCTTAAGTAACCTTTTCATAATAAAAAGTGTTGTATAATGTGCCTAGTTTACCAGTAACAATAATTTCATACTCTACTTACCATTCAAGTTGACGTATTTGGCTTGTAGGAAGGGAGAATGAAATGGAAGGTGGTTATTGTTTGGAAGGAGAGTCCTCTTCCATAAGAACATCAGGAATCTGGCACTTTGGTGTCCTTTTTTTCCTTGGTAGAGTCTGTAACCCACTAGGACCTGCTTCTGGTGCAATAGGTCTCAACTAGCATTCAGGTTGTAACTGAAGACTTTGGTAATAAGTTAAAACTAAAATTCTGTTTGTAACCCAAGTTGTTCGTATGTGAGGCCAGTTGTAACTTGAGGGGTCACTTAAATTTATTTAGGACTGTTTTGATTTCCTTCAGCACTATTTAGATTTCAGCATACAGATCAAGTATATATATTTATACCTAAGTATCTGCTCCTTTGAAACTACTATAAATAATATTTATTAGTTCATGTTCTTATTGTACATTGTTAGACAGTGGTCTTTCAGTATCCACAAAAGAGTGGTTCCAGGAAACCCCACATGCTATATTATATTCCTTAGGGAACATGATAACAAAAAGCTTAGATCAGACACAATTTTTTTCACATATTTTTAATCCAGAGTTGGTTAAGTCTGCAGACAAAGAACCTGAAGAAATGGAGAGCAAAACGTATAGAGAATTAAGACGCGTGCACGTGTGTGTGTGTGTGTGTGTGTGTGTGTTGTATCCTGTGGCTTTGCTAAACTCTAGGTTTTTGAAAATTCTTTGGGACAATAATGTTTTCTGTTAAGGGAAGCAGTTTTATCTCTTCCTTCCCAGTCTCCTCCTCTTTTATTTCCTTTTGTTGCCATATTAATGCTGACCAGGATTTTCAATAAAATACTGAGCTGGAGAGAAGTTAAGAGTAGACATTCTTGCCGTGTGCTGGTTCATGGAAGAAAACTTTCATCCCTTCACCATTAGGTGTGATGTTAGCTGTAGTTTGTTTTGATTATGTTTTCCTGTTTATGAACAGTGGAATTTAATTTGCTAATTTTTGGTTAAATTTTTAATTTTTAATTTTTTTTGGTTTTTAGTTTTCTTTTTCTCTGTCCTTCCTTTATTGTTTACTGTTTGGTTTAGATAATCAGGTTAATTCTGGCTTCATAAAGAAAGGTGGAAAGTGTTTCATGGTCTTCTAAGTTCTGATCCACTGAACTGATTGCTTCCCAGTTTCGCCGGTCTGGTTTTCCCACTATTAACAGGTGGGGAAAACATCATACTGAAGTCCAGCAGGTCTCTCAGCTCCTTGTGGGTCCCTGTTGTGGCCATGCACTATTGTTGGGGTTCATCTTCAGCCACTTCTGGAAGGTCCAGCCTGCCATGAAAGTTCCCTTGTGCCGCACTGGCCTCTCAGTGGCCTCCTTCCTCTGGGTGGGCTGTGGTCCCCCCACAGAACTTGGGGGTCTCCTCAGGTGGACATTTTTTTCCTCTAAGGGGTCTCAGGACTGGGCTCTGCTAGCCTCCAATAATAACTACTTTTAGATTTGTCTCATTGAATATTAATTTGCCAAATTCCTTTTGGCACATGAGAAAGCTGGGGTGGGAGTTAAGTGACCTACTTGCACTGTACATGAAGTGCGTGGCAGAAGCCGGACTTAGCACTCTGGCTCCTGGTCTAGTGCTCTTTCTACTAAACTATGAGCTCTGAGGAACTTGTGAAATCCAGGGTGAGAGATGAGCAGGAAGTCACATGAGCACAGAAGGCCACCACTTTAGCATAAGTTCTTCCTCTTTGGCAAAGTACTTCCACATGATAGATACTCAGTCAACATTTGTTGAGTTGAATAAAACAATATTGTTGTTGCCTGGTCCCTAGTTAGTGTTTGCAAATAGCTATCAAATAAAAGCAACAACACTGAATGAGCTGTCCACCAAGACTCAGGATGCATGAAAGGCCCCTGTCTTTTTCTCATTATGTTCTCTGCTCCTAGATTTGTAGATGGTCTCAACCCTCAGATGGTGGTCTGGCCTTCTACATGCTCTGATGCTGCTGGATTTAACCCCCATCTTGCCTTGAACTAAGATAAATTCCTCTGAGGATACATCCACCAGGGCACTGGACTCAACAAGAGCCCACAGGGCCTCCAGGTTGAGTTATTAGTAGACAACAAACAGCCTCTCCTCCTGCCACGGCCCTGCAGTGTCTCTGATACAGGAGCCAGCTGATCTCCTTCCATGATTAACTGAGTGCAGTTTAGCTGTGACCAGCAGAGCTCCCAGGCAGGGAGTGGCTGCACTCCAAAGCCAGCTCCTTGGAAGCTTCTAATTGGACACCACCTGTCAAGAGGTAATATAGAGAGACTTATTGAGACTTTTGATGTGCAACTTTGTACTTTTTGATAACTAGTAAATAACATAGTGGAGACTTTTTCATTTTGCAGCACAATTTATAGGAGGCAAATGTAAGGTATTTATAGCTTTCATAACTGTGATTTTACTCTTTCCTAATTGCTTAGTGTTATCTTCTGTTTTTGTCTGTGAATAGTCCAGAACTCAGGGTCATTGTGATTGACAATGAGAGGAGCTTCAGTCATTTTGAAAATTCCTGCATAGCTTGAGAGACAAATAATACTATGAAAGAGATAGCTGCTTTATTCTCTTTTAGTTTGCATGTGTGGCTAAAGAAATGTTAGTAGGTAGAACTATATTTAGATTTTTATTCCACGCCAGGAGTGCAAAGAAGAATAAACAGTCCTAAGAGGAAGGTAAAAGACCACATCTTGGAACACCCAACAGCCCTTGAAGATGCAGAAATATTTATCAAATTTAGAGCTGTGGGGAGACAAAACCCAAGTACAGAGAAGTGGTTAACAGCCTTGAGTTTGCAGTAATGCTAATTCAGTTGAATTGTATCTCTATTACTCATTAGGGGAATGGCATTCAGGAAAATGACACATCTGTTTTGGAGGGATGATGGTATGTACCTCTTTGAGTTGTAACAATCTAAGTGGATAAAATAGTGGCACCATTATGATTTTTGAGCCTCAGTTTGCACATCTGTTTTATAAGAATGATGGTGTGTGTGCCTCATTAGAATGTAGCACATTTTGAAGTGGAAAAGTAGCAAAATTATTTTAAATTCTAATACTATCCAAGTGTATAAGCTTAAGTAAGTCACTTCTTTGAGCCTCAGTTTTCTCACTGGAGAGGCATTAGAGTAGATGGTTCTTATGTCAGTCAGACCCTGTCAGGAGACAGAAACAATGCCAGTCATTTGACTGAGAAATGAACATAAACAATACTTAGCTATGTTTTGAGAACTGGAAAGGCAGTCGGTATATGAAAAAACCATAGAGGTAGCAACTGCAGGAAGCAGCTACCACTTTTAGGGCTAGGGAAAGAGAGCGAAGAAGTTGATACTTAAAACTCAGGAGCCTGAGAAAGGGGCCTCATGTCTCCCAGCATCTGTCAGTTCTGGGGAGGGGAAAGGAGGCTGGTGCAGTGTGGTTGGTGCCAAGAAAACTACAAACAGAGTCATTGTATTTAAGAAACAAATGACTTGCATCCGGGGTAAAGAAGAGACACTGCTGAGGCTATGATGACCTAAATGGGCAGCTGGCAAAAAGTACCAGATTTGTTTCATTCTCCCTTTGGTCTCTCTTTAGTGGCTTGTACCCACCCCACTACTGGAAATGCTTCAAGGGAGCAACTGACAAAGGAGAAAGGGGTCTAGCTAGGGCAGGCTTGGGGTTCAATAACTGAAATAATCTCTAAAGTTCCTCCAGGTCAGAGTCTATGAATCCAGTTCTGAACTCCATGCAGAGAACAGTTCAACTCCCTACGTGGACTCTTGAAGAGCCAGCATTCTGTGGTAGAATGAGTTTGAGCATTGGAGTTAGGTAAAATCTAGGTTGGAATCCTATTTCTGACTCTTTCTAGCTGTGGGGTGTTAGGCAATTACTTTGAATTTCTCTGGGCCTCTGTAAAATGATGATAGCAATACCTATCTCACAGTGTTATTGTGACAATTAAACAAGAAGATTCCTGCAAAGTGCCAGGAAGGGTGCCTGGCACATTCATGGCAGCAATGCTATTATCAGGAAAGCTTGTCCAGTAAATGTTTGCTGATCAACTTGTTCCCTATATTGGTGGCTCAAACTTTTGCCACTGTTTCATTTTTTCTACTCAGATGTGGTTCAGTGGACCATGATGGAGCCTGGGCAGCGAGTCAGCAGTGGCCAAGGAGTCCTGTGCCAGCTGGTGCACAAGAGAGCCCATTTGCATGGATGCTGCGGTTCTTTGAGGATCTGATAGGTGGACTCCTAAGCATGTGCTTGCTGTGGCACGTTCCCATTGGTGTGCTAAGCTTGAGCTGCAATGAGTGGGATCCCTTGGATGTTTTTCAAATCAAAGGCAAAAACTTGATTGTCTAGGCAGAAACTCTGCAAACTAAGAGAATCATCTAGAATCTTTTCACTCCACTCAGTACATATCCCCTCACTTTGTCTGGGTGAGCTCTTAGGCTAGAAATAATAAAGAAATATGGGCTATTCTTAGGATTGGTGGCATTAGCAACTGGCATTTATTAGCTATTCTGTGCCAACTATTGTGGAAGGCTCTCTATATGCATTATTTGTGATCTTTGAATCTTGCAAGAAAAGTTTTAGTTCCTGAGCATTATATATGAGGAAACTGAGGCACAGAGTTGTTAAGAAAACTTTCCCAGGGCTTTCAAATAGTATCAAGTAGAGTATGGGTTAGAATCCAAATCTGTTAGATCTAAGTCATTCCTTCACTGTTAAATCAGGCTTTTCCCAGTGCTGGTTAAAAGCAGTGGACATTTGATGTTTATCTGGTTTTCTAGGTCACACAATGGCAGATTACCTAGTGGTGTCCCTAATATACTTTTTTCCAACATTCCATTAAAATAACAATTAAATGGCTTAAAGGACATTTATTTAGCAGCTCCTCATGTATCTGTACCCAGTTTCTCAAGAAAATACTTAAAAAACAAAGAGAAAGATGAATACTCATAACTGAAGGTGACAATTTTTGGTAAGATTTAAAACTGCTATGAAGACTTTTATTTGGCCAATTTTCCAATAATTATTGGGGAGGAAATCTATTTAACTAAAAATGTTTTCTTTATATAAGTCAAGACAGTCAGGTTTTTATAGTAAAACAATTCACTTAAAAGGTACATTTCTGACAATTTCCCTCCTTTAAATCTCTAAGTAATTTTGACATTGTCTGCTACAAGCATTACATTGTGATTAAACTGTGCTATTTCTCAGAAACCCCTTCATTTGTCACTATCCACCCCTTCCAACAACTCATGGTAGTCAGCTTTCCATTACTGTAAAAATGCCTGAAATAATCAACTTCTAACAAGGAAGGTTTATTTTGGCTCATGATTTTGGAGGTTTCAGTCTGTGATGAATAATAACTGAGGAACTGTTAGCAAAACTATGCACTAAGCAGGAATCCCCATCCGTGCCTTTTTCCTCCTATCCGTCTCAGGACTGAAGAGAACTGGGAGTCACAGAGAAGGTTTTCAGCAAGAGGGGCTATAGTACCATTAATATATCTGGTAGCTGCTGTGATTTCCTAAGCCTAAACCCCCAGCTGAGTGGTTTCCACATTGTTAACCAAATCCCCTTGCCCATCAAAACAGTTTGTCCTAGGAGTATATGTTTCCACTTTACCCATGATGAGAGGGGCAACACAATTCAGACTTACACAAATAAGAGTCTAAGTGACTTTTCTTATTATAGTGATAGTATGACTGTGTCCATGAGGAGGGTCAAGAAGACATCCATAGGGAAGTGAAGTAAGCAAGGTAAGCAGAAAACAGGGGCCTACTGGCCATGTTCTTGTTGGGAAACCTGAGCTGCACAATGATAGCTGGCTGTTATCCAAGAAAATGGTCTAGGAGCCTCAGTCTTGGGGAGTGAATTATTTGCGAACCTCTGGTTCTTGGGTCATTATTTCTCTATTTCTGTGGTTTGCAGGGTTGCAGTTTTGCAGAACTATACTCCCTCTGTGGAGGTTCTTCTTCCATTGTTTGACAGTCTAAGACATCAAATCTTTCTTATCATGCATGTCAGTAGGTCCTACTGTAACTTTTACCCATTGGTTCTTATGCTGAGTCTAATCTGTCAGCTGCCATGTCATCACTGGATGATTCTATGTCATCATTTCTGCTCCTCACTTCCATCTATTTACCTCATTAACTAGGTAGTTATTTCTCTCACTTTGCAGAGAAGGAAACTGGGATTTGGAGAGATTTAACAACTTGCTCAAAGTTTACAGAGCCAGTGAGTAGCCCAACCAGAATATGTTTTCCTTGACTCAAAATCCTATACTTTTCTCATTACATCATATTTTTAAAAACTGTCATAAAATAGTACCTGACATAAGATTTACTATTTTAATCATTTTATGTCTACAATTCAGTGGTATTAAACACATTCACATTGTTGTACAATCATCAGCTGCCTATTTTTTTTTTTCAGCTGCCTATTTTTAAGCATGTAAAGACTGCAGGGACATCCAAGATCATTAACTTGTGGGCTGGTGAATTCCTGACTGGTAATAATAGTTTGGTAAGCAGTTATTTGGTTGTGACTAAAATGCACATCTGAATTTGGGAGATTTATTTGTACTTCTTATCTTTTGTCAGGAGTGACATAGTCTCCAAACTTCAGGAAATTAAACAAGAACACTATTGTGTGATTAATTACATTCAGTTCTAATTATAATTGCTAATTGATTCCAGCTTACAATGTGGGTGTACCAGGCATGACATGTTAGTGGCAGGCAGGTAAACGTGCCAGAGAACTCACGTGAATTGCCTAATTAGATAAAGTAGTGTTGCTAAAAACCTCAGGTGGGCAACCTTGGGGACAACAGACACAGTAAATTACTGGGTATCCGGATTTCATTGATTTTTCTCTCTACCAGGTTGGATATTCTTGTTTTTCCTCATAAAACACAGGTTCCAAAGCCCTTGATTGAGTTCACTGCACTCCATCCTATTGATTTGATATCTTCATCTGGAATGGAACCCAACATTTCTGCCACGATCCTACCAGTACAGTCAAAGAACACTTTAACTTTGGGTGGCATTCCTCCTCCCATGCCTCACTCTGGTGCTGCTTCATGCTGTTGGCTCATCTTGAGTTTGTAGTGTTCTTCATCTATATGAAGTGTTGAAAATATGGTGAATGTTTAAGTTAAGAAATTATTTTAGTAAAAGATACATTGCTGGGCCAGGGATTTAGCTCAGTGGTTCCACCGCCTGCCCCCCAAGCACAAGGTCCCAAGTTTGATCTCTGGTACTGAAAAAAAAAAAAAAAAGACACATTGCCGTTAATCCCTCTCAAAATATTCCCCCTCACTTCAAACACACTTATCAAATTATTCTTGTCATTTTTGGAAGCAGTTCTGGAAGTCTTCTTTTGTGAGTGTCTTGCACTGCTGTGGCTACCTTGATGTCCAGAACTGATTCAAAACATTTACCTTTCACAATCATTTTGACTTTGGGGAAGAGTTAGAAGGTACAGGTACTAGATTTGATGAATAAGATAGGTGAGGACATAGTGTAATGTTTTTACAAGCCTATCTTTCTGTTAGATGTCAATTGGAAGTGATATTCATTGCATTTTTGAGCATACCTCATAAAGATACTAATGAAAGAGGCCTTCCAGAACTGCTTCAGAAAGTGGTAAGAATGATGACATAAGTGTATTTGAAGTGAGAGGGAATATTTTAAGGGGTATTAATGTCAATGTGTTTTTCACTGTCTTAATTTTTAAAAAAAATTTAAACATTCATTGTATCTTTCAATCACACCTCATACATTGTTGTTAACCTCTATGTCAACATACTTGCAAATTAGCCTTTTAGATTCAAGGATAAAACTCTGTATTTATTAAGGATGGAAAATATATGCAACATTCATGTCTATGAGACTTTCTTATGTTTATAGACCTTCCTTAATATTGTAGCCATTCCTCTGATCGCAGATCTGACCTCAGAATCCTTCCTAGTACAATGCTCCAGTTAGCCATTATCTGTGACTTCTCAGAACTGGTATACAAGTACAAACCTTCTTTAATTTTCACTGATTTTTATTATACCTAAATTTACATTCAACACATCATGGCAAAAGATAAACAGAGGTACATTAAGGACTAGAAGGCTAGTGGGATAGCCATAGTATTACAACTAGATTAAATTAGTATCACAAACTTTCTAGAGAACCGGAAAGTTGGTTGCAACAAAAGTACATTGTATTTTTATTATTTAAAAAAGCCATCATTTTCTTATAATCTAAAGCTTTATTTTGTGGACAGATTATGCCAAAAACTTAACTATTAGTGGAAATTATGATTGCTCTTCCTGTTACTGGTTCAGCTTTTTGCCATTCCCTCCCAATCCTTCACAGTCCATTAGGTTGTCTTTAGATTCAGGAAAGGGAGGAAAGAAATGGAGTAGAGACATTGTTCTCTTTTCCTCCCCTCTTATTTCAAAAGACTTATATGATAATATGTCAGTCTTCATTTCCGTCTCTTCTAAATATGAAAAGGTAGGAATGGATAGGGGAAAACACTGGCTTATTACTAGTTTATTTTGATTAGGAGAGACTGTATTGGTTGAACTTTTAGGGTCTTTAAAGTAGTCTTGATGCTAAAACTAGTCTTTCCAGGTGGCAGAGGACCCTGCAGTATCTGCAAACACATGCTATGTTTTTCACTATTGCAAAGGGCTCTGTGGGTCAACAGGATTAACAAACCAAAGCACTGGCCTGTCATTCCATCAGTGAGTGCATGAAGATCCTGGGGAGCAGCTGTGTGACCCAAATCAATGTGGTGGCAGGCAGGTCCCAGTCAGGGGTCTGCCCTGACTTCAGAGGCTCCTGCACCCACACCCAGGCTGGGGCCCACCCAGAGAGGGGCTGCACAAGCTTGTGGGCTTCTGCTACAGGCCTGCTATTCAATCCCTGACTGTGTGCAGATCCCAGTGAGCACCTGTGTGGCCCAAATAGGCCCAGCTGCAGGCAGATCCCAGCCTGGGGCCCACCCCAAACCCAGAGGCTCCTGCACACCCACCAGGCTGGGGCCCACCCAGAAAGGGGCTACACAGGCTCACTGGCTTCAGCCAGAGGCCTGCCATACCTTCTGCCACAGCCAGGAACCTGCCTGGAGAAGAGCTGTACAGGCACACAAGCAATACCCAGAGGATTGCCTGATACCATTGATAAGTGCATGGCGACCCTAGACAAAGCTTGTGCAGACAACAAGAACTATGCAGACAACAAGAACAACAACCAAAGGGCCTCCCAGACAACAGCTACATAGGGGCCCCGGTGAGAGGCACACCTAGATACCATCCCAAGTGTGCACATTCCCCAGCCAGAAGCCTGCCCAGACAAGAGGTAAACTCAGGGATCCAGAAGACAACCACTCTGAACCCAGAATTGGTATACTGGTGAGCAGCACAGTAAAGGCTGCTCAGTGGCTTGCTGAGAATTCAAGACCACTGGATGAGCAAAAAGTCACCTCAACAAAGCATCAGCAGGCTGCATCTGTTGAAATGAAAAGACACATAAATAAGTCTCAAAACCAGACTTCCTGATCACCTAAGGCAACCCCAAAGGGAAATGAGATGGAACAATCTGATACTCAACCACCTGGATTCCCTAAACTGGCAATGAAAGAGGATGTGGAAAAAAATGAAATCAGAAATAATTTCTCAGATAACAGCAGACATTGTGCCCTTAGTACAAGACATGATTAATAAATGTAGAGAGGACACAGATTAAAAAAAATAAAAGAGCTGAGGAACATGATGGAATCCCAACATAAGAAACACATGGAATCCATAAAACAGATGCAAACAGATTTCCAGGAGATTAAAAACTCCACTGAAAGTTTATGAAGCACAATGA
The DNA here is from genome assembly GCF_000247695.1 of Heterocephalus glaber. The sequence goes on along the minus strand of NW_004624736.1, from coordinate 37,579,988 downwards.
GCCAATGTGAGGATAGAATTTCAGATATAGAAGATAAGATTGCAATTAGTGATTAGAAAAGGAAAAATTGCTTTAAAATAGTAAGGGAACATGAGAAATCAATCCAGAGCTGCTAGATGATGCAAAGAAAAATAACATAAGACTGATTGGAGTCAATGAAGAAAGAAGAGAGAGTGCAGATGACATAAAAAAACTGTTCACAGAAGTAATGGCAGAAAACTTTCAAGTAGGGGAAAAGAACTTGACATACAGATAAGTGAGGCATATAGGATTCCAACTAGCTGTGATCAAAAAAAATCTACACATAGGGATATAATAGTTAAGATTCCAGAAGCCCAACAGAAGAACAAAATTCTACAAGCAGTTAGAGAAAAGAAACAAATCACATCCAAAGGAAAGCCCATCAGAATCACAGTGGACTTCTCAACATAAACCCACAAGACAAGAAGATCGTGGAGTGATGTATTTCAAGCCCTAAAGGAAAACAACCTCTAACCCAGATTGATGTACCCTGCAAAACTATCTTTCTAAATGGATGGAGAAATAAGATACTTTCATGACAAAGAGCACCTTAGGAACTTCATGAATACCAAGCCAGCACTCCAAGGAATTTTAAACAATATCCTAGGAAAAGGCAATGAGGATCACAATGCCAGGAAGCCCTGCAGAATGAATCCATCAGGGATGACAAGAAATAAAATGCAAAGGAGAATCCAACAAAAAGAAAAAGCCATGGCAATGATAAGTCAATACCTAGCTGTTATAACTATCAATTTTAATGGTCTCAATTCACCAATCAAAAGAAATAGACTGGCAGAATGGTCAAGAAGCAACACCCAACAATATGTTGCTTACAATAAAGACACTTAGTTCAAAAGGAAACTCATAGACTGAAAGTTAAAGGGTGAAAAACTATACTCCATGCAACAGGAACCCCCCAAATAGCAGGAGTAGCTATCCTCTTTGCAGATCAAGTGGATTTCAAAGCAACACTGATTAAGAGAGATAAAGAAGAATGCTACATTCTTGTAAAGGGAACAATCCAAGAGGAAGAGATGACAATCACTAATATATATACACCAAACACTGTTGCAGCCAACTATAAAAACCAAATACTAATGGCTATGAAAAATCATATAAACACTACTACAATAGTAGTGGGGACCTCAATACCCCACTGTAACAGATGAATCAACTAGACAAAAAATAAACAATGAAATACTAGAACTCAGCCAAACTCTTAAAGAAATGAACTTTAACAGGTGTTTCCAGAGTGTTCCACCTCACAAAATCAGAATACACATTCTTTTCAGCTGCGCATGCATCCTTCTCTAAAATAGACCACATACTCACTCAGGGAACATGTTTAAGTAAGTGTAAAGGAGTTGAAATTATCCCCTGTATATTATTAGACCATAGTGCGATGAAATTGGAGATAAATAGCAAAAGAAACCTCAAGAATTTCATAAACACATGGAAACTGCACAACACACTTCTGAATAACCAATGGGCTACAGAGAAAATGAAAGAAGAAATCAGACAGTTCCTACAATCAAATGATAATGACAATACAACATATCAGAATCTATGGGGCACAATGAAAGCAGTCTTATGAGGGAAATTCATAGCAGTGAATATTCACATTAGGAAAACAGAGCGAGATCAATTGCACAACCTGATGCTGAACCTCAACCTTCTAGAAAAAGAAAAGCAAGACAAACTGAAAGCTCATGTTAGGGAGGAAATTATAAAGATCAGAGCAGAAATCAATGCAATGGAGACTAAGGAAACAATACAAAAATCAATGACGCAAAGAGTTGGTTCTTCAAAAGAATAAACAAAATTGACAAACCCTTAGCCGAACTTATCAGAAAAATGAAAGAAAAGGCCCAAATCCATGCGATTAGGAATGAAAAGCGCGAAATTACAACAGACCCAGCAGAAATCCAGAGGATCATCAATACCTCCTTTGAGAACCTAAATGTCAATAAGATGGAAAACACAGAAGCAATGGACAGATTCCTAGATACGTATAAATTTCCAAAGTTGAATGAAGAAGACCTAAAAATTCCAAACAACTCAATATCAATCAATGAAATTGAAAACATAATTAAAAACTTAGCCACTAAGAAAAGCCGGGGTCCTGATGGCTACACTGAGGAATTCTACAAGGCATTTAGACAGGAACTCCTTCCATTACTATTTAAACTCTTCAATGAAATTGAAAGGGAAGCAATACTCCCAAATTCATTCCTGGAAGCAAGCATCATCTTGATCC